>VXBR01004370.1:1077812-1210240 GCA_013400215.1 Cisticola juncidis
TTTTGAGGTAGGGTTTTTTTGTTTTATTAATTTAACTAAAATAATGCTGTTTTCTTGCAAGTAGAAGATGCTATGCCAGTGTGGGGTAAGGGTCATTTGAGCGACAGTTTTTTCTTTGCCTTCCAGTAATGCAAAGCAGAACTTAGTGGATTGAAAGCCTTTAGATAAAGTCTGGAAGACAGACTTTTGAATTGCCAAAGAAATCCCAAGAAATGACAGTGTGGTCTGCCTCCTCTAGGTTTCTTCTGTCCCTGGCAGAAAGAATGAAAAAGGTTCAGAGACTCAGAGCAGGAAGGGAGATTCCCTTTAATGCTGCCTGTGTAGCACAGGAACACTGAAGATCGAACAGCCTACCAAGAATTAAAAAATGTGAAGTCATTCCTATATTTCAGATATGCTGAAGAACTGACTATAGATTATTTGTTTTGCTTTGTTTGACCCTGACTTCTTAATGATTTTTTTATTTTTTTGCTTTAGCAGAAAGAGTTGGCAGAGCAGAGAAGTCAAACACAGTCTTCCAAGAGAAAATCACTTATGACAAAACTAAAGATAAACGGAGGCAGGCAGAATAAAAAAAATCCTAGAAAGGAGGTGAGATGAGGTGATGACAGAAGGTGTTTGAGGAGATGGTGCCAGAAATTGTGTATTTACCTCCTTTTTTTAATGAGAATTTCCATATGTTGCCAAGGACTCGGGTTGGAGCAGAATAACATTTCCTCATGCTCGCCTAGTGAAAGAAGACAATCATTTAATCAGGAGGACTTGGACAATCTGCAGACTGCATCTGCTGCACCCTTTTACTCAGAATTTCAGCTTTGGAAACTCCTTTGCCTTCACTCAAAAAGCGATCAAGAGCGACTCAGCACTGAAGATACTGCCACAGCATATGAGAAGTTTTATTTATGGCAGTAGGTGGATACCAAAGGTGATGCAGAGTTCCACACTTTGATGTTACTAATTAGTAAGTCAGTTATTTAAAAATCAGCCTCTAGCAAAATATTTAAAATGTCTGTATCAATGTTGGAGACTTCTTCAGATTCAGTCTCAGACAATGAATAAGTAAACTTAGCCTGAGGCTCAAAAATGCAACATATTTTCTTAATTTTAAAGTAATTACTGGATGCTAATCACTTTGTATACTCCTGAGTGGCTAAGCATTTTCATGCTTCCTTCTGGACAGGCATATTTTAATCATCTTAACTGAATCACAGAATCATCAAGGTTGCAAGACACCTTCAAGATCATCTAATCAATGAAAAATCAATGAAAAAACAATTGTGAGCAAGGTGGATGATGTGAAAACAGGCATGGAAGGACTGCTGCACTCCAGTAAGATGCTGGGTGAGAGAGATCAAGTCTGAACACAAAAAATGGTATATGCAAGACTCTACAGCAGTGATCAAAAGATAAAACACAGAATTGGGGAATCATTAAGTTTGGAAGAGACCTTCAAGATCATCTAGGTCAACCATCAATCCAGCACCACCATCATCACCCCTAAAACATATCCCCAAGTGCCACACCTCTTGAACATTTCCAGAGACGGTGACTTCACCACCTCCCTGGGCAGATGTTTCGAGTGCCTAACCATACTTTAAGTGAATTTATTTTCCTAATATCTAACCTGAGCCTCTGCTAGTGTAATCTAAGGCCATTTCCACTTGTCCTTTCCCTTCAGATGTGGCAGAAGAGGTTGACCCCACTTCACTACGAGCTCCTTTTAGGTAGCTGTAGAGAGCAATGTGGTCCCCCTGAGAACCCCCTTCTCCAGACTAAACCCCAGATCCTCAACTGCTCCTCATAGGACAGGTTTTCTAGACCCTTCCCCAGCTTTTTTGCTGTTCTCTAGACACACTCCAGCCTTTCGATGTCTTCTTTGAAGGGAGGCACCCAAAACTGAACACATTACTAGAGGTTCAGATCTTGTATACTTTCATGGAACAACATGCTCATGTCATATGTGGCCATCAGTGAAATGATTCTGATATTATGGGAGATGTTTCTCCAATTAACTGGGATGGAGGCAGGTGAGCTCAAGGGGGTGTGGTACCTTTCTAGGCTGGACACCCTGGCTAAAGAGCTTTCCCATCTACAGGAAGTGCCTGCAGAATGCCTTTTACACTAAAACCTGGAAAATTCTAAAATCCTTAACTATTATAACATTTTTTTTAAATGAGAGATTGTGCCATTTTTCCAGTAGGAAAGCCAACATCAGACATCACTGAATTGCCTTCAAAAAATGTCAATGCATTTTGTGTAAGCTGGAAGGAAAAAAAATCAAAGTGAAACCAAGAAAATTCCACATTCAAGCATTTCTTTCAGGGAGGGGTCAATATGAATGAAATAATGATTTTTTTTCCGTCAATAATAAGTATTATTTCTTCAGCTTAGGGACCACTGACAATTAAGAATACTTCATTTTGTTTGTCTGGTACTGTTCAGAAAGCATACAATAGCACAGCTCTGCAGACAAATATGTGTGATATTTACAGTGGTTGGCTCACCTTATATTTCCTTTTATTAGTTTTGAGCTCATACTTACTGTTGGTTTTTAAGACTCTTATATCCCTATATCCTTCCTAATATTAAGACATACTAGGCATAAGCCATAAATCTATTGCTTGCTTTATTACAAGTTGGCCGCAGAAAGGTAATTTTTTTTTTTTAAATAATGAAAAAAATCAAACTTCTGACCTAAGAACTTTGTTTTAAAATAGTGACTCAGTTAAATGAGATCATAAGTGAGGACACTTCCTGAAGTAAAAAAGTCAATAGTCATTATAAATGACATGCTCTTTTTTTCTCCTTGTGGAAGGTCAGCAAACTCACAGTATTGGATTCAATACCAAAGATGGCATCATCTGCAAAATATATGGACAGCTTGTTGGAAATGTTCTGTGAGCCTCCTTTTCACCTTTCACCAGGTCAGTACAGGAGGAAGCTGCAGGCTCACGGATGTGTGGTTTTTTTTTTTTTCTGCTGCTCTCATGGTTATTTTCAGATGCATTCTTAGATCATCCATTCCACAGGGAGGGTCCTTTCTTCAGCTGGCACAAAGCTGATTGCTCTGCTGCTGTCCTTTGATTTAGGGAGAAAAATCCCACATCTGATGTACAATTTTGATTTCCTAGTAATTAAAATTGCAGTGTGGGAGCTCCTCTCTCCTCCTGCAATCCACCCTGCAGAAGTTCAAGGCTACCTTTGGAACATGTCCATCCCATGATTTGTTAATATTGAGGAGGTGTCTGTGTTGTTGTTTTCATAGTTCCCCCAAATTTGCTAATGCTTTCTACAAGCAGGTGATAGTTAAAAGCAGGATTAATTAATTAACCATGGTTAATTGTACTGTCTGGGTAATGGGTTATTCTGTTCACCTTTATGTGGAAAGTAAGTGGTTTGACTTTTCTGTCTTTCAAGTACCTTTTGTTCTGTCTTTCAAAAGGACAGTGCCATGGGAACTTGTAGTGCTATGAGGATCAATAGCAAATTTCCACCTCTGTGTTAGTTTTGGAGAGGTGAACCATAACAGTTGGTTTTTCTACAGTGTTAATGTCACTGAACTGGAATCTGTCCCCATCCAAGTAACAGAAAATTTTCCTCTGGCAAATACAGCTATCTGTGCTGAACACATATAACAACAGAGATCAATAAAGTGCTTCTACAAAGTGATTTGGGGGGCTTCAAACAAGATTTTGTTTTATTTTTCAAAAGACAAGGATAGAGGTCTACCACTTCACGAAATCTGAAATATATTTTTCTTCCTGCATCTTCACCCAAAGTCTCTTGGCAGTTTCACATTTGCACTTCAGGCCAAAACTAGAATTGACATTAGTTTAGAAATGGGCTGCCAAACAGTATTTACCTTCACATCTTTCCTTTTCTATCTCTGCAGGGTTACTGTCAGTGAGCCAGGGAAGGCTGTAGGTCAAACATAAAGCCACAGCATTTGATTCACAAAATTTCTTTCCAGGCATGAGTTGCAGAGACTTGTGATGTTCAGATAGAAGTATCCTCTTAAGATAGACACTTATTTTCAGTTTTCTACTATTTTCTAAATACATATAACTATTAAAAAGACTCATCCATGAAGGTTCCATCCATGTCTTCAAAACATTGTTGTAACAACAAGTAATCAGAAAAACCCTCTGACACTCATATAAGTATGACATATGAATCAAAATTCTTTCTTAAGCAGATGACTGGATGTTTAATTTTAAATGAAATACTGATTTTGAAGATTTATATACTCTTGTCTGTGTTGTATGTGTACTTCTATGCCTCTCAGTGTGGAGCAGCCACATCACCATGCCTCAAGGAAACAAATAAAAGCACTGAATTTTATTAAGCACTTATTTTCTCCAGTGTACCAGCACTGAGTTATTTAGCACAGTCACTTTTCTTATTTTGACACATTTGGGAAAATTCACAGCATCTAACTGGCTTTCAAACTCCCACTTCTACCTATGTGGCTTGTTAATCTGTCATTAGTACACATGGGATGCAAAAGAAAATGTGTAGCATAGGAATATTGACTGGCTCAAGAGCCACTAAAAGGTTTCCTGTTGAACTCTGAGTGCGTTTTTCATTTTGGCTTTGTCTTTTTTTTTTAGGTGTATTTTTTCTTTTTTGGTGGGTGTTTTCAAAATAAAAAATAGGTCTTTGAGTCTTTACCTTGTCTTCCATAGACATCATTTTACTGAAATACCATGGTTTGACAATCTCTCTCCTTTACTACTGGGGGGAAAAACATTCTTTTTCCTGACTGCAGCAGCCATATCCCTGTCTTTGATGTTATTGGGTGATGTGTTAAGGATGAGTTTAGATATTAATCTAACTGCAAATCCTGAACCTGTCTATCATGCAACCAGGTTTCTGGTCCAGAGAGGCACAAGGTGTTGTATATTCTGATTGCAATGCAGAAACCCTAGAAATTTGGAATGGATTTTAAATGCTTCTATTTTGTTTGCAGTATGTATTTCAGTTTAGGGTTTTTTTAGCAATTCTGTTTCCCAGCTCTGTTATGATCCACAAGAGGAATTTCTATGAAAGGTCTGATGCTTTAGTTGTGTGCAGAATGTTCTTTCAGTGCTGACACTATCAAACTTAGTCATAACATTTTCTTGAGGTCTGAATACGATGCTCCTTTTGTCAATTGATTACAGCTCCCCACAGAGCTGGAGTCTTGCTTTCAATTTTCCTTGCAGGGCATCTCAGCTTCAACTCTCCATTGACAAGATACAGTGCTTGACAAGAAAGGGAGCTGAAGGAATACTTCTCCTGCTACCTGGCACCAAGTTTTGGACCTTGTGTGTATTTCACATTAGTCTGTTATAGGAAAAAAAAAATAACCATGAAGATGGCTCATGTTTCCTTTTCAAAAGTCAGTGATTTCATCAACAGTCTGTAGTATCAGATGCACCCTTTTGCATGACTGTTGGGGTGAAGTATGTTTCGCAAACTATCTTTCATGACAATAGGTGAAATTCCAGTTTGTTATTAATGAAAGAGAAGTTATCACAAGGGTCTTTAGCATATTAACTGGTGCATTCCCTGAAGTGAGTGATAGGAATTTGTTCATGGTAAAATTATGGAGATTACTGACTTTTCTGTCTTTGTCTTGGGTTTTTCATTCTTATGATACTCCTATGTAGTATTTCACTGCAGCTGAAATAACCAGAGGTCTCAAAGTCATGATGCTGCATCAGTCCTTCTGTAAAGGCTCATTCTGTCTGGAGTTCTGATGGGCAGAAGTGATTAATCTGCAGCCACAAGTGTGCCATGTGTGTCAAAGTGCCACTGGAATTGCCAGGACATTACCTTAGCCTGTTTGGGCATTGCTGTTCCTAAACTGCATGAGCAGAATTAGCAGGGAACACAGAAGATGCTGTTCTGTTTGTTCACAGACACCTTCTGCACTCTTTTGCACACTTTGAAACTCTTCTGAATGTTCTTAGTCCTTAGGGAGAAAAAAGCCCAAGGATCAGACACTTTCACTGGGTCTGGTATGGAGGATTTTTGGTTTTAATGACCAGTGGTGGATCCTCTTAGCAAGTTGAACTGTCATAGTTCATTAGTTAAGGGCTTTAAAAGCAGGAAATGCAAAATTCTCTTTAATTTGGGCGTGATTAATTTCTAAGAAAACATCACATAATACCTTGTTCTGTAACTAATATCTAGAGATGGTGTCTAGATCTTGCTGCTTCAATCAAAAATACATAAAATATCTTCTTGAGACATTATAACAAAACTGAGAAATTAATGACCTAAAACTAAACTTTAAAATCTTGTGCTTGATATAGGAGACACAAAGACCAATCAACATCTGCAGATCACTAAAACTTAGTCCACTAGCTTACAGGAAGCTAACTTTCATATATAAAATAATCTCTATATTTTATATTTGAATGAAAATATTCAAACAAGAGTAATAGTGCATCAGTTGTCATTATCACGAGTAACAAGACATTGCTTATATTTAAAAATAAACAATGCAGCAATGTAATCAATATCAAATTAGATAATTAGCAATTCTACCTCAGCAATTCAAATGATGCTTAAGCAAAAATAATTATACCAAAAACAATTTTTGAGTGCTGAAAAGTGATCTTTGTTTGATTATAAACCAAAATAAATTGCTTTTCTCAAGTTAATTAGATATTTAATCTATTTTTTAAATTCTATTAATGCAGCTGTACTGTTACTTAATGATTAAATTGCAACGGAGAAACAATTATGATCCTTCTTTCTTAAACTTTTGATTTTACCTAGCATCTATCCCCCTACTTCCATGACCCAGTTCACTTGTTTTCTGTCAAAATTTACAAATGATAATTTCAAATGTCTTCTATAGAATGTATTTTTGTTTCTACTTTAATGAAACTATTGGAATTAGACAACATTTCTTTCATAATCCTTCCCAGCAGTGGATCATAAAGATGCACTTTACTAAGGAACCAGGGTACACAGCTGTATTTTCACACCTTGAAATAAGAAGTCTACCAAGTCTCTCAGTTAACAAGAAAAAAAAATATTAAAAACTGGAAGATAATTGCTATTTATTGTGTTTTCAAAATGTTTTCAGCTGCTGCAATTTCATAGACTCATAGAGCACTTTGGGTCAGAGGGACCTCAAAAATTGTCATGTTCCTAGCCCCCTGCCATGGGCAGCACCTTCCACCAGACCAGGTTTCTAGAACAGTATCCCTGGACTTAGGAATCTCAGTACAAACAGAAAACAGTGTTTTTTCTCTACAGGTCCCTTTCAGGAGCTGAAAAAAACTGAGGAATTCCCAGAATGTGCATATAAACATAGGATTATAGAAATAAGACCATCATAATTTATGAAAATACACAATTATGCAAATTTAAATTCAGTTTTATGAAGTTCATGAAACTGTAGAAAAGCCAGACATTACAATTGTGTTATTCAAAATAAGACACAATTTTAGTTGCATGTGATTTAACTGAAAGTGCAGGTTAGTAATATTTAGAAAAATATGTTTATGATGTGTGTTGCTTCAGTCAGATGATCAAATTTCAAATTGTCACACATTGCCAATGGCCAAATTACTGTGGCAAATTACAAAATGGCTGAAGTAAATACACCATTTATGCTGACTTATGGATATGTAATAGAAAAAAGATGATTATTAGCAAACATCCAAATAGCTGAGGGATGCAAACTGGACAGCTTGTCATATTGATGGACCCTAATGAGTTTCTAGATGAATAAGCTAAAGATCATAATGAGAAGAGAATGCAAAGTGCACAAAGTTCTTCAGTAACAAGATGACTGCTCTAACAACACGTGGCCTTACACCCAATCTTGTCCCTCTTCCACTTTGCAGAACATCTGCTGAGCAAGCAGTCTCTCCTTAAAACAATAAGCCTTTGCTCATTTTCTGATGTGTAAGAACTTGAGGTAGAAACAAACTATATTCTTTTCATCAGAGACACATTTCCTATTTCAAAATTAAGGTGTCTCAGTTGAGCTGCAATACCTGACTGGCTGAGCACTTATCCCACTACAGATGCAACATCAGACACTACCCTAAATCAACATTTTTCATGGCAGGAGACTGTGCAAGTAGTGGCTGCAGGAAGGTTAAGAGGTACTTCTGTAGGCTGCATGTGCATGCAATTATTTTTTCATATTGTCAGTGATACCATATATCATAAATTATCAAGTCTTTATTGGTTTCCCAGTAATTTTTCATTTTCTAGAGTTAGTTCTTGCTTGCATAAGGCTGTACTATGTTCTGCTGCGTAAGGGGAACAAGCAAAATTAGGAGTATTTTAAGATAACCTATTTTAAAGAATGATATGTTGAAAACAAGTTCTAGGTATGAAAATGTTTCTCATCTAGTTAAAACTGCTTATAATTCTGGTATTCTACAGAAGGGAAAGACAAATAGACCACCTCTTAGGCTTGAAATGCCAAAAAATCCTTATGGAAAAAAACTTTAGCCATATCTTATGTGGATATTGTAATTGCTTATAAAGACTAGTTACATCCTTGCAGCCCCAGTAAGTACCTAAACTAAAAAGAAAAGTTAAATGTCTTGGCTTTTTGTCTAAAAAGGGAAATACAGCATCTTTGAACTTTCTGATTTTTAAAGGACTTTACAGAATTGAAAATCTTCCTTCTTATTGGGTGGAATCAACTTTCCTGAGTGTTCTGTCTGCATGAAAATTTCTTAATTCTCTCTCTTCTTTGCAGGGAATTTTCAGAAGATAAACTTAAGACACAAGTGGAGACTATGGAATTAACTGTCCAAGTGAAGAGAACCAGCCTGAGAGGAGCGTGGTATGGTTAGAGTTTCTGAAGAAAATCAGAGATGAAATAGCTGAATTAAAAACACTGATATCTTATTTTTAAAACTCCTCTACTGAAGACTGGGGGATGGCAAACAAAACACTTAAAAAAACCCCAAAAAAACAAACCACAAACAAACAAAACAACAACAAAAACCCAAAGGAAACCCCAACAACAACAACCCTGCACAACATTTCCAGATGTGCTGGCTTGTTGCAAACCTGCTGTCTACAGCAGGAAAATTAGGAGAAACTATAATGAAGAATGGAATTGGTGTAGGTATGAATAGATGTATTTTACCCTGGAAAAGTCAACATGGCTTTTGCAAAGGAAACTACTGTCTTGGGAATTTATTGAAGGTCTTTGAAAGGGTCAGCAGGCATATGGATAAAATGGATGTGATTGATAAAATCTATTTGGATCTAGATATTAAGCAGCCATGCATAAGAGGTAAGAAGGTCATAACTAAGATAAATAATTGGTTATAAAACAAGAAACAGAGAGCAGAAGTAAATAGTCAGTTCTCCCAGTGAAAGAAGATGAGCTGTAGAATTCCATAGGAATATCTGCAGGGGATTGTTCTGCTTAATATGGTTATCAGTGACCTGCATAACAGTGTGAGCAGTGATGTAAGAAAGTCAGTGATGAGACTAAATTATTCAAGGTAGGATAAGGTCTAAATAGAAAATGTTGTAGGTTTTTCTGAGATAAAGTGAAAGACAAAAAAAAAAAAAGGCAGATGAATTTCAGCATAGTTAAATGTAAAAGGATGAGGAGAAGGAAATAATTCTACTTTCATATAGTGCATTGAGACAACTCTTGCAGTCAAGAGTAAATTTTGTTGCTGAGAAAGAAATTTGCACTGAAATGTCAACTGGTGCTCAGTAGCCATCATAGAGCAAATGTTAGGAATTATAAAGAAAGTAAGAGCAAAACAGAGATCACTTTCACCATATAAAGTCATGGATTCAGACATATCCTGGAAAATTCTATGCAGTCCTGAGCCTCTCATCTCAAATTCATGAAGGAGAACTGAAAAAATGCAGAGAAAGGTGACAAGAATGATCAACTGTCTGTAACAGCTTTCATGCAAGGAATCCTTGTGTGAGCTACAAGTCTTCTGTCTGGGAAGAGTTGACATGGGGGAAGGATGTGACAGAAATTAAAAAACCTCTTGAGTGATATGAAGACAGTGGGCAGAGATTAAACTGTTCACAGTCTCTTCTAGTTGAAGAACAAGAGACAGTCAAATTAAACTCTCAGAACCCTTTTTTTTTTTTTTTTAAGAGAAGTGATGGTTGATAATTGATTATACAAGACACTAGACAGGAACAAGCTCTTGCTAAAGAATGTGGAACAGATTTGCATGTGGAACATCCCTTTGGACTTAAGGGAAGATTGGGCAAGTTTATGTAGTCAAAACCTTTCAAGGTTTACTAAATGCAAAAGCTCCTTATATGGCTTGGCAGATCTCTAAAACAGAAGTACCTGGAGGAGAGGAGAGTGACAAGGAGAGATACAGATTGTTGCTGTTCATTTGTATTATGTCCTCCAGACTTTGGTCCACAGTTTGAATCAGTTTACTGGAGTGGACCCCAGCTGGTTTGACCTAATATGGATATTTTTACATTCACATATTCCAACCAAGTTCCCTAATCAGCATGCCAATTGTCACATCCCAAAGCTCAATTTCAAGGCATAGCAAAATGCAGGCAGTGTGTTGGATGTATAAGTTGAGACTCACAATGAACTAAAGAATAAATTTATAGGGTAGCATGTACATATATCCAGTGTCATGCCCATTGGAACGGAGTCAAGTGCACTTAGAATACATGCACACCCCATCATCCCACACTTCTGTTCCACTATTTATAAAAGCTTGCTCTGGGGTTCAAAAAGGACAAACGTGCAATTGAAGAGAGCCTGCAGATGGAGGGAGGATGATCAGGGCATCCAGCAAGAGTAAAACCATGTAGACACAAATACAGAGAATGCTCCATCTGCCTGTTTGGCTCCTGGTAAGCCCTGAGCACTTGTGACTGTCGTAGGCAGCTTCTATGAGCTGTGATGGTGACAGCTACAAACGAGCCTCGGAGACCATGAGTGTGAAACTTCATGGCAACCAGGGTTTTTTTCAGGTTTTGCATATTTAGACTCTTTTTCTCATCTTTCCCACCAAATAAAAATAAAAGCTTCTGGATATAGATATCTTATAACTTCTTTATAAATGTGTAAATGAAAAAAGCATGAAACAAAACAGATCTTTTTGTTGTTGCTTTGATTTTTTTTTGTTGTTGTTGCATGTTTTGCCTTTGTCTGATTTATGAAAATGGGTTTGTACTTTTGACAGACTGACATACATGGGACATTCTACCCATGACTCATTATCTAAACTAAATATTTTTTTCTGAAAAATATGCCTTATTCACATTATCGTTACTAACATTTATATTTATTCATATATTTTTTGTTAATCTTTGATATTGTTCTACTGTTCTTCCTAGAAAGTAGTCATGTATCTCTGTCCCTTATACATATAAGGTAATTTGTGGTAAGAGCCACAGGTGACCTTAAACAAGAGATTTTTTGCAAAATTAATGTTAAAGATTCCTGCAGTAATCTTGAAGTTAAAGAATAGGGCTTAAGACAAAGGTAATAAAGGGCCTGTTGCAAGTTGTATTCCTGACATAATAGTTATGAAATTTGTTCTAGTTTCTAAGCAAAAGAATTGTAGCTCAAGGAATTGTAGCTAACAATTTTTTTCCAAAGGTAAGTGGAAAATCTTCATGGGAAGGATATACTTTCAGCAAATTTATTCATGTTTTCCCATCAGAATTCACCCATTTTTTTTTAATCTGGAAGACTAAAAATATGAAGTACAGTAGAGATGGATATTTGCAGCTGAATATTTGGAAAGTCATCACTGTCATATTTTTGTTTACAGAGTTAGTTCCTGCCATAACAATGACTGGGGACAAAGACAAAAAACTTAGAATGGGAAAATATTTCAGTTCTATCCAGTGATGTGAGGGAGCATTTAGAAGCAACCAGGAGACCAAATTCTATAAAAAAGAAAGTGCCACTTTCATTATAGTGATGTATAAGAGCTGTGCCTGAAAACCTACCTGAGACTATCCCTGAAGAGGGCTCAGAGATTGTCTGTGCCTGAGACGAGTTGTGCACCTGCTGCTTACAATAGCTGGAGCACACCAAGATGATTGAAATGTGTTCAGTTCTAATTTATTTTGAAAAATAGCCACTGGATCAAAAACTAATATAAAGAAAGATTCCACTTCAGTTACCTCTACAGCAAGAAATGAAATAGTTTTTCTTATATCTTAGTTTCTCTGATATTTAAGACCTCCAAATGGTAAAGCAGGATTCTTGTGGGTTAGTTCATGTTTAATTTTGTTTTGTTTAATTTTGTTTCATTTTCCTGTCAAGAGGAAAATATTTCTCAGGGAAGAATTAATTAGGAGGCACAGAGAAATAAACAAAGCCAAAAAACCCTAATTTTCTTTAAGATCTATAGTATTCTCTGTTTGCTGGTCAAACAGATTATTTGTAATGTCCATACTGTTAAAATCTTTCAAACACAGGATAGAAAATTTAGAGAGCACAACACACACAGACACACCCACACATTACAATTATTTATTTAGATCATTGTCCAAAGGTTCCTGGTGTCACTAGAAAAAAAAAGAATAAACAAAAAAATATATATATTTCTATGTTTGTATGCACAAGTAGACATGTTAGCTAATGAAAGGTGTTGGTGAAGAAAGAAAACTAAGAAAGCAGAAGAAAGTGAGAAGGAAAAAGATAAAATCTATTCAACAATAACAAATAGGATGGTTCAGTGGCTCTTGATTTAATACTTCTGGATAACTCCCCACTGGAAATCAAGAATTACAAATCAGTGATTTGTGTTTTGTTCATCTCCTCATCAATGTGCTGAGCATGAAAATAGGATCTAATTTAATGCTTACCCTATGAGCATGAGTAATTACATGATGTGCACACAGAGAGCATGTTTGTATATTAACATAAAGAACTGAGTATGAAAACAATAAAAACACATATGTTACCAAGCCTTACCTTTTACAGAATGAATTATTTTTTTCCTTATGTATCTCTCTTATATTTGAAACTTCGTGGTTGCAGCACACGTTTCTACTCAATCCACAGCAGTAGGTAAGTTTGCTTCAATTTTCTCTTGTCCTATTACCTCAATCCCAGAAGAGTAAAGCCTTCCAAAGATAATTTTTTTGTGTGTGTTTTAGTTTTTAAAAGAAGCAGAAAAAAGGATTCAAAGGATTCTTTTTTTTTTCTTTTTTTTTCTTTTCTTTTTTTTTTCTTTTCTTCTTTTTTTTTTTTTCTTTTTTTTTTTTTTTTTTTTTTTTTTTTTTTTTTTTTTTTTTTTTTTTTTTTTTTTTTTTCCTTTTTTTTTTTTTTTTTTTTTTTTTTTTCTTTTTTTTTTTCCCTTCTGATATGGCAGAGGTAATATATGGGTCCTGGTTCCAGCCAGGACAGGGTTAATTTTGGCAGTAGCCAGAAGGGGTCATGCTTAGGACTTGGAGGTTATTCTGTACTGCTTTGTCATTGCTGGAGCTGGAGAAAAGGGGAAAAGGAATCTCTTCCAGGGAGAAGGGGTCCCTGCCAGCTAAGCCTCAGTGGGAACACTGAGCTGGGGATTACCACTGCTAAACCATGATGATAATGCAGAATGTACTTTGGGACCATGTTCTTATAAATAAAACCTTCTGATACAAGAATAAAGACTAAGTCAGACAGATTGCTTTGTGTAGATTTCCTTCATGAAAAGGTCTTAAATCTTGCTAAATAGTGGATAATTTTTGATAAGCAAAGTGTAATGTTAGCTGCATTGAAATAAATGCTTTGTGTACCTGCCCAGTGCTGAGGTCAGGACTCCCTGATCTGTTCCTCGGTCATTCTCTTACATACTTTGCCTTCACAAGAAAGCAGGATATAAGTTAAAAATCTGAACATCTTTTTACATAATTCTGTTACATTTTTAATGTCAGGGCCTTAAGCTATTATTTAAACTTCCATAGGCATCCTCAGAAAAGCAATGACAAAGAAAAATGAGCAATGAGATATCCACAGTCAGCCCCCTAACATGTTCTGATTGGTCCTACTTACTTTTTTTTATTTTTTCAGATTAGTGTACTATAGATGACATTCAGTCTACTAATCTAGTGTGCAATACATTTTGCTACTATGAACTGCAGCATATTTTAGACATCTTCAAAGGTTCATCAGTGTCACTTGAAAAAATATGATAAATTCATTTTCTTTGACTTTCCATGACTGGATATTCGACCTGTCTGTGTATCTGCACCTAAGTCCTGACTTTTTATATTTTGAGAAAATCTTTGTTTTATAAATAAACTATTTAAATGATATAAAAAGCAAAATGAGGAGATAAAACTCACAGGTCTTCACTTTGAAGAAAAGATCGTTCAGCTGGTTTAAAAATAGGCAGAAAAATCAGAAAAAGGGAAAAACTATTATAGCATATGTGGGTAGGTTGCTAACATTATAGAAAAATCACTCACTCCTCAGTTTGATATGTTCATTGTCATGCCCTTTAGATAACAAGTTCTCACTTGGCCTTGAGGTTTTTCTGGAAAGCATATCACTAACTAACAGAAAAACAAAATCCAAAACCCAAACCCACAATGATGCAAACTTCCCCAGAATCCCTACAAGAAAAAAACAAAACAAAACAAAACAAAACAAAAAAAACCAAAAAAAAACCCTAAAAACAAACAAACAAAAAACAAACAAAAATCCCAAACAAACCCAACAACCAAACCAAAAAGCCCAGGAGGGAGAGGAAAGAAGTCATATATTTTTCTCAGAATAAACCTCATTTTCATTAGTAAACCAAAGAATGCATGTACACTTTCGTCTGTTGCTTAGAAATAAAGAGCAGTGGTATAAAGCCCTGGCACCATTACAGTCAATTTACAACATCCTATTTACACCAGCTGAGAAACTGGCTCATAATGTTGTTTAAATAGGATGACAGCCCAGAAAATTTTCTGATGAATGAGTCACCCAGTTGTGGAACCACAATTCATTCCTGACCCACTATGGCTACTACATTTATATTATAAAGGAGGTCATGGTTGTTTTACGTTAAATATAGTACCCTGAGGATTTAATTAAAAGGGATTTAAAATTATGAATACCGAAGCCAGACAGGTCATATTGGATAATCCAGTTTTATTTTACAGTAATTAGTTACACAAGTTGTTATTACATTATTTAGAACATCCTGATTCTCAGTGGAAGTCCTTGTGCATTTAATTAAACATGAGTACAAAATGACTTAAAAACTGAAGTCATTAAGCCCTCCTTAAATAGCCTTTTCAAATGGAAATTGACAACAACATTTTCATTTATATTGATGTAATTTTGCAGTTTTTAAATGAAGAAACAATGGTGGCAAATAACGGTGACTTAATTGCTGTTTTGTTTATTAGTTTTAATTGTTACATTTAAGTGGATATTTCATATTTGGATTTTGACCTAAGGTTGTCATAACTCGATTTTTGCATGTTCTGACCTTACAGTTAGCTTGACCTGCACTTTGATAAAGTTTGCACAACCCTAAGATTCTAAGCGTGAGAAGTGCTGGCTACTGATCATGTGTCTTTGCTGAGGTCTACAGATTCTGATGCATTTATTAAAAAGGTGAAAGACTTTTCCTGTAACAATGGCAAATTTTAAAGGACAAGAGGAGACTTAACCCTTATTTACCTGAAAGACCAGTGTGTACTTCAGTGTGATTGTCAAGAATGATGGAGGACTCAGTTACTTCTGAACCAGGTCAAATATTTTTGTTGCTTTTTTGCTAAGGTGTTTGAGATTGATTTTGAGGTTTTTGAGGAGTTGCCCTCCCTGGTGATATTCAGGGACTGTCTGGATGCAATCCTTGCCATGTGCCCTGGGATGGCCCTGCTAGAGCAGGGAGGTTTGGATTAGGTGACCCGCTGTGGTCGCTTCCAACCTTTCCCATTCTGTGATTCTGTGAGATGCTGGTGGCTACAGTTTTCAGTACCACTCTGGAGGAAACAGGGTATGCAGACTGTGAAATCAAGGCAGCCCTACCTTCAGAGACTGGACTGAGAATGCAGACTGGATCAGAGACAAACCTTTGGCAAGAGTCCATTTCCCTGCCAGTCCAGGAGCCATGTGGATGCAGACAGCTGATCGCAGTATCAGCACAGAGTTTCTTTGCAGCAATTCTTTCACTAATTGCATCCTGTTTCAGCCTGTTTTGGTATGAAAAGTGATTTATCTGGGTTACCATCAAGAGCGTGGTACAATGGAAGTGCTCTCTGGCACATCATAATGTGCAATATTAAACAGTGTTTATCCACACATTCATTTGCATCGCGGGTCTGGGCAATTGTTAAATGTAGCACAGTCAAATCTAAATTCAGCAGGGACGATAAAAAGCAGGTTGCTATTTGTGCTGTTTGCTTAATTGTTCTATATGACTGAAAAGTAGATGAGAATTTACTGCAGGCTTTTGCTATTCAGTGTTGCTGTGTCACAGTACATTGAGAATAATGAATAGGACATTCACTCTGGAGCAAAGAACATTAGTTTTCTTACCTAGGAAACACGGAAGCCAGCTGGAGAGGAGAAAATTGCCAGGTAGATTGTCAACATAAAGGCAAAGGTAGCATGCTGATAATAACCAGGGGAAATATGAAGAAAATAACAGAGGATGATAACAACCCAGCTGAGGAAGAGAGGGGGGTCTGGAAGATCAAGTGATCCCAAGCTGTGCACAGATATTATGCAGAAGGAGGGAACCTGTGCTCCCGAAGAAAGGAGATGGTTTATTTCCCATGTAGCAGAATGTGTTAACTCCAGCCTTGTACTAAACAAGATCAGGCCTTGCTTTCTTCGTATTATAAGAAATGTGTATTTCTTGGCAGATTTCCACACCACTGCCTTGTTTCTGTGGATGTATCATTATTTATCCCACTTTACCCTCCCTTCCCCTCCCCCTTGGCTGTGGGGCTCTGCAAGTCGTAGGCAACTGTCACGTCAGGTCTGTGTGAATCTGTCAGATGCAGGATGAGGAGAGATGGAGTGATCACTCCTTGCTGCTGTATTTACTCTGTTTGCTGTCCTCAGCAGGCCTGTTCTCAGAGAGACGCTTTCCAGAACGCTTCCTGTCAAGGACTGGGGAGGAATGAGGGGAGCTATGGCAGCGTGGTGCTGCCCAGGACTGACAGAAACCTTGGATCTTCTCCCTGCCTCCAGCAGCTCGTCCTGGAGCTCCTTTCCTCTCTAGCACCCCTATTCCTTGCAGCCTGTTCCAGCTCCCGTGCACATCGGCCTCACTGGCGGGAGAGGAGTGAGGAAGAGGAGCTGAGGAGTGGGAGAAGAGGCAGGTTGGGCCAGGGAGCAGCATCAATGACAAACTGAGGGAAGCATTTTGTCCTGCCCTGGAAATCAGCTTGCTTTCAGCAAGTGGAGTTTTCTGTATTTGCATCGTGGTGGCTATGAAAATATTTTTTGTAACTTTCTTTTCCAAGTCATAATAATTTACTTAATACCAGTTTTGAAACTGCAAATTCCCTTCTGCTTTGTCTTTTTCTTTTTCCTTTCTTTCCTTTTTTCCCCTTTCTAATTCTTTACTACCTCATCTCCTTTTTTTTTTTTTTAATTACTTGGCTGAGATTTACAATCAAGATATTTGCTTACCTATAGTTAGATCATTGTCCTAACCAGAACAAGAGAAAGGAAAACGATCTTTGAAATATGATAAGTCATTACACTGCATATTTATGAATGTGAGGTCTACAATGTTTTGACAGCAAATGGATCATAGGATGCAGTTGATTAAATAATATAGCAAGTGACTTTATTGATTTCTGTCCTAAAGTCCTGATGTCTTGCTTACACATCCTATAAAGTTCTGTTTTACCAGCAGCTATGTGTTGGTTTTGGATTGTTTGTTTGGGGTGGGTTTTTTTTTTTTTTTTTTTGGTCAGACTGTAACAGTCTCCTTCTCCCAGATAAAATTTCCATTGGAGAAAGGATGAAAGTGTTCCCCTTGAACAATTTTCCATTGTTTGTTACTCACTGTTGGTATTTTAAGAAATATACTGAACTGTAACTAGCTAGGCAAAGATTTGATTATCATGATTATCATGAATGTTCTGTTTTAACTAGAAGTCTCTGGAAAATTCAGGTCATTGACTTTGTAATGATAAGTCTATCTCCTCTCACACAATTCCTGCCTGTCAGAAAGGATGATTCAGGAGTGGTAGGCTCTGCTCAGAACCCCTGATGTACTGAGAAAAATAACCAGAACAGCAGCAGCACAGAATGGCCCAGAGCTCAGATACTATAATTTTTTTTTTCTGAACTCTTTACTTATTGCTCTTTTTTCCCCCCCTTCTAATAGCTTAAACAATGAAATTAAGGGTATGTAACAATTTTCTGATTGCTGCAACAGATCCTCTAGCTTAGGTAATTCAAGTGCTTAAAATTTAATGCAGAGTTCTGTCCATGGCTCTCTCTACCAACTCATATTATTTATGTAATCTGGTTATAGAAATTCTGTCATCACCATGCCTTTCTGTCATGTTAAGCTCTCTCATAGTAAGAGCTTATTAACTTGTGCTTTATTAGATTCTGTGCCTTTACAACCAAGTCATTAGACACAACCATTACCCTGGTCTCCTTTGGTTTCTGTCTTAAGATCCATCCTCACCGTGATACCCGTGGTTAATGAGAGTCCTTAAGTACACAGGCTGCAAGAGATTCATTTGTAGCTCTCGTCGACTTCTTTCGTGGAATGAAAAAGAAAAAAAATCTCTAAAGCTCGCGGCTGAATGTTCAGCCAATAGATTTCACAATCTTGTGTTCCAATTAGTTGCCCTCAGGTTCAGCATCCTTCTTCCACGCTGCTTCCTGCAAGCCCTGATGTGCATTGCTGATGTCTGGATTGTGGTGATTTTGAGGGAAGGAATATTTCCTGTTTATGCTCACACAATAATCAGCACAGCGAGGGCTCCAAACTTGCTGGGGCCTCTGGCTGCAGCTTGCTTACTGCTAATATACATTATATATACATCCAAATAGTTTGAAGAGGTTAGTGAGGGGGTTTCTGGTTTTTGCATTTTTGTCCAATTTTGCCACTATGGCATAGTTTTTGATATTACCTTCATGAACAGGCAGCTGCAATGCTCAGTTCAGGCTTCAGCTGTTTTAAAGAAGAACTTTGTCTCCAGACACAACTAGTTTAGATTTTACTTTGAAAAAAAAAAAGACATAAGTAGAACACTGTGTGTACACTGAAATCTATTTAGTAAAAATCAATGAAAGTATCTTCTGAAAAATAGATTTTTGGGGGGGTGTATTTTTACACTTTTTGCCTTCATTTTTACATTTAAATGTAAGAATTAATACAGATTTTTTGCTAATACTCTGAGCTCGCTCTGGCATCACGGTGAAACATTCATTAACTTGAATTGCTTTTAATAGTCTGGATTCTTATACAAGTAAAAAGAGGCAGACTCTGGCTTAAAAGCAGTTCTTAAGTTGTTCTCAATTGTTTCCATTTCATCTGACAGACTTCACTGGGGGTCCTCAGCTTAGTTTGGCAGGTAAGACCACACAGAGAAAACCCTCTCAGAGAACAGGGGGAAAGGATGTTTGTTATTTATGTGCAACTGCAGCTTTTCTGCTGGTGACTTTGTGTGTGGACTTTTGGTTAAGAATGTTCATGATCATAGCAATGCTTCTGCAAATAAGTAAAATCTGTCTGTACATGAAACCCTGCTTTAGAAGTTGTGCCTTACAGATCTTAAAAATGAATCTGTCATAGAACCATGAGTAGAGCCTTTTACAAAGCATTTGTTTGATGTATAGTTGCTCCCCAGAGAGAATAGTATCCAAGAATGAGCTCTGAGTAAATGAGTGCATTTGGCACATCCTAGAGTGATGTCAAACTTCACTGGCTCCAAGGGGTAGTTTTGTTTTGACAAACCTTGTTCCAGTGCCTTTTGGTTAGAATTGATTTGAGGAATTTAGAAATATATGAAAAGAATATATCAGCACAATGACATCTACAATGAGCAGAAGGCATCCATTAGCAGGGTATGGAAGCAAAAAAAAAAACAAAAAACCAAAACCGAGAGAAAACAAACCCGCTCTTGTTGCTGTTTTATTAGAAATTTATTTCATTTTTTCACCTGAATATATTTATACATCTATCTCCCCAGCAAACAAAGAAAAATACTCCAGCTGAACTCTGTCAGTACAGAATGATCCTGAAGTGCATTTTCTGAGGAAACTCTTGTTATTTTTTATATTGGTTGTGTGGATGCAGGATGCCCTGTGTAAGGTGTATTCCTGAATGTGAAGGCTGAAAGCTTGTTTTTCAGGTCCTACAGCCTTCAAGAGGAGTCAAAGCCCATTTTGCCCTAAGATAACCTCCACTGAGATTAGCAAAGTTAACTCTACTTTGGAGCTGTGTGTTCCCAGGTCACTGCAGTACTAAATGGAAGCAGCTGGTGGGTGAAATGTTTAATGCAGACAGCTTTGATGGGTAGTAGGGACACATGGCCAATCCTCTGTTTGCCAGATCTGGGTGTTTATGTGCAGCCAGGTGGGGACTGTGGGCAGCTGTGCCTGTCTGTGCAACCAGCCTGGGTGGGGATCTGCTCCTCCAGAGGTGCCCGGGGATGGGACACACATGCTCCTGCTCCCATGGCACTCCTGGCCTCTCAACTCCTCACAAGAGAGTGTGAGGCAAAGGGAAGAGTTTGTGATCCAACACAGACACAGGGAGAGAGGAAACAACAAATGGCCCAAGAAATATTGTGTGTCACTGCTCTTTGATATTGGGAAGTTTAGCTTGTATGGGCAAGATGTGTCAATCCCAGTTGGTTTTTCTGCATAAAACTGTGCAGATTATAAAGCCTGACCCGGAGCTCTGATGGCCCTCAGTCACTATTGAGTTTCCTTTCTTGGCAAATACAGGCAGGGTTACTGATGGTGGCTTGCAGGATGGGACCACAGGTGATGATGTAACTAGGACCCAATACCAGAACTGCTCCAGTCTGGGCAGATTAGCTCCAGAACCTGGATATGAACACTGGGAAAGTGGTATTAATGTCCCATCAGACAAATAAAGATGCTAGAGTGTTCATGGGCTTTTTTTTTTTTTTTTAAACTATCTCAACATATAAAATTGTACAGGTTATCCTAGATGAAAGTACAAGTTTTCATCACCTGAACACATTTGAGCTTTCATACTTGGAAACATACTTTCCTATAGGAACCACTTGTAGCTCTAAACTGGAAGAGTAGTTGCTTCAGAGGGTTCTTGGAAGTGCCTGCTCAGCTCTGGAGAGACTCTGAAATCTAAGAGACGGGAAAAAACCTGCCACTGCAGCCTCCATCTGTGAGGCCCAGAAAGCTGCAGAAGTAAACAGGCACACTCCTGCAGATGGCTGCCTTCCTTCAGCTAGATTTCTTGTTGGTCAGAACTCCTGAAAAAGCCTTTTTCAGATGCTTGGATTGATTAAAGTTACATATTGAGGTGAGCAGACTAGTTTAAATGGCAGTGTCACTTTAGTCTGGGGGAGCTGCTGGGTGATTCGAGGTCCTATGGAGCAGTTGGATATTCCAGTGTCTCTTGGGTTGAACAGAACCAGAACTACCTCGTGGGATTTGCTTATACTGCAGCCAAGACTACAGAGAAGGGATCCCAAACCCAGCTGTGGCTGAGGCAGTCATAATATATTCTTCCAGCTCTCAATCATTGCAAATATAGCTCTGACGTTTTCTGAGCTATAAATTACATCTGCAATTATTTTTATAGCCATGGTGCTTGGAGAGAGTATAACACATGTATTTTTATACTGTCTTGCACTTAAATGGTCTCAACCGAATTAAAAACATTGGAAGGAGTAGTTGATTTCTGTCACACAAAAATGAATCTCAGGCTAACTATCCAGAAGCACAAAGCATACCAATGTCTAACACACATCTCTTTACTTCCTGCAGTACTTCCTATTGAAATAAATCTTTTATCATATATGTGTGTATATATATATATATATATGGGGTTATGTATATATATATATATGGTTATATATATATGTATATTATACTATTAGCACTTTGGAAAAAATAAGGGACTAAGCTTTTATTTGAAAATTGAACAGTTATTATCACAGGTAGACTGTAAAATATTTGGCTAGTATTCACAAGTGATTAAAGAAAGAGAACTTATGAAGATAGAGCCTGTTTAATTTCAGGGGAAAAAAAGAGTGTTATAACTTGTCCATTAGGAGAAAGTTGTTTCCTAAAATTAACATAGGAATTTGCTATCCTTGACCTGGGAGTTCTGCTTAGTCAGTGCTTCACATCAGCTTCTGTGGACCTCTTATTTTTTCTCATTCTAAAATATTTCATAGGTTCAGAATTAAACTTTTGTATGAAAAGAGTTGAATTTCATCTAGGAGGTGTTTTGCTAGACAAAAATTTAATTTGCTACAGATTCCTTAGCAGTAATAGACAATTTCTTTTCTACATATTTTATCCAATCCAAAAATAAGCTTTCAAAAGTATTTGACTGTTGCAATCTCTATCTTTCCATGAGTGTTTTCCCCTTCTAAAGAATGTGCAAACATCAGCTTGAAAATGCAGTGTCAAAAAGATGTTTTTAATGCTCTGCACTGATAATGTCACATGATATTCATTCATTCCATAAATCTTTCCAGTCAAAAAGAATATGCAGATATTTTCATGCTAACTCTTCCTTGTTGAGATGAAAAACTTGTTTATTACTTGTGAGAACAGAAGTAGATTGCAACATGATACCAAAATAAGTTTTTCTGTGTGAAGGGAAGTGTTCATTTCTCCATGTAGTATCTGTGCACATCCCTCAGAGATTTGAATGCTGCTGAAGAATTGTGTGCATTTGCACCTCATTCATTCTTCTTGTACTGATCTAAAGCCTGATGAATTCATTGTTCATTCTGACTTTGAATCAGGTTCTTTTTCTTTTTGCTGTCTTTGTCTACTCCTTACATTTTAAGAAGGAATATACCCCTTCTCACCAGTTTCTCTGAGCTGAACAAGTGCTAAAATGTTGGACTTCTGCAACAACACTGCTGCTGTCTTTTCTGACATTAGGCCAGACCAAAAGCCAGTCGGTTTGTTTGTTTGTTTTTAACCTGGCATTGGACAGAATGATGTATTTGTTCTCAAGGGATGTGTCCACTTTCTATGCATGAAGGGACTATCCAAAGCTTTGTCTAACACATATATCAAACACATTTGTCTCATAAAACAGAATAATTAAATCACAGCAACTTGTATTCTAGAAACAATTATTGTTTTTGTTCTAGATTGACTAACTTCTTTTCTGTAAAAAAGAAGGTTTATATATATATATANGATTAATGATATTCCTTTTTCATTCTGTTTCTAACTGCAACACCTAAAGCTGCATAAATATATTCAGAAAGATCTATAAAGAACCATATGTATGGAAGCAGATGCAGGGTCAAGTCATTAGGTATACAGTAGTTTTGAAAATATTTTGAAACTACTATTTTGAAAATATAGTAGTTAATTTGTGAGAGCATTTCTGAGAACACCACTGTACATTAATCAAGTTTTTCCCCCCATATTCCTCATTAGTAAGTTTCGTTATCTTCTTGTTATATGTGGCATTTCCAAGAAATACAGCCTCTGGTCTTAGACAACTCTTATTTTTAACACAATTTAGTATCAGTAGAGAAGCCTAAGAGCAGAGTCGTCTAATATCTGAACTGCTTGATATTAGTAAAAATTGCATTATTCTTCTGGGTTTATTTGTATTAGAGTCTGACATTTGAAAAAAAAAAATAGATAGGACTCCCCATAAAAGTTATCAAATAATAATGCCATCAGATCAAATTCATATTCTTTAAAAGTCTGAGATGCTAACAATAAGGAAGGGTGAGGTTCTCCCCTGATTTAATTCTGCTAGTGCTAGAAAAAAATTTGGAAAATCTGGAAAAGTTTCCAAATGTGCAGGTATCAGGGAATTTTATATTTTAATGTAGTTCAGGGAATAGTTATATATAACACTGCATGATGTGTCCATATTTCTTGCTGAAACTCAGACTGCTGACATCAGTAGTTGTTGGAATTGGAAGTTAAACAGTAAAAGCTGCACTGCAACTCTGTTAAAGCACTGCAGAAGGGATGCAGAAGAGAAATAAGAAACCCTCAGACTAATGCCCCTAAAAGTGGTGAAAAAACTTCCACTGCTCACAAGTGAGTTCTAGATCAGGGCCTGAGAGAAGGATTTTGGGGTAAGGAGAAGAGGGTAAGAGGAGAGATAGGAAATACCAATCCACTGGGGTAAGGCTGTGAGGTCAGAACCCTCCCTGTCACCAGTGACTTACTGCATGTGTGCTGGTACCTGCTTGTGATTTAAAGGATATTTTTAAAATTCAGATTTATTAATATTGGTTGGTTTTTACAGGTTTTTCAGTACAGATGGGTTTTGGGGCTTCTTTTGCATTTTGGATAAAATTTTCAGTATATTCATTGCAAATGCAGACTCCTATATTTTGCTTTTGAATAATATTAGCAAGTTTATTTCTTTCTGGTTAGATAAGTGACAGGTATCTCCTTGTCTATCAATGCATGTAAAGAAAAGTAAAACCTGATTCTAAGCCCAGGTTGGGAGTAGCTGCTGATCAGGATGGGTTTATTTCTCTGTAGAGAAGAGAAGCCAGGAAAGAATCTAATTTTTGAGCTGTTCGAATTATTTATGTCCTCCAGCATATTTTATGCAGCTTTCTGAAGTAGATGACTCAGTTTTAAGTCTGCTTGGAGACAGAGGCTTAATGTAGATGTCTCTTTACCTCGTTAGGCAGGCTGTGATCCTACGTCCCCTTGCACAGGGGAGGGTGGGAAGGGTCTTTGGTGTTTCTGCCTCTCAAAGGTTGTGGGAGATGGAATAATGTGCATACAGCTGGAGAGCTGCTCCCATGCCTTGATGTTGCCACATGAACTGAGCCCAAGGAAGCTCTGATGTTGTAAAAGGAAGAGAAAAAGATTATTTCCTCAAGATTTAAGAGCACCTAAACTCCTCAACTGATGCACTGGGGAGTTAATAAGTAGTTTGGACACTGGTAGCACAGACTTAATTTTTAGCTGGATATGATGTAGCATGTTTTGTATTCTAGGAGAAGCTGAAGGATCAGCTGCCACAGAACATCTTAGAACCCATAGGCAAAAATCTGAGAAGTGTAGCTGTAGTTGTCCCGTGGTAATTGAAACACAAAGTAGGAAAAGAAGCATCTAGAAAAGATTAGTTTTCCAAAAAGAACATGAAGTATTAAAAAAAAAAAATTCTGGAAATGGCAATATTTTGATGCAGTATGCTAGCTATTCATTTTTGTGATGAAAACTCACAGTCATTTGTGAAAGGTATTTTTCACAGCTGTGAAAATAAAAAAGAAATCTATCAAATCTTCTTTAAAATGTAGGCTGATCAAAATGCTTAATGTATTCTATCTACCTGTTGAAGGAAACACTGACTGTGTTTCTGTCTGTAATGAATTTCTATTTTTCTCTGCAACAACCTGGCATTCTGGTTTCAGTTTGACTCTGGCTTTCTGAAACAAACAGCTGATAAAACATGTAAAAATGTGAATTAGACTTGAAAATTATATTGAGTCCAGTGTTCACTGAAAGTTGTAAGCCCACAAGACATTTGAGAAAATGTTTTCCTTTCTCTTGATTTACTGAGTTTTATCACATATTTCAGTGCTGGTTGCCATATCACATTATAACCTTTGTTTTGAGATCAGAGGGACTCCATGATGCTTTGAAGACCTCACAACCAGCTGGGAGAGAGAAAAGAAAGTTGTTGCCAATGTTTTGGAAATGTAACCTGAGTCTCCATTTTTTCTAAATGTAAGAAGATTTTTATAGGCACTGCAGCAATGGTACCTTCTGGGGATGATTATTTGAGGATAAGGTGAGCCTTTGTCTTTATTAATGGAGCATTATTGAAATTAATCTTTGTGGAAATTTTTATTTGGTTAGTGAAATCCAGGAGTAGGATTCGCTAATAATACCCTAGAGCTACTTTGAAATGATAGCTGTGCCTCAAATGCATTATTCTTAAACAAAAATTATTTTCATGTATTTGTTTTATATTTTATATCAGTGAAGCACCTGTTGAATAAAGAGATTATATGGTTTTTGTAATATGATTAGGATTCCAGTCATTAAAAAGGTTGATTCCAAATAAATGAAGCCTCTGGAAAAAAATCTTAAAAGTCACATTTTAAAAATATGGAATGTTCCAGTTTTCAATATTGCTTTGCCAAAAGCAAATCATCAATTAAATAACAAATTTTAAAAGTTTGTTTTTCAAAAGGGAAACAAAAGAGGTCATCAGACATTTCAGTGTGGTGTAATATTTCTCAAAACTGATATTCCAGACACTTAACCATTAGACAAGGGATGCCATGGAAGGACACATCACTGTCATCTTGCAGCAGACTGAAGTCATCTAGGAGCACCAGCCATGAGGAACAAAAAAGAATTTTTATCCTTTGTACTAGATCTAGGAATGAATTTTGTGATTGCCTATCCAACATAGCACTGACACTGCTAAAGTGAGGCATCCTGACTGAAACAAACATTGGCAACTACAGCATTCAGGTATCTCTTACATGAAGCATCCTTACATAGGAGTTTCATATAGGCTGTCTTTATTTGCAGTCAGGTAGTGTTTGGATGTTCAAGTGTGACAGGAGCAAACCAGAAGAGAATATTTTCTGATTAATAATTTCCTTATAGAAAGACAAACTCTTAAAATCTGAGTCTTACAGTCTCAGTTCCTCTTTTGGTGTTGTACTGGTTTGAAAGCAAAACCAGTGAGACTCCAAGTCAGAAATATAATTTAATAGAGAGAGAAGAAATAAACAACAAAAAGGGTAAAAATAAAATAAAATAAGATAAATGCAATAGTACAAAGGACCACTGACAGCGTCAGAATGCAAACCTGACACCCTGTTGGTCAGGGTGTTGGAAGCAGCCTGAAGTGAGTCCTCCCAGAGTGACAGATGTGGCTCTGTTGGAGTAGAGATGATCCTCAAGAAAGAGTCCAGTCTTCCTCTGGGAATCCAGTGCAAACAGGCTCCCTTGGTGTTTGGGATTGCTGGTTTTAACTCAGTGAAAAGGCTTTGGCGCCTCCCACTGGGTGGTGCATCTCACAATGGAATGAGGTGATGTTATCAGTCATGTGAGGGGCCTTCAATGGCCCATTCACAGGAGATGTCCCTTAGAGGAGGATGGATGGAGGAAGAGATAAGGAGGCCCTGCCTTATCTGGTGTTATCAGGTGTCCCATTAACAGAGGGCATCTGCCCTCTTTCCACCCTAGAGTTACAAGAGATAAGGAACAAAATCTCCCATCCGGCTTTAACAGATGAAAATAGAATACACATTTTTGGTTACATTTTTCAAGCCAAGACAGTGTATCATCCCTTATGAAAGGTAAGAGCAAAAGGGACAAGAAGAAACGAAACACAGAGCATCTATTCCAAGGCAGGAGTTACACAGAGCACACCATGTAATTTCTGCTCAAATTGTCATGCCGTAAACTAGCAGAATAATAGAGCATTTTATGTCTCTGCAGACAATGTGAGAATTGAGTGTATATTAGAGACTAAAAGAGAGCTCAGATACTAAGTTAATAACAAGAATTTAATGTTGACCCCAAATTGCTGTTGCATCACTTTACAAATATGAAGTGGAGAGGTGACAGAGAGTGGCAGCACTACAGCATGCTCCCAGTGAATAGTTTATACAGATAAAAATAGATCTAATGCTAGAATTAGGCATTTGATTTCATAAAATGTAAAAAATCCATGGTTAGCCTAAAATAATCCATGTGACTCCTTTCAAACTTCTTGAACTTAAACTATATGGTCCTGATCATCCTGTATGGCTTTGTTTGGGATTTTTTGTTACTGAATTTATATTCTGTTCAGAGATTCTATGGTCCTGAAAGGAAAAATGAAGAATGGGTCCAGAAGAAAGAACTAAAATTTGAAGACAAAGAAGTTGTCTTTGTTTGCTGTGAAACGATGGATATTACTGGATTGTATAGCAATGGTGCTAATTAGCTCCATATAAAGTCCCAGTGTACTTGTATTTACATGTTCAATTGACAACATAAGTATGAGCCCATTCAAGATCCACCTAATTAGTGGCATGACAAGCACAAGGAAAATGCAATTGTACAGCTTTTAGAGAGGGGTGCCCAGAGAAATTTGTGCCTGCCTGACTTGCTAACACTGCTGTGACCCACCTTCATAGTGTCTGTCTCTGTCTGTCTGGTCACTTGAGGCTGTTTTTGTAATCAAGAGGGACTTTGAAGGTGGGAAAATAATTGTTTCTTAACGACCAGAGGCGTTGAATTTTAGAGTGCCAGTGCTTGGTAAACTGAGTGCAAGGTACACTAAAACCATTTGTTCCATTATCCATGAGTCGTTAATCTTCTTTTGTTTTACATACAGGTAGCAAAAAGTTGTTCTCTCTCTGAGAAAGCTGTGTCTAGTCACATAAAGAAGGAAATAATAGTTTGGTTACTTTAAACGTGTTTAAAATTCTGCTAAATAAAAAAGAAGTATTATGATATTTATATAAATCATATTCTTCATAGCCATTTTTTCATCCAACATCTTCTTCTGGTATTGTCATGGAGACCAAGGCTGTTAATGTCATGCAATCCTATAATATATACATGATGAATACTGCATTTCATAATTCATAAACCCAGGTTTATACAATGTCACAATTCTCACCTCACAAAGCAGAATTGGATCTGTACCTTTGTTGTCAGCTTTGAACTTCAGACATTTACTGGGTATGTCACTGGCAAATCTGAGCAAAAAGATTTAGTGCTTAAGCTTACTTATGCATGTTCAATATGCATTTGTTTAGTAGGGTAAAAAACAATCCACTGCAGTAGGTTTATTTTGGTTGTGATAAAGAATACAGTCTGAGTAATCTCAGTGCACAGAACAGCAGTTTAATTGACAGCTACATAATCAGTCTAAAGTGTGCCTGCTAGGATGGGTCAAATTCCTTTGGGAATCCAAATGAGGTTTGGATGGCTTCTGCCTCAGTGTTTTGCTACTTTGCATCACAGAGCCTGACATCAATATTTTACAGGAGTAGGAATATGACAGAAGCTTATGTTGCCAGTGTCCATCTGTGGAATGTAACAGATTTATATTTTTTAATTAAAGCAGAAAAACAGTTTTGAAAGTTCAGTGGTAACAACACTTACTTGTATAGAAGAGGTTGCTTTTGTGAGTAGCCCCTGTAATATCAATCAGAATAAACACAGTGCAATTCTAATAAGGGTGGGAAATGGGTGAATAATGGGAACTTGAGCTCTGGGCATGAATAGTGTGGCCTTGAATGTCTAGTTATGGTGATTTAAGATTGTACTGCCCAGCTGTTCACCTGCTTTCGCAAAGCAAACCACATTTACCCTTTACTGTGAATGTTGCTCATCCTTAATGAAAAGTCCACTCCCATATTTAAAAACATCCTTTAGGATTGACTAAGCCATATGTTTTTGTTTAGAGTTAGGAATGCACTAACTAATGCCATTGACTTAGCTCAGGTACTGAGACAAGAGCTGGTATTCTCAGGAAAGAATCAGTAAGAATGAGCCTTGGACAAAAAACTAAACCACAATAATTGCAGAAGTAAGACCTTAGATGTGCTAAGGTACCACATAAATGTCGACACTACTTCCTCTTCAGTGATGCAGAGCAATACACTGCTTCATTTGCTCTTTTACCTGAGACATAGACAGCAGAGATGAAATCCAGTGACTCCTTTGCTATTCTACTAGCAAATGAGAAGTTTCAAATTTCTTAGAATAGGACTTAGGGCAGAGTACTGTATAGAGCTCGAAATGCACTCCAGTCATTGTATTAGTTTTATGCCTAAATACCTGATCCAGTTGAAGATATCTCTGCTCATTGCAGGGAAAATTGCACTAGATGACCTTTAAAGGTCCCTCACAACCCAAACCATTCTATGACTTTATGATTTTATGGCTATTGCCTGTATGAAGTCGTGCTTCAGAAAGGTTAGGAAACAAACTCCTCTCTCCGTGGAGAAACCAGGTATATTACTTAGAATGCACTGGATAAACCCAGATGAGCCAGAAACAACCATTCACTGTCCTTAATAATGCTTTTAATTCACTCAGCTGAAATATATTAAATAAGTGAGTAAAAGGGCATGAGGTGTAAAGAGAATAACAATGAGTATTCATTTGCAGACATGTCTATCATTAAAAAAGTATAGATAGTTTTTTTCTTATATCCAAACAATGTGACCAGCATTGTAAAATCCTCTATACCAAACTGTGTAGATTCTGTGGGCAGAATGAATTGAAAATCTGAGGAAATAATTAATAAGAGTATAAACATGAAAAAAAAATCACTGCTAATTCGTTTCTTGAAAAGAGGTGCACATACTCGGGGTGAATAGATAGAGCTCCCAGGCTCTTTTAAAGCATTACCACTGTTCACAGTACCTGAATGCCATTGTTATATTTCTGCCTTGAGAGTCTTACAAATCTTGTACAATAGCTTCACCCAGTATTTATCTTTTTGTAGTGACTTAGCTCAATTCAGCCTCGGCCAAATATTGTTTTTACCATTGTTTTAGTTACACACCAGAACATGTGTCTTCATTCTGCAAACAAATTAGGAATACTCATTCTCGCTTCATAGTTAAATTGCATAGGATTCTCAAACTGTCAATGAGAAAAGAACCCCATTTGGGCTTATTTTATAGAAACCGTTAGAAACCAGTACATCAGCTCTGCCAGTTCATTGCCTGGTACTAACATGTGAGTTGTGATGTTTTAACAATTGGCTTTTCCCTAAAGCCAGCTGAGGTTTTGTTGCACACTTTCACAAATGTATTACGATCAGGAGTTTTGAGTGCTCAGACCATTTAAAGCTTTAACAAGATAGGCTTTAAAACCTAACTATTTAATATAGTTACCTAAAAATAGAGACGTTTATTTTGAGTGGTCTAGGATATTAAAAAGGAGATTAAGTAAGATCATATTGCCCATACTGTGTTATGACCAGAATGAGAAAAATATATTCCACTCAGCAACATCAGAGAGAATGTAAATTCGTATGTGAATTGCTCTGGTTTATGGTGCACAATCCAAGTAATTTACTGCAGTGTCAGAAAGATGGCTTTGGTGATAAGCTGGTCCAATAAACTTAATTCTGTAAACAAATTTTAAGTAAAACTACTGTCAGAAATACGCGAAGTGGTTTTTCCCTCTCCTTCTCCTGGAAGGTCTGTCCTTTGGCAGGCAGCTATGTGCACTGTGCAATTCATCTGTCTGGGGGGACAGCTGAGAGGACAGCCCCTGGCCAGCTGGCAAGGTGTCACTGTGCACACAGATGCCAGTGCATTCCTCTGAGAGGGAATAAATCAGACAACTGGCACCTGTGACTCTGATGTCGGCTCAGACATCTCTCCCTTCATGTAACTTAAACTGTAGTGGAAGGGCATAGTTAGGATCTCTCTCCTTTGTTGTAACCTTTGCCTGTGGAACTTGCTCTTGGAGACTGAAAACAGCACACTGAGGCAGCATGGTCTGCAAAGCAGGGTCTTCCCATACATAATTAACCAGGACTAGGAATTCCTTCTTGGAAAAATGAGATAAACAGTGAATTCCTAGGGACTGATCTGATAGTTCGTGGCAGCAATATTAAGCAATAAGATTCATTTTTATCATGTGGACTGTGATCTGTTTTCTTCTTTTATTAGAGTATGCTTGAAGTGGTGTCTATTGGAGGAGTGCCCTTTCTTCCTTGATATGTAATTAACAGCACAATGGGAAATAGGGTTGTTAGCATCTCTGTTAGCATAATGCAAAATGCATTATCAGTTCATATTTTTGACTTCTGACTTCAGTGACCTTTGTAGAGAGGCATTTTACTCGAGTGAAGCAAATCCAAATACACCTGTCTCCCAGAGCCCTTCATATATTTCTAATACATAGTAGCCAGAAGCTGGCAAATGAAAGACAGTGCCTGAGGGGTTCTGCAGCTCAAACCAAGCCCAGTTTTTTTTATTCCACTTACATGAGAAATCCTGACAATTATCACGTACTGGCTGAAAAGATTTGTGCAGAGCAAAAAACCCCATGAGAAGCCTGACAACTGCAACCAAAGACCATGGTTTGAAATAGAACTGCCTACCACCTTTTATACCAATGATTAAGTATTTTAGCTTAAATAAATTTTAATACAGACAAAATATATCAGTAGCTACTTTAACATTTTAAGGGATCATTTCATTTCTGCAGAGACATAAACAATTAATATATCAGAAATCTAAAGCAGTTATATGCCAAAAGTTTTAGCAGCTCCAGGGAACTTTCTCTGCACTTTCCTCCTAATCAGGGTAAGTTACTCTTGTATCACAAGTGCTGTGCTTCTCCTTCACCCGTGTTTCTACTCTGCTGTAGACATTAGGTATTTACAATTATGAGGTAAGGGAAAATGTAAACGCTCTTTAATTACAACCAAGTCACATTTTCTTAGGCTGAGTACATGTGCAGGGAGGGTTACAAAAGATTTACTGATGTGTGTGAGCCACAGCATTTTCTTTACAAGAAAGGAAATGAGTGTGAAAATGTCTCCTTACTGCAGACAACCATGGTCTCAGGCTATAGCACTGGTTCAAACACAGGCTCAGCTCCTCTCTTCACACAGTTACCTTTTAATCATGGTTACAAACACTCTGGCTTAATGAATATTCAGTCATTCATTGCAAAGACCCCCTGCTTAAAGCACAGGAAATTCAAATGTAAGATTCCTGCACAACAAGTAAACTGAGCTGAAGCCCAAATCCCTATGTTCACTGGGCTACTCATTGCTGGTCCTGGCAAAAGAGGGCACACTGGTCTGCATGGGACATAGTCAGTGCATGATCCAACTCAACAAAATACACATAGCAAATGAAAATGAAAAATACTGATTATCTGCAGGTGATCTATCACAATTTTTATTTGTGACTCACTAAAGGCATAGCCCTGGTGTGTTATTAACATCATTCTAGCCACAAATACACAGCACAGCTGTGAGATGGCCTCTGTGGGGAAAGGTAACTCCATCCCAGCCAGACCAAACCCATTCATAAAAATATCTGATATTTCTAGGGCACTCAGAGTGGCCAGGTGACTCACAACAGATCTTTCAACATGCTTTGACCTTCTGGTTCCTTAGGCAGCCTCCACTTTTGCCTTTTGTTTAAAAATACCTTCATACTCCAAATGTCTTCCCAGGAACTATATGACTCTTGCTTCATTAACTATGACCCAACTGCAGCATACTAATATTGGAAATATACAATATCTAAATGGACTTTTCAGTCTTACTCCCTGTTTCTTTGCCAATATAGTGTGTTCCAGGTGGGCCTTAAACCAGATCTTTTGAGTAACTTTGTTCCTGCCCACCTCCACAAAACTCTATGGGTCATACTTAGAGGGACTAAAGGAAGATTTTGAATTACAAATTCCCTTGCCTCTGTCAATCAGACCATCCATAAATTTTATCTTATTAACGCTGAAGATCTTTTTTCACCCATTCTATGATTTCAGGACTTTGCCAGTATAATTTAAAAACATGTTATCCTGAATTTATTCTTGGATATTGTATATGTTTAACTCTGTCTTCGTATTGGTTAGAAAGTGAAGTTCTTCTCCCTTGGAGATATTTATTCTCCTCTTCTCACTTCTCTCACTCTGCTTGTGTATTTTTAGGAAACAATCAGAGCTGCCTTCAGCTTTTTTCTTTACTATGCTAAATAAACCTAAATGCTCTCATGCTGTCCTCCCTCATGACAGTGCTTTCACCATATTGCTACTACTTGCAGTTCTTTCTGACTTTCATTTGATGAGGCTTTCTCTATCCCTACCTTATTTTTATTCACCACTTACCTATTTCATTAAGGCTCAAGGGATGAGCCACCACATCCTACACCAGAGCTTTGTCTCCCACCAGATGAACCTGTACAGACAGTCTAACATTAGTAGTAATTGATAATAATTCTCTCTATTGCAGTAACATTTGCATTTGCCTCGAATATCTACATTAAACAGAAAGGAGTAGAGTAAAGAAACACCATAGAAAAGGAAATTCTTGGTTCAATAACAAGTACAAGAGGATCAGTCAGCAGGATTAGGTTTACTAAGCACAGATAAAAAGCAGGAATAGAGAATACACTGATAATGTTTTGTTCTCCTTTCCCCTCTACCCCTGTTCACACCCTTCATCTAAATAATAATTTAATTTCCTGGTTTTTGGAAAGTAAGCCCTCAACATATGTGGTGTTTTTCCTTCTTTTTTATCTCTTATATTTTTACATATATATACATATATGTGTATAAACCATTGGCTGTTTTAGGTGCTGCATGAAAGAAAGATTTCTTCCTCTTTCCTGCTCTTTAGGCCCTTGAGTAAAACCAGGAGTGATCTTCTGCAGTCTATTTTCCCTTCCACCTCGGGGCTGCAGAGTGCACCATGTTCTTCTGCAGTGTCCTAAAGGCAGCCCCTAGGCTGATTTCAAAACCAAACCCATGCATTGTGCAATCAACCATCCTGCAAATTGGGCCTTCTGAAATACAAGACACATCCTGTGGAGTGTATAAAACACATGGGAAAATAAAATACATCATGCTGATGTATTCCCCTGTGTGGAGCATTCTATTGGCATGCAACTGTATGGATGGGCAAGGAGCTAAGAAAGTCCAGAAGATCATCTCTGGAGAACATCTTGGTGAAGCAATTAAGCTTTGACCATTTTTATCTTGTGATTTTCTTCTTTGTCTTCCTCTGTTGCTGCTCAGAATTTCCTGAAAAGTTGCAGCAGCATTTGGCTCATGTAATTCTTGACTGTTTGCCTTCTGCCCACATGATTTGACAGTGTAACTGTGAAGTTGAACACACTTGCTAAATTCCTTTCTGAGGGTTCTCAGCAAAGCTGTGAGCAGGACCAGAAACTCTGGGATTTCTCTGTACTACCTTAAAAGTACCCTGTATTTGGTTTATACTTGTTTAATAGTTAGAATCAGAAGAGTTAAAGACTTCATTTCAACAAATAAATACTAGAATCTTAACATCTGAAAAGAGATGGATGCTCTCAGTCTCGTTGCATGCCAAGGCAAATTTCTGAATTACCAATAGAAGAGAATGTCAGGGATTTTTAAGCTCTTCAAAATCTAGTCTGCTCTATTTTTAAGCAGTTGCTATATGAATACAGAGTAATTGGTGCCTACAGGGCCTTCATGTAAACAGACACTAATCTGTTAAAAAGAGAAATAGGAATGATCCTGCTTGCTAATAGGAATTTTCTCAGGGACTTCAAGAAGAGCTGGATTAGACAATGAATGCTTAGAGGTGTTCTCCTGTTAAATATAAGCACAGACTCCTTACTGGGGGAATGATATTTTTCTAATAGTAATATAGAGCCAATGCTTTAGGTTTGATAAAGCTTTTCTTTTCCCAGTAAATATCAAAAGATAATGAGATGGTGGGAGAGTTTTGATTTTGCTTGGTTTTTCTGCCAGATTTTTGATCTGCTATTTCTAGCCTACTACAGTGTACTAGATGTGCTGCCATCAGTGAGGTGGCTCTGCCCAGGCCTGACAATATCCTGCAAGGCTCAGGGTGTGCTCAGCACTCTCACACAGGGGCTGGACCAGGAGACCTCCAGTGGTCCCTTCCAACACGAGTTATTCTGTGATCCCACCATGCACACAGTGTTAATTTTTCACTCTGAAAAATAATAGATTTGCTCTTGTCTACCCATGAACTCTGTGAAATCTGTGTATGATGCATATCCAGAATAGCAATGATAAACAAGATGGAGAGGAGATTGAGGAATTTAATAAGACACCTTCCTTGCTTATAAATAAAAGGATTTTAGGAAAAATAATGGCTTGAAGTAGAATATTTGTTCTGTAACTTTGAAATTCTGTCCTGATTTTGGCTGTTATAGAGTTAATTTTCTTCCTATCAGCTAATACAGGGCTGTGTTTTGGATGCAGTATGAAGAGTAATGTTGGTAACACAGGGATGTTTTAGTTGTTGCTAAGTAGTGTTTATATTAAGTCGAGGACATTTCAGCTTTGCATGTCCTGCCAGGAAGAAGGCTAGAGGGGCACAAGAAATTTTGGGGGAGAGACAGCCTGGATAGCTGACCCCAGCTCTCCAAGGGGATATTCCATATATGGTGACAGGATCAGGATATAATCTAGGGGGAAATCTGGCCAGAGACCATGGCTCAGGGAGTGGCTGGTCATCAGTTGGTGAGTGGTGAGCAATTGCATTGTGCATCCTTTACTTTGCCTATTATTATTATTATTATTATTATTATCATTATTATCATTATCATCATTATTTTCTATAATTGTTTCCGTATTTATAACACTTGTCCTATTCTCTTTCTCTACCATTAACCTGTCTGAGCCCATGAGTTTTCTTCTGATTCTCTCCTCCATCCTGCTGGAGGTGGGGCAAGTTGCTTTGTGGGGCTGAGCCGCCATGTGGGATTAAACCATGAAAAGTACTTTTGCAATAATAGTTGTTTGTATCTGAAAATATTGCTACAAACAAGATAAGCATTGGCTTATCTGTTTTAGAGGTGGGAGAACATGGATGCAGCAGATGTGTGTGATGCAGCTGTGTGAGGATGCTGCAACAAAATGAGGCCAGATCTTGCAACCTCAGGCCCACTCTCTAGACAGCAAATGGGCCCTCAGTGTTCTAACCCAGTCCAAAAGTCCAGCAAAATATTAGCTGTCTATTCTCTTTCTAGTGGCACCTTCCTCAATTTACAGATCCAGAGTTTAAACTATTTTCAGAATGTCTTTGCACCATGTCAAGAAGTGACCACGTGCTCAGTGACTGTTTCACTGCTGATGCAATGTTACATTCAAATGCCATTATGTACAATTTGAAGCAATGGATAGTTCAGAGAAGTTAATCCTGCCAACTCTACTTTGTCAAAACAAGTCTAAATGACTCATAAAATCACTGCATTTGCCACAAATGAAATAAGAAAACCTGACCAGTATATGGACAAAGAAAACAGTGGGCACTTGGCCTGTCCTGTTACATTTTCCTGTTTGCTGTGAGAACAAGTTCAGAAAAAAACTGCCTGCCTTTCATTTAATCCATTTACTGAAGCATATTGCACAAAGCTTTCACTATCTGAACAGCTTTAACATTATTTTCCAGGCACAGTCTTTATGGTGGCCTGGCTGGTTGGATATATTTAGCCCTGAAAACAAATTCTAGAAAGTAAATAATGATACTATCCCACTTTTGGAGAGCAGATTGTTTAAGCTCAGTGATGAGCAGAGCACCTGAAGCTCTTATGTCAGTTCAGAGAGTAGTCAGAAAAGTCCACAGACAGACACCATTCAAATAAAAATATCTGGTGTTGAAAAGAGCAGCTTTGGTTCTCTGCTGTAAGTGAAGAAAGAACAGAATAAAAAGAAGGGCTCTTTTTTGTCCACTGTTAGTATCTATAGAAATAGGACTGAGTCCTACCACAGCGTAGGGTAAGTACCTCTACTTTAAACATAAACTCACCTCATGGTGCAAACACACCTCCCTGAGAGGAACCCTGCCATAATTGATATTTAAAGCTCTAAGACATGAAGCTATTTTTCTCACTTTTTTTTTTTTAAATTTTTTTTTTTTTTTAAATTTTTTTTTTTTAATTTTTTTTTTTTTTAATTTTTTTATGAATTAGAGTCGAAATGGTAAAATCTATTTGTAGATATTGCAGTGTTGAGAAACTCCTCCGTAGGTGAGCTTTTTTACTGCTAAACTTCCTGAATATCAGTTTTCAGACAAAGCAGTTTCCAGAATATTTTACTCTCAAACAAAAAACCAAACCCTTGCTGCCAGAATTTTGAGGACATGAGTCTGCATTCTCATGCAGAGGATAAAAGTTAAATTTAGCAAGTCCTTCCCTTTTAGGTACAAAACACTGGAAGATGAACTGGGCCTTTGTGATGTACAGATTCCAGGTCTAAAGTTCACTTTATTCCCTAGCTTCTCCTGCTCATGTGACAGGGAACAGATGACTTAACTGGAGATCTATTTATAAGAATATGGTGCTGTTTTGAGCTTCACTCAAGGAATGGAGTTTTTTGATACGAGTCTATGGAGGTCCAGTACTGAGTGTGGAAGAGCAAATTAGCAGATGTGGAAGGTGCTTGGGAAGAAAACTGCAGTGGGAAAAAAAAAAGAAAAAAGGCAGGAAAGTCTTTAAAGCTAGATAAAAAGAAAAAAAAAAAACCTTTTGAAATCTACTGGGTAAGGCCAGCCTGTCTGCTGATGTTGTGGCACGTGCATAGGGCAGTCTTGGAGTTAAGCCAGAATAATGACAGCAGTTATGATAAAATGACAAAACAGCATGGGAAGGATTTGACTTCCTCAACTTAGTGATGAGAATAATTTCACTGGAATAGAAAAGATTGATACACACACACACACACAAATGTCTGTAAAGCTGTTTTTATGTTTTATTCATACTTCTTTTATTTTAGGAAATATAACTATCTGTGCTCTGAGGGTGACCTGGAAAAAGTGCTCAGTCTGCAAGTACCATTGCCCTGTGGAAAAGTTAATATCTGTTTCCTAATCCTTTTCCAGCTTTCTGTGGCCTTTCATTTTTGGATTCTCCTAGCATTCCAATAAAATAATATTCCCAGGTTTTCATTCCTCCAAAGTTTATTTACCTCATAATCAAGTTTTTCTGAAATTTATCAGTCCTAGATTATTCCCTTTTGTTCTGTATTCATTAATTGCAATAATAAATGGCAGGAAACAAAATGATAGTGACCAAACAATACACACTGGGTTTGAATGTTATAGCAGCAGCTCAAAATCAAAGATGTTGAGTCATGTTCCCTGTCCCACATACATTTAATGAGATACCTACTGACTGACTACCTTCCACCATTGTCAGAATGCACAAAAACAATATTAGAGGTTTTTAAATTGGTCAGTGAGTTTATTTGTATATGTAGCACACACCTATGGTTGAGTATTATCAGTGTTTTAATTTCAGTTTGTATTTAGGCAAACAGCCTACTGTGCCAGACTTGGCTGTGTCCCATCTGCATGTGCTGTTGTGCTGTGCCCTCTCCATGACTGCTGCAGGTCAAACCACTGATTATGAGAATAGCTGCTCATTAGTGTTTGTTGGCACAGAGTCACCCTGTTCTGATTAGCCTGTGATCCCCTGACCACTGCAGTCACTCTCTGAAATAATCCATTACCTACTTACCAGCAGCCAGTGAAACACAAGTGGTTCTTTTTTCAATAGTGACAGTGCCCTGTATTTGACTATTAGGTCAACTATAATGAGATCATGGCTGACTTAGACAAGCTTCCTTAATGTACTTGATTTTATTTTTTTGATTTTTAAACCTGCAGCTCATGTAAGACTACACATCATCTGCTTGCCTTTGGCCTCAAATCACCATTTTTGTCTACAGCCAATTGCTGAGTTGTGAGATGCTAACATATGTCACTCTCTATGTCCTTCATAACTGCTTCAGCAGTTCCCTTCAAGACAAAGAGCTGTGCCTTTGTGGGAACTTATCTTAAAATTTCTCATTGTTTTTGCCAGTAATTAATGTATTTTTTTTTCTGGTTTGAACAATCATTTATCTTGCAAGCTGATATTTCTCACTGATATTAGAAGTATCAACAGAAATAAAGACATAAAAGTTAGAAAAAGAGATTTGTGCTGAAATTTTCAAAGGGAAGGATGAATTTTTCATGAGAGCTACTACTTATCATTCAGCTTTCAAGTCCACCTCAGCAACACTCTTTTTTTATTAAAGTCATTGGAAACTTTGTATTGCTGAACAAAATTGCAGTTCTTTCTGATTCTAAATTTCTTTGTATCAACATCCTTGATTTTTTCCATGCCTCCTAAATTACTATGTGAAGAAAAATCCTGTGCGTAATCTCAATGCTTTCATTATCTGGCTCTCCTCCTACAGACATCGGATATTAAATCTCTTTCTTAACATTGCCCCAATATTTGACATTTACCATTGCAGAATTTATCTTTCAAAAGCTACATCTTTGTTGGCTTTTCTTCTAGAACAAATATTTATTGTACAGCCCTTACTGTACTTACATTTAATCCTCCCAATCTTTCCAACTACAACATCCAGATATTCTTTTTCAAAAACCTTTTAACTTTAAACCAATAAATAAGGATCTAGTGTGTTCAGTCTATGCCTACCATTGGTGCAAGTCCTGAGAGTCCACATAGGTTTGATGAAAGTCGCTTTATAAACCATAAATGAGTAGCAGCTGTGCCTGACATCTCTCAGAAACTGGGCAAATTAGACCACCTCACATTTGACAAAGCTGCAGGTGGGAGATGACAGCTTTCGTTTGTGGTCTTCACATCAGTTCCCTCAAATTAATGTTCTGCATCAAAGCCAATCCTGTTTTTAACTTTTGATGAAGAGAGAAAAGGAAAGGAAAAAGATGAATGCCTCTTAGAGTCACCTGGATAACCATACACCCACAACATTAAATATGATGCAGAACCACTATAAACAGTGCTGTTGGATATACTGGAGCTTCTGCTTCCTGGAACATGTTGAAAGATGGGCTGCATCCAAAGCTTTATGGAACAGCAATGTATCACACACACAGCAAGAGACAATAAATCAAGTTTGGGGTGTGATGAATGAATCAAAATAAGCCAACATTAAGTTATAGGAGAGAGGAGCCATCCATACATTCTGTCCCACCCCTGGGCCAGACAGGTGCAGTAACTACTGGGCTTGATTTGAAATTTGAACTTTAATTTCAAATTTTGACTTTAAGGGCTTATTTTTGTTCCAGACCACATCCTGCGTCATTTTCTAAAATAATACATGCAAATTCTGGATATTTGGAATTTTGCTTTGTTCTATTTTAGATTCTACCTGAAGTGTTATAATTTAACAAACTTTATTTCAGCCACTGGTATGCATTATTTATATTTGCTCAGGATCTATCCTTCTAAATTTGGCCTACAAAAATAATCTGCACTTAGAACCCTTGCTGCTTAGAAACAGAGATTCAGAATACAATAGATTAAATTTATGTATCAAAACTTGAGAAAGCGTATTAAAAATGTGAGATCCAGAAATCTTTGTTGAAAAAATCAATACAGCCTTCAAATTCTTTTAGTTCTGAAAATAACAACAGTCTGTTCAGTGATTGTTGAGCAACAAGTATCAATTTAAATAGGAAGTAAGAAATAATCACACCTGCACTTGATAAAAATTGTAGCTTCATTGGCAGCTGTATATAAAACCTGAAAGATTAGTGTGATGAATAATTCTCCTTTTGACACCAGAAACTATTTAAACAATGTAATTTATGGGATTACTTTCTTTTTTTTTTAAGTTATTCTACTTTTTGGTAAAAGACTGGCAACTGAATTTTCTTCGGACACAACTAAATTCACAAACAGAAAAAAAAAAAAAAATTCCAATCTTACTTGTTAACTGACAGAATGCCTAATAGCTTAGAGAATATTGTCATATCTCAGAGTTAGTGGACATTTCTAACCCTGCAAATAAAGGGAAGTAATAAAAAATAGTCAAATGTTCAGTGCTTGTTCAAATGTCAGCTCAGTCACTTGAGTCTTTTGACTGGAGTGGTTTTGTGCATCATGTAACAAAGGAAACCAGCCCTGGCTTAAAAGCATAATCTTTCAATTAAAATCATATGCCTATCTTCACCCCTATTTGATGCTCTGTGCGGGCCAGAGTTGCATACCCTGAATTGCAAAAGCCATTTGTTCCCTTGGAACATTCCCCAGAGTATCACATTGTGGTTCTTTAACATTTGGTATTAACTTTGTTTGAAACAATCTGCCTTAACATTGCATTTGTCTGTTTTGTTGTGTACACTCCAACAGTCCCTTGTGAAGCATATTTCATAGAAAAGGCCTGAAAAAAATGGTAGAACAATGGTTCTTGGTAAACACATTAAAAAAAATGGATTGTTTTGCATTGACTTTGACTGGTATGATTTTTTTTTTCTCTAGCTCTCCCTCTGGAACCTCCACCACACAGTAGCCTAGCTCCTTTTCCCTGACAGCAGAACTTTGAAAATTTACTTTCTGAGAGATGAATTAGAAACAGGGGTTGCAAGAAACCTCCTAGCCAGGGACATTTTTCTGAAAGCATCAATGTCTGAAGATAAGTGGCTTTAAATGCAACCTTTTCTTAGTGTTACATGGGGCTCAATATTTAATTAAATCACAGCTATGTGGACCTTTTTTGCATTTTGAATTTTGATGAAAGAGAAAAAAATGAGAAGAATAAACGAACTTTTCCCCCTTGGAACAGCAAGAGGAACAAATATCTCTTCCTTTACTAAGATGTTCTGTGTGCTGTTTCAGGCTATTGCATCAACTATTTACTGTTAAAGTGTGACTGTGCAGAGAGGCCAAACGAAAAAGGCAGGCAACTTGTCTAGATCATGAAATGCTGAAATGTAAACTTGTGGCATGAGAAACCTGGAAGTCGATGTATCCTGACTTGAAAATGTGATAAAGAGTTGCATGTGTAGCACAACCTATGTTGCAAATAACCCCAAACCCACACCTGTACTGTCTTTGCACTTGGCATTGGTAGCAGCACCTCCTAGAACTCTGACTGAATTTTTAATTCAGCAAATAGAGCCCACTTCCAAAGTATCCATGTCCCACAAAGTTTACATCAGGGTAAGAGGAAAGTGCTCTTTCTTTCTTTTACCATGTTCAAGTTTAAACTGGGGGACTGGAGTCCTCAAATGTGTGTTCTGTTCCCTGTGTCAAGGAAATCTGGGTATTTGAGACAATAGTGCTGCAGAAGCCAAGACACATCATGGTGGGTTATTTCCATGCACAAGGAATGTGAGAGACTAGTAGGCATGTCACAAATCAAATGAGAAACTGTCATCAATCAAAGGAACTTTTAAACTTAGTTTCTGGTCATTTAACCACTAGTGACAACTAACTAGAGGACAAGTTAAAGGAGGAGGTGGATATAATTACAGCCTGTGAGATCCTTTGACCAAAGGAAGTAGGAAGGGACTGCAAATCCCAGTTTCTAGCATGTCTGATTCAGTTGTTTCATTTCTTCAAATGTTTCCACATTTGAAAAACACAACAATAGATCAGAACTGGGCATCCTACTTCTCTCCATAGCAGAGCATTAGGAAGCTGTTACCAGCTGCTGCAGTTATCAAATTTAATGCAATCTGGCACCACCAGCATACCTCATCCATCAGCTTCCAGTATTTTCCATGCCTCCAGTGAAGATACAAATCCTGTTGCTACCTCTGTCCTACACCCTATAGTCCATGAGAAAAATTAACAGAAGTCTATGAAAATCCATTCAATAGTGTTATTAATACATGACTGTTATTGGTCTGGGGACAATCCAAATCACTGCCATAAGGTACTAGAGGTGGAAGATTTCATATGGCTCCTTCTGTGCCATCTTCTCCCTCAGAAAAAAAATAAAATAAAATAAACCAAGAGCTATTAAGAATGTAGCGTAAAACAGTATAAAGTTCTGACTTCAGAAAAACAAACAAGGCAAATCCTCATGCACAGTTATGTCATTAGGATTCTCTCTAAAACTGGCATTGCACATTTCCATAAGAGAATTACGCATTCATTACCTTCATTACACTCCATTCTGCTAATATGATTCATCATATATATTTAAAAATGAAGCCATTTAACTACTGTTGGCCATAAACCATACTCCTAATAAAGATGAAGCCATTTAACTACTGTTGGCCATAAACCATACTTCTAATGACTCATTTCACTAATGTTCATTTGTCATCTAGTTTTTTGAATTTTCTGCATCGGTCTATAACAAGTATAAAAAAGAGACCTTTATCTGATGCCAAAGGATGTTTAGCTATGTTCCTGTAATTCATCAAATATCCCAGTGAGTCAAAATGGAGTCTCTTGACAATCATTATTGATTTGAAAATGGTGACATTTTGGGTCAACTGGTGAGAAATATTCTTCTCACATGTAAATATGGGGAGTGGTCAGATACATGCCTCTGTATTCTCTCCTAACACATTATGTAAAAGCAGGAAAAGATGTGATGTTAGCACACAGTTAACCCAGGACAGGTTGTAACATAGGAAGATATAATTCTGTATGGAACACTTATGCCCTATTAGCAAAAATCAAGCTGATAGAAGCATTGTCTTAAATCAAATCTGAACCATCCTGGCCAGTTACAACTGTGCCTGCAATGTGCAGTAAATGGGTAGGACATAATCAATCTTTCTACTGTACCAGACATATCAGATACAAGAGTGCTTGGCTGAGTACTTTTATCTTACAGCTGAGTTCATGACACTTCATTTCTCATTCTGCAGTAATATTTTAACCTAACATATGCTGAATGGCTTAATATGAGTTCAGGTGGAGACAGATATCCCCCTACTTCCAAAGACATTTCCTGCAAGTTGCTGGTCACATATAATATTGCCATCATTCTGATTTCAGCCTGCAAAAGAACAGGACAATGAGTGAGGATAAACATCATCTATAGCTGGAATCTGTGTTGTGGATTGCTCACTTTACTGCACAATTTTATTTTTGAAAAAAAGAGTTAAAATTGACAGGATTATCAGATAATAGCTACAGTTTGTTTGCAACACAGTATCCCAAATAAAATCTCTCAAATCTCATCACTTCCATGTGCCTACCATTCTCCAGCCACTATTCTTGAGACAAAGCTATTGCCATTTGACATAACGTGATTTTTATTGGAAATGTGATGTGTTTTCTAGCTTTCTAAACTGATGTAAACCTCTGCAAATTGATATTATAAGGGGATGTCTTTGCAGATACAGTGTTAGGTATTCTTCTGAAGAAAATGGCAGAGTTAAAACTGACAAGCAGAATTTGCAGTCATAGAAGTTGGTGCCTTGCCATTACCCGAATGCCCTTTTTTCAATCATTGTGTACTTTTTCCTCTTTAACTAGCAAGGCAAAATACGGAGAAACTTTTTATGTACAAGAAGATGTTTTTAATGTTGCTTAGAATTGTAGAATGTCCTCACTTGGAACACAAGATGCTCACCAGGATGTTCATGTAGACATGCTAGTCAGCTGTTTCTCAGTAGAACTTCATTATCTTCATTGGCTAAGTTTGATTTTTCCTGATTTGGCCTCTCAGCCATACAACAAGCAGAGCTCTGTTTCTCAGGCATTATTAGTATTTAAAGCCATGGTCTAGCAAATATATGGGGCAGAAATCATGGCTATATATTAATTATGCAGATCTTTTTAGTCAAATGCAATTGCTATAAATCCCCTTTCATTTCAGGTTTCTTGACAGCTGAGAATAACATTGACAGCACAACTGCCTCAAAACTGGCCCCACCACTTCTTTGTTTCTCCAGTGGGTCAGAGACTTTACAGACTTACATGAAAAAAGGACTGGCATACATATATTCAGTGCAATATCCCAGGCAAATTAGGAATGTAGGGGGTTTGTTGGAAAAGCTGAGTCATATCTGAGCTTCCAGCAATAGAAAGGGGCAAAATTGCAGTGTCTGTGTGGATAGACTTCAATAGAAAAGGGAAGGGTATAGCCAAATGCATATAGAGCAAATTCAAGAAGCATTTGACTGATAAGAATGGAGCATGTGTAATGTTATTTTTATCATAAATATTCTGGCCAAACAAGCATTTGGCAGTTTTCCTCTGAGGCTGTTTTTTAATGTTGTTGTTGGCCTCAATTTCGTTAGTCTAAAACATGTTGGTAGTTTTGTAAAAAGAAAGCAATATCTGTAAATTACTCTTGTATCACAGTTGTCAGGGTGATAAATGAAGAGAGATTAATTAAATGTATATTCAAACAAATCCTACTGACTGCAGAGGTTTTTATAGGCTGGGATTTCACCAGGACTTGGGAGAGGTGTCATGGTGAGAGGAAACTTTTGTCTGGAAACTTCTAAAGTTGAAGTGTCTGGAAATACACATGGGAAGGCACAGGAGGACTAAGGATTTAAATGCAGCATCTGGGTGCCCCTTTGTGGGCTGTGGTGTTATTGCACTGGTGAGGGCTCCCACGAGGCACCCGAAGGATTTCACTGCCTTTGATTATTGCTGCCTGTCTGATGTTTATGCACTATGCAAACACACGTGCCATTTTGATTTTTTTTTTTTACCCGTTCCAGTACCTTTCCTGTTTCATTATGTGGTATAAAGTACATAATATTGCAGTGCAACAAAGTACTGTACTAAATTATAAAGCATATTATGTTGTGTGTTATTTATTAACCACATTTATGGCAAAGCACAGCCACAAAAGCAGAGATATTACCACGAATATGAGGAAACACAAGCAGAGACTCTAGTAGCAGGAACAGTTAATAACAGACATAAAAGGAATAATCTTCTATATAGAAAACCATCCTGAAAGTTAAAAACAAAAAATCTTTTTAATCTCAAGTATGTGCTTTAGGAGATGAAGAAAAGGGGCAGTGGTTTGCAGAGGGAGAATCACACGTTCTATCTCTGCAATTAAAAAGTATTCCATGTCTCAGTGCTGAAGTCTTGGGTGAATTTTACAGGGAATATATTCATTTTTGGATGAAATTTTCTGGTAATATGGAGAATCTGTGCCACTGATATTGTTTAAGAAAATTTCTCCAAGTATCAAATGAAAACCAACAACAGTGGCTCTTAGCTTCTTAGCTAAGAAAGTAACATTTAAAATGAGAAATTTTTTTCTCTTATGAAATTTTAAATGAGAATTTTTTTTTTCTCTTAGCAAAAAAGGAGAAGCAGCTTCTCCTTTTTTGCAGTATCTGTCATGGGCTGGAATGCCATTTATTCCTGTGGCTCATGGCTCTGACTGTGCCCAAATTGTGTACCATGGCTGTTCCCACAGGATGTCTCAGTATATTTCTGTCTTGTCTGAGATAAAACAGACATCAAAACATTTGAATCTCCAGTGAGACAGGTCACTTAAATTTTTTCCAGGGTTTGTCCTTTTCTCCATCCTATATGCCAACCAACTTTGTAACTGTCACTTGTCATTTCCTACCAACTAGTTTTTCCTCTTTTTCTTTACTTAAAAAGAAAAAAAAGAAAAAAGAAAAAAAAAACCTTACAAAGATCATACCGTGGAGATCAGTTGGAAATTACATAAGACACCAATAAAAAGCTGAATATCAAGCCAATACAAAAGAGTTAAATATCTCAGTAACAACTCCAGGAAATCTCTTGACCTCATGAGAAAACTGTGGTGTTAGACAGCAGATGTTGCATAGTGGGGCATCCTTAAAACTCCACTTACTTTCATCGTTTGATCAGTGTGCACAGGAGGCAATGTCCTTCTTTATTTAAAAAAAAAAAAAAAAAGAAAAGATTCGTCAACTGTGATACACAGAAGCAACTGCAGAAATGGACACTAGACTCTGACTGTCCTAGCTGAGTGCTGATAGAGTACATAGAATCACAGAACCATAGAACTTTTAGGTTGGAAAAGCCCTTAAAATCGAGTCCAAACTCGATTTTAAGGTTTAGTGATGGATCTTACACTGCTAGATCCATCACTAAACCATGTTCCTCAGTGCCACATCCACATGACTTTCCAAAACCTCCAGGTATGGTGACTCCACCACTTCCCTGAGCAGCCTATTCTAGTGTTTGACAACTATTTTTTCTCGATCTTTATTTTTCTTCTGTTTGCTGTTTATTAACCCCTTTTTTCTAAGTCAGTATTTTTAAGCTGCAGAATCACATTCTGCCCTTCTTTTCTCGCTACAATCCTATTATTTTTCTACCATAGGAGACCCCTTTAACTGGAGAAGTGCAGATAATCACAAGACAAACTCAATATTTAAAAGTCTAAAGAAAAAAAATCAACATTTTCTGTTCCACTAGAAAGCAAGTTACCTGGCATACAGGGCTCCTAAGACAGTTTTCTGGAGCCTGCTGACAATAAATGAGGACGACTGCAAAAGAAGTCAGGAGATTTGAGCCATTGAAACTGTATCACTGCTTTATCACGGTGTTCTCTGGATTTTGAAAGAAACCTCATGAAACAAACACCTCTTCTCCCATGCCCAGTTGTGAGTCCTGCATGTGAAATGCCTTTACTGCAGCTCCTGGCTCCCTGGCAATGTTCTGGGCCTTGGTCTGAGCCTCCATCTATTAGACTAACTCCTTTGTTAGTCTAGCCTGCTTTGTTTCTTCCACTTAACTTTCTCTAGCAACAATAACAATTCTTGCCACTCCCCACAGGTCTGTAAAAGCAGCGTTAACTTTTGACTTGGTTCTCATTTTAAATGTTACTGCAACAATAGCAGTGAGAATAGCTTATTTTTAATGGAAGCAGTATTTCTGTGGACAATTCTGTTTTTCCTATAGTTCATGGCTAAAAGTATAAATGAAATTTCCAAGTTTTCTGTGTATTGTGTAAAGTGATTCAGAGCCCCGCTTATCCTTTTTTCCACTGAAACAAATATAACCAAAAGTACAAAGGTTCAAAGTCAATGAGTTCCTCTTGCACAAAACTCCAGCAGCACAGCTGTGTACTTATCTTTATAGAGAGCACTGTCAGTGGAAGCAGATAAAGTGGTCCATCATAAACCAGATTCTCAAGATCACTGTGTTCTGGACACAGTGTCCACAAGATGTAACATATTGAGAGCAGCGTGTTTGCCTTCAGTACAGAATAAAATGTTAGTCACAATTGTGACCGCAATATATCTGAAACTTTTTTAAAAAATAAAGAAAATGTGGAAGTAAATTCACCTTGGACTTGAAGGAGTTAGAACAGATGTAAAGAAATTAATTTTTAGAGAGATTACTGAGTCTACGCTCATCTTTAATTCTCCATTTATAAAATGGGCATTACCTTTATCCTTAATAAATTGGGAATTACATTTTCTGACCTGGTAACTGTACAGTATTGATAAGGTGATGAAGAATAAAAATTAAAAAAAAAAAAAAATTAGTTGTGCAACCATAATTCTGCCTTTATACATAATATTTTAAGCTTTAGGAATGGGATAATGATGTTCAACAGCTGAGTCAGGACAACCCCTGCTATCAATACAGGCTGGGAGATAAAGGGTATTGAGAGGGATCTCATGAGAAGGACTTGGGGGTTGGTGGATGGAATACTGGACATGACCCAGCAATGTGCCCCCAAAAGACCAATTCTCTCCTGGGCTGCATCCCCAGCAGTGTGGGCAGGAAGTCAAGGGAGGTGATTCTGCCCCTCTGCTCTGCTGAGACCCCACCTGGAGCTCTCACCAGCCCATCTCATCCAGCTCTGGGATCCCCAGAATGAGAAAGACACACACCTGGTGCAGCAGGTTCAGAAGAAGGCCACAAAAATGAGCAGAGAGAGGGAACACCTCTCCAAAGAGGAAAGGCTGAGAGATCTGGGAATGCTCAGCCTAAAGATGGGAATTTGGGGAGACCCTGTTGTGTTTCAGTTTTTAAAGAGGGCTTAAAAGACGAATGAGGACAGACTTTTTAGATGTTGTTTTAGACAAGGGAGAATGATTTTAAATGAAAGGAGGATAGATTCAGACTACATATAAGGAAGAAATGTTTTATAATGCAGGGGATGAGAACAGGTTGCCCAGACAAGTGGTATATGCCCAGTTCCTGGAAACATTCAATGTCAGCTTGAATGGAGCTCTAAACAACCTGTTGAAGATGTCCCCAAGCATTGCAGTGAGGTTGGATTTTATGGCCTTTGAAGGTCCTTTTCAACCCAAGACATTCTGCAATTTTATGATTGCAGCAATTGTCCACACCTTTTATTTAAACAAATGTTTTAAGGCATATATTGCATCTAGATTCTTGGGTAGAACTTAAAACTCCTGAGACCATGCCTGTGTTTTATGTCTAACAAAGCCATTGCCTTCCAGAAATATTGCAAACAGACTAAGTCAGGAAACCATGCTCAGCCTAATGTAATACAAGCATTTGAATGCTTTACTCAACTCCCTCTGCAAGAGATCTAGACCTCTTAATGTACTCTCTCCCTCTTCACAAGAAGATCCAGTTTCATTAGCTTCTGGTAGTTCAGGAAACTGTGCAGAAATGTCTGGAATCTCTGCTCTTGGGAGAAAATATAACTAACACTTACTGAGATCATATTTAATAGTATGGCATGTGTTAATGTCATGTTGTTTTTATGTAATTGTCCAGAAGCCAAATCAGTCACCCAGGAACTGAGACCATCATACACACCCACAGGGACTGAGCTCAGACTGTAAAAGGAGGATCTAGTCATCAATTATTCTGGTCAAGGCAACCTAACCCCACACACCCGTTGAGGGAGATGAAAGGTTTCAAACAATGTGTATTTTTTATTAGAGTTTTGCTGGGTTTGTTAAAATCTCCCCTCAGGGCAGGGACCAGCAGCCTTTCCTTCCCGGTTGTCTTGCCCTGACTGCTGCACACCTGACTGCACAGGGCTGATCTTCAGCAGCAGAAAGGTATTTTGTGCTCAGGGTGCTTAGGGCACTCCTCTGGGATGGGAACAGAAAGGGTCACTTCCTCAGGTTAGTAACAATCGAAGAAGACCTAGATGACCACACATGAGAGCTGAGCAAAGCTGTCATTTCATCAGATGGAGGAAATTGTAGCCTTGACTCTTTCTGTGCCTTTGGACATTTCCAAGGAACTTAAACAGAACAGAAACAGCGGTCTATCTAATCAGGACTGTGTTAGAGCTCCCATCTTCACAGAGCAGACAATTCAGAAAAGTCATGGGTGACTGAGAAGGCACGAACTGAGCTTGCTGTGATTGCAGAGAGCTTTAAGCAAAGTAGGGAAGCAGCTAAAGAGTAGAGACCTGTATGGTTAGTCACAGCAAGATTGCTGTTTTATCACTGTTGGTCAAGTCCTAATTTGAGAGTAGTCTTATGCATTATTCTGTGAAGTCATTATGCCTTTAAATTTTATTTCATTTTTTTCAAAGACAGCACTTTCTGGTCACTAAAATGACAATTAATTCAACTGGTAATTTTCTTTCTTTATGTAATAAAATGAAATTATAATGGTAACAATAATAAAAAAAATTAGTGTTTTTGTGAGTATATTCCTAGCCAAAGTCTGCTCTTACACTGGCATGATTGAATGAACTGCAGATGTGGTGGTGAATGGAGCCCAGCTCATAGGAAATTTGAACATGAATTCTGGTTTGAAAATATGCAAAAAGGTTGCTTTTGTGGTTTGGTCTTGGGGTTTGGTTTGGATTCTGAGGGTTTATTTTGCTAGCAAATTCCCCAAATAATTAAAACTTAATCGTGAGCAGCTGAGTAAAAGACTGAAGGACAATTGCATCTGAGCTGTTTATCTGCTTTGAAAGGATTCATTTCCTCAGCCCTTATTTGACACAAAACCAGATGTACCTCTGTCATTCCTCTGACCTCTGTGGCAAGATGAACAGCTAGGCTGATACACTTATTGATCAGAGAAAGAAGCAGTCCAAGGGAAATAAGCTATGGATGCCTTGCTGTGAAATTGAAGATTTAACATCTGTCCCATGCAGATGGTAATTAATCTTGAATATGTAATGCCCCCAATTGGTTGGTTGACAACATTACTTTCTTAATCTGGGAGCATGGGTAAACAAATGTATTGGATTGCTCTGCGGGTAACATTTTATTAATGTGTTATAATTGCATATGCAGCCTATAAATCTGATAGATTTCTCATCTACATTGCTAAGTGTGTTTATTATTGGAAATGCTTCTCATGTTGCTTGGTATTCACTAACTGGTTGATTTCCCACAGTTGCAAACCCACACCCTTATAGGAATTGAAATCTTTACTGCTGCAAATATTTTAGAAACTATTAAATATTATTCCAACCTAATTGCCTGGTAGCTAGATATATATAAAGATATCCTGAGTATTATTTTTTATATCATCTACAATCATGAAATAAATCTTATTTTCTAGATAATATATAGAGGATGAAATACTAATTGGTTGGTTTTATATATCCCATTCTGCCCTGTTACTGCTTTACTCTTTGCACCTCTGCAATTCAACTTTTCATTCCAAAAAATGAATGATTCCCCTTCCCCATAACTTCTTCTAAGATTTATTCTGTGGTTTTTATGCAGATGAATCTATCTCCTGGGCAGGATCCTACCAATTCCAAATCTTAATTTCTTAGTTGTTGTCATACATGTAGTTTACTGTAACTAGTGTAAAAAAAATGTTGGATTTGCTGCAATTAAGTTGGTAGTCTACAGTAAAAGATCTTCTAGAATCAGGGATGCTTACAGTAACTGAATCTGTATCCCAAAAATCTACCTGTGGGAGGGGAATTTTAGAAGCATCACCTGAACCTGGTTAGATTCAGAGGTTTCAAAACATAAGTATCTCATATGAATTGCATGCTGATTTAGGAATATAAGGTTTCATCTGTCTATTTGGAATCCAGTGATAAATTGTAAACTCCTTCTCTGATGTATGTCAGCCTAGGGGAAACAGTTTGTGCCAAATAAATGCTTAGAGTCATGATAGAACATCATGGTATTTGAGTTTAATCTCAACTCTCCCGTTCTGGTGTAGGATGATTAACACTGTGGTGCAAGGGGAAGAAAGAACCTTCCTTCTTGAGTTCTGTAGGCAGTGTTTCTCACTACTCTTTTCTTCTCTATACTGGCACGGGGTGGGCTCTATCTGATATTTCTGCCTGCACCACAAACAGCATCACAACCCAATCCAGCAACAATCATTAATTTCATCTTGGCCTGTGAACAGACACCAGCAGATGTCTGCAGTTTCTGATTTTCAGTTGTAAATTAAAACCCCTTGAAGCTGATGGGAAGACTGACTTTTACTTTAATGGGCTTCAAATCAAGCTTTTAGTCACTCACAAAGGAGGGGTTGATTTAAACTGGCCGCTCGTTAATGGGAGAGCTTTCATTTGCTTCAGTACTTTGAATGAAGCTGTTGCCTGAAACATTTGCTCCTCATTTTCCTAGAGAAATGTGTAGGTTGTAGAGGCTGGTGTTTCATCTCATCTAACACAGAATTTGCAGTGCCTCCACATTTGTATTATTCTGACTTTGAAGGGTAAGTTATTGATAGAAATTAGGAGCTGATGGTTTTTGTTGTGGGTATTTCTAAAGATAAAGACTGTACTTAGGTGGTTTTGAAATATTCTGAATGGAGTCATCAATCTTTTGAGTGAATCTTGAAATAAAGTTTGCCCTTGATTCCAACAGTGTACAACTTTTAAAGATTACATTCCAGCTGTAGCAATCAGCGTTAAACATGTCTGTAAGTCTCCTAGACGACATGATTTTTTCTGTAGAGTAGACAAAATATCAGCATGAACTGTGAAGTGAAATCAGCCCCATTATGCAGTCTTCTCTAGTCCTGTATTTCAACTGATGGGAAATTTCTAGAGTTTGTGGAAAGAGAATATGTCACTACATAATTCTGATAACGTAAAATTAGGGAATCAAAATCTAATAACCAAAATACAGAGAAGATACATGTTTCTACAGCTACTAAATCACTGTAGCGGCATAAATATCACTGGAATTGTAGAATCATTCTTCAGCAGAGAAGCTGAAATTCCCCACTGTACATTTTGGTTCCATTATTTTAGTAACAAAACTACTCCCATCTTTTGTTTTTGACTACTCCTTATGTTGTCAATTCTTGTTAAAATGTATTGTATGAAAATGAAAGTGTTTTTCTCTCCCCCAGTTGCCTGACTATTCCTGTTGAAAAAAGCTGCACACATGTATCTATGCAAAAGGAAGTGAATCCCTTTAATTTTCATGTTTGTATTAGACTTAATTTTTTATATTGACTATCTCTGAGTACTTCTGTTTATAAAATTGAACAACAAAAATATCTCAACAGGATGAGCATGCAAAGAGTTGTGGATAAAGCCAAAAATATTTGGCTCAGGTGTTAGAATCAATGCTTGGCAATAAATGCTAAATTTGTTTGCAAAGGTTAAGATTTACTGTGGACAATTTATTATGGAAAATGTAGCATTCTATATCCAAAGCATCATTTGCTCATGTTAATTTCTTTCTCTGCCCATACCTTCATAACTATTATACATTTGAAAAAAAAAAAAAAAAAAAAGTGAATTTATAATTTTCATTCTTGGTATTGAGAATTGGATCCTCAGCAAATATCCACAATATTGCATTCATAATTTCAGTATTTCAACATTAACTACTGTATGTCCCTCTGTCTTTTCCTTATTGATATCTATAGCTTATTGCTTATTGTAGCTAGAAGATCCTTAGGGTAGGAACCTGTCTTTGTCTGTAAAATGCTGTGAATACATAGAATAATGTGTTGTCTTCCACAGTAATTGACCTTTGGTATATCAGATGAAGGTCGAAATCTCCCATAATATGGCAATGTCTGAGATCCTAGACCTGACAATTACTGTTTCAGAGGTTATTCCTCTCCAGCATCACACTAAATTAGCACATGAACAAGTAGAGAATTTGGACAAACTTCAACTTCCTCATTTCTGCCCCCATTCAAACTATGATGACAGCTATGCAGACTAATATAATTTTTCACTATGTACAGAAAAATATATTTTCTTGCCTAAAATTCAGCTTTGTTTATGGGTTTTTCATAAGATATAGAAGGAATGATTACTGGGATTGAGAAGGGTGTGCTTTGGGGTGTTAATTAAAGCATAGAGACAGTCATGTTGCTTTGCCTCCTGGCTCTTGGGTGCACGTTTGTCAGTTTTAGAAAGCTGAAGTGTGCTGAGCTCTAGCTAGCCTGACATATGGGCCTGGGTGCTGACACTAGATTCACATCCAGCTTTTCTCACCAGGAATACAGTTCAGCTTGTAGAACACTGTCAGACACTGCTTTCACCAGAGCTCTGGAGCACTTTCTAGCATTAACCATGGCAGTCTTTCCAGAGTTTAAAAAAATAGAAACTAGGCCTCAAGCAAATGCTAGCATTTGCACAACATGGATCCTTGAAGTAGGAAATGAAGTCAGGCTGAAGGGCAGTGGTGTGACTACCTGTGGCAAGGACAGTGGTGCTCCACATTGCTCCTGAAGGACAACTCCTCCATCCAGAAGCATATCAGATTTGGTTATTTACTACCATGAGAAAATGGCACCGGTGGAAACTGCAATTAGAAAAACCCAAACAGATAACCCCATTCCCCCATTCAGATTTTAATTCTGAAACATTGAACATAAGATGAGGCATGAGAATTACTCCCATCTGTCATTTCCAAATGAGTACTTTCAAGGAGATCTAGGATTCCTCTCCTCTGGAATTTCCTGAGATATGAAGAAAGTAGCAACACTCAAAGCATTAGAGTATGCATTTCTCCCTGCAGACAGAGCGAAAATAGACATAATAGCTATGTTGTAAGTGCCACAGGCAAAAGTCTTGATTAAGCCTATGAGTTGAGCAGAGATTTTAGTTCACAGCAGTATGGCTTGGAATAGATAAGTTACTTTTTCACCTGTTCCATGAAAAACAGTCACATAATGCTTCCTATTTGTTCTGATTTTTCTTTCTAAATCTGCACCATGCATTTATACACTAACAGAGAAAGGTAATACCATTTATTCTTGAGAACTGATTTTCCCGACTCCTTCAAGGTTGGCCCCATCACCTTATTGAGACTAGATTTTCCTTGCATTTACTTGAACCAAGAAGAATTTATTTGCAATGCCTTTGCCCCCAAAATCATCAGTAATTTTAGAGGTTTTTGCAAAGCCCACACTCTCCTTCTCTATGGTCCTTTATGCAGACAGTTTTATCAGCAGGACAGTCAGGGCTTGCACATAAAAACCTGAGGCATCAGCAAGCAGAGGCAGAGTCTAGAAGTAGAGTAGTACTTCATAAACCATGAAAATATGGAAGACAGTGACATTATCTTATTAATTTAATGAAAATGTATGATTTACTTCAGCTAAAAATCCTAAATTCGCTTTAGTGCCCATATAGACAAGTGGTTTCCTGTGAAAATAAGAGTTCCTGGCTAAGTTAGGCTACTACACATAGGTGCACTGGATTTTAAGTTGCCTTCATTGAGTTTTGTCTTTCCTGTACTTTCTTTTTTTCCATTCAAGAAATCTGCATACAATGCCACGACTATTTCAATGCATTAAATCAGTGTGTATTAGAATTTACTTTTATTGTCTTTGCTTTGTGTTGTCAGTAGTGGCTTGCTTGCTTGCCTGTGTGATGTGGGGTTTTTGTAAGTATTAAGGAAAGGCAGGCTGGCCTGTATCAGGAATGGTGTGGCCAGCAGGACCAGGACAGGGATTGTGCCCCTGTACTCAGCACTGGAGAGGCCACATCTCAAAACCTATGCTCAGTTCTGGGCCCCTCACTACAAGAAAGATTGAAGTGCTGGAGAGAGTTCAGAGAAGGGAACAGAGCTGAGGAGGGGTTTGGAACACAAGTCTGGTGAGGACCAGCTGGGACAGCTGGAGGTGTTTGACTTGGAAAAAAGGAGGCTCAGCAGGGACCTTATCACTGCCTGAAAGGAAATTATAGGAGGTGGGGGTCGGTCTCTTCTTCCAAGCAACAAGCAGTTGGAAAAAAGGAAATGGCCCCAAGCTGCATAAAGGGAGGTGAATATTAGGAAAAATTTCTTCATGGAAAGGGTGGTCAAGCATTGGGACAGGCTGCCCAGGGAAGTGGTTGATTCAAGATCCCTGAAGGTATTTAAAAGACATGTAGTTTTAGGCACATGGTTTAGTGGTGGGCATGGCAGTATTAGGTTAGACTTGATGATCTTAAATGTCTTTTACATCTTAATGAATTCTGTGATCCAATGAAAAGTCTTTACAAAGTCTTGCCAAGTGCAGTATTTATGCACTTTTTCAGTGTTCCTCTCATACTGTCTTCAAGCAATGAAGTTTCACACTTCAACCCTCCTTGAATATTGTTATAGAGAGGGGGAAACAGGTTATGATGAGTAAGGCAAGGGTGTCACTAAAAACTTCCAGAACTAACCTGTTTCATAACACAGTTGTGCTCTCTTAAAAAAACCCCAAAAAACAAAAAAACAAAAAACCACCACCACCACCACCAACAAACAACCCAAAAACAAACCCCACCAAAAACAAAAAACACCACAAAGGAGGAGAGCAATTTGCTGTTTGTTTCCTTTTCCTCCCACAACAAAAAACCCCTTTTTTTCCTGCTTCCAGGGTTGAAAGAATATCGCTGACCTCAATGTGTTGAATTGTGTATTTCATATTGTTGAAGTTCCCAGAAAGAGAACATTATTCTGTAAACAAACATGAAACAACCTGCCTGAGACGCATGCCTTCCTCAGAAACAAAGCAGATGTGCTCTAATGAGCACTCCTCCAGTACATCTTTCTGCATATTCTCAACATTTCAGATACAGATTTTCAAATGAGGCATCCAAGGCAATAAGCTGAAAAATAAACCAATGTGTTACAATGTTTTGTATATTGAAATTGTTATGAAGGATCAGATAGACATAAGTGCTATACAGTAAATGACTTCGGTTAAAAGCTATGTCAATAAAGATAACAATACTGAGTCATACCTCTTCAACATATTTTAAAAGGCTATAAAACAATGTTTGCAGTCATGGCAATTCAACCTTGGCCAACAAAAAAAGTTATCAAAATGAAATGTGAACCTGGCCAGTGTATGGCCTATAATTCAGGAAATAAATGTGCAGATGCATGAAGCTGTTTGTGGCAGTGCTGCACAGGGTTTGACCAGGAGCAGTAGAAATTCTTGCTGGAAGCCATTCCACATGAGAAAAGGTTCTATGACACGACAGCCTGACACTGCCAATATATCAGGAGCTCAGAGGAATTAAATGACTTTACCCTGCAAGAAGTGCCAGGCTGTCCATTCGTGAGGTGTTTTGGTGTTCCAGGCAGCACGAATAAAATGAAAAACCCTTGTTCTGCATTAATGAGCAATTCACTCTGTGTCAAATAATTCCACCTAGTTCTTGGGCAATACACACTCGTTGTCAAAGAACACCGTGTTTTTCTGGGAAGGTACATTTAGAAGGGAAAAAAAGGCCCCAAAAATAAATCTGTCAAGAAACGTGTCTGTAAATGTTGATCAGACTGCAGCCACTTTGAATGTCCAGTCTGTTTATAGAAAGTTTCCAGAGGTGTGTAGGTCAGTAGTTGTTTTGTCCACTTTTTCACAACAAGCCAGTTTTTCATTTTGCTCAATTCATTAACTATTCATTGTTTAATGAACACAACTGTCTTTATCAGCAAAAGAAAACACTCTTTTTTTCTTTATGAAGAAAAAGTGCAGTTGGAAGACTGGATAATTAAAGAAATATGGTCTGATTTGGATTCATCCCAGCACAGTAACTGGAAATGGTCATTACTTGGTACCTATACATGAGTTATAAAAAGAAAAATATTCAAAGGTTCTTTAGGAGGATTTAGGATCTGTATACATATGTATGTGATATGTATGTATCTCGATAGTCAGGCAAGATCAAAGTGATCTAAATCTGATCAAATCTGAGGGTAGCTGAAGATTAAGTAATGGAATGGTCAAATTTCATATTATCACTTTCATGATGTTACAAGCTAGTTAATCTGAGAAAATTTTAGATGTGACACCAGGACCACAATATTCAGAATTTATCTGAAGCTGTCACTGCACCAGAAACTACTTGGCCACAGTGAGGAGAATTGAATTTTAGAATTTTCATATTCTGTACATTTCTGATATTGTTAATTTAAAGCAGATCAATAACAAGAGAAGAAACTCAGAGTACTGTAACGAGCTGTTTTGGTAGTATGAAAAACCTCCCCTCCTTTTAGTTATTCCAACACAGGTCAAACAATAAGCACTTTATAACACTGCTCTCCAAGAAAAGAAAGCAAAAATTCTAAAAATTAAACTACAAGAATCTACTCAATAGTCCCTCAAGATAACCAAAAGTTTCTTATTGACTCTGAAGGCCTTGGATAAGGAGAAAAGATTTTATATGGCATCAAAATTTTAAATATTTCACTTGTTTCATGTCTGTTGAACTAACATGAACTAACATGAATCCAGGGTATCCTGCATCAGGAAGAGTGTGGTCAGCAGGGTGAGGGAAGAGATCTTCCCCCTCTACTTGGCCCTAGTGAGGCACATCTGGAGTGCTGTGTCCAATTCTGGGCTCCTCAGTACGTGAAAGATGAGGTGAGTCTGGAAATGGTTCAGTGAAGGGCCATTTCAAAGATGATTTGGGGTTTAGAACATCTCTTGTGAGGAGAGACTGTGGGAACTGAGCCTGTTTAGTCTGAGAAGAGAAGACAGAGGGGATCCCATGAATGCATATAAATGTCTCAAAGGCAGGTGCCAAGAGGATGGTGCCAGGCTATTTTCAGTGGTGCCCAGCAACGGGATGAGTTATGAGGTCCATAAACACAAGAAGTTTCACCTGCACATGAGGAAGAACTTTTCATTGAGAGTGCCAGAGTACTGGAGCAGGCTGCCCAGGGAGGCCATGGACTTTCCCTGTCTGGAGACACTCCAAACCCACCTGGATGCATTTCAGTGCAACCTGCTTTAGGTGACCCTGCCTTGGATCTCCAGGGGTCTCTTCCAACCCTAACAATTCTGTGAATGAGACTGATTCTGTTATCCATTCTGTATGTCTATTTATGTCAGTTTAATGTGCACACAATTAAATGGTAAACTCACACAGAATAAGGCTCCTGTTCTTCCTATTTTTGGTGTATATGCTAATGAGAATTATTTAAACATGAGGTTATATTCTTAAAGCTGAAATCATATAGGAGAAAGATCTGACATGATTTTGTGTACTTTAAAGACAAAAAGACATCCTCAAGAAGCAGTTCCAGAAAAGTTTAAATGTAAAAATTCAAATTATTCTGTTTCAGACAACTACTAGTGAAGGACAATGAAGAGCTGGTGCCAAAATCCATTACAATCAAAATGAAATGTCCTGGGTAGAACTAGAACAACAAAATGACCATACTGAATTCAAACTCAAATCTGGCATGTGTGTTATATTAGAGAAAAGGGAGGTTTGATAGAGGAGGTTGACAAGTTAGTGATTGCTGGGCACTAGAATATTCTGAGGTTATTTGAATGTAATTTGGCACACAGCTGAAGATGACCTACGTTGTCTTAGTGACTGCCGTGGCTTCCTGCTAAGCATAACAGAATGAAATATCAAAGATGAAATAAATCAGTTTTTTGGATTCGTATCAGAACACAGCATGATGAGCAGAGAATTGACATCTGAGTTCTTTGCCCTGAATATAATAAATTCCTTTTTTTTGTTTTTTCTAATTCAAAGTGTAACTCTGCCAGAAGTTGTCCTATTTCCTGTTTTAGTCAATAGCACGCTCTCCAGACCATAACGTGTTCTCTCTATTACAGTATATTTAAGGATGAAATTATTTCATTTCATTGTCTTTTGAAAGCAAGTAGAATAAATGCCTTGTGTCACTTGACAACACAGTATAGGATATGAATTAAGAAATAATTCATATATTTTACAGGCAGCAAATTGCATTCCAATTTTCTGTGGATCTGACAGCAAAATAAAGTATTCTTTTAGAGATATGTAGTTCAATATTGATTAAAATAAAAAAAAATTAAGGGCAAATATTTCATAATATCCAGTTTATCTTTTTAAAATATATATATATATATATTTAATTGTAGGGTATTACATAGTATTCAGTATAGACCTGAACATGAACTGATGAAACAAGACTTTGAAGCCTGTAAATTTTACCTTTACACTTCAAAAGCAGCCTACTGGCTGGATTAGAACAGCCCATCCCATTTTACATTCATTCAGCCAAAAGTAATCTTACAATATGCAGTGATGAGAATATTAAGTAATTTTTCCTAGTTAGTGCATGTTGCACTCTATTCTAGGGGAATGAAATCCTCTGCTAGCTGAGCAACATGATTTCTTTAGCCACCTTCATTTCTGCTTGTATCAGAGAATCCAAACATGTCAGAGCAGGACTATTCCCACTCCTACAAACTTCTCCATCCACAATGGATTTCTATGTAGATTTGTTGTCTAGAGAAACTGCTGGACATAAAAATGCAAATCTGATACTTTTCTTAAATAACTGTGTTTCCATTGGGGAATGTAAGTCACATATTCTTTGCTATGTCTCCTTTATTAAGGAAATAGTGGGTGCAAAGACACAAAACTGGCTTGCAAGGCCAAGCATGGATACATCCCCAATTAAAATTAGTTTCAGTCATTGTGGGAGTTAAAATTCATTTCTTCCAAGATGGAAGTTTTCTAGCCAAAGAAGGAAAGAAAGGCAGTTGGGAAGAGGTTCTGCAGCAGCTGCAGAATGTCCTACCTTGTGACTGGCAGTGCAAGCCACTTGCCTCATGAGGCACTCAGTATTCCACCCTCTAAAGCTGTGCAGGTATCAAAAGTACAATTTGGGAATTCAGGCCATGTGAAGAAAAGAAGAATTACGAGACTGAATATGTTTAGGTATGGAAGAAATATGACCCTCCCTTCTGCATTTTCTGAGTTACATCTGGTTGTCAAGGAGCATTTCAGTTGTTAAAACAAAGCTTAAAAACTGGTTGGATTTCTGTTGTCCAAGAGCACATGAAGAAGACTGTTAATTGGTGACATAATTACCATGGATTTAAAAAATCATTTTAAGGGGTTCAATTTCAAGGGTTCAACTGCTTCTCAGACTTGTCTGTTTTGTTCCTGCCCTTATTGTTATTTAGGGTTCTGGGTTTTTGGTTGAATTTTTTTTTTTTTTTTTACTTGAGTGGGGGGAGTTTGGCTTTTTAGGGGATTTTTTTGGTATGCGTATTTGTGTTGTTTTGTTTGTTTGTTTATATTCCTATGATGATTATGTCATGACCATAAATCTGAACAGTAAGGAGGTTTGGATGTTTTTGTGACACTGCAGTTGTGCACTAGTGCACACTTCCAGCCTTTGTTTGCTGGAAGGCACGGATAAAAATGCAAGTGGGTTGACAAGCCTGTAGTTGTTGAAGGAACTTACGTGTGGACTCAGGGGTGGGACTAAACTGGTGCAGGATTTCTGTGGAAGTTCACAGGGGACTCAGTGAGGTTCCCAACACCCTCTTAGGGCTTAATGAGGACAACCAGCAGTACCCAACTACTTCAGCTATGCTTTTTGTTCTTTTGTACATGATAGTAACTGAAAGCCTATGTATGGAATTTAAATTGCTCTTTCTATCTTCCCATTCCTTTCAAAAATTAACTTTTTAAAACTATTAGCCAGTAAAATATTGGCAGGATGTTGGAGCTGTTTCATTTCATAAGCATCAATAAAATATTACTTTTAATAAACTGTGTCGAAGTTCTGCAAAAATTACCTGCAGATTTGTCTGCCTTTTATAGAATACACAAGTCTATCACTTTGTGTGTACTCATTAAAATTTTATAGAACAGCTATTGCAAAAAGCTCTTTAAATCATTGCAAGATGTTGTCTGGTTATTTTATGTTGATTCACTAAATATAATTGTAGTGAAAAAAGTGTGTAATTCATCGTTGAATATTTCAGTTGAAGTAGCAGATCTATAAAACACAGTTTGATTGAGACAGCAAAAATTATCACTCTAATAATATTTTCCTTTAAATATAAGTAATAGTTTGCTATGTGCCATAAATGCTGTTGTGTGTAGTACTTTGGAGGTTTTAACCCAGGAGCTGTCTGGATTATGGCTGATGATAATGAACAAGCTATAAAATAACAGTAAGAAGCCAAAAAACAATAGAAAAGACATAGAAAACTTTTATTAGGGTTCAAGTAAGTGAAGTTCTTCATTTCAGTTCCCTTTGGGGGAGACTTTTAGCAGCCTGATCTACTGGAAGATGCCCCTGCCCGTGGCAAGGAGGGGGCTGGAATGAGCTGACCTGTAAGGTCCTTTCCAACCCATTCTGTGACTGAAATCTGTATGCAGTGAGTTTCCTCTGTGAATTTTGCAGGGTGATGAATAATTACTCCTACAGATTGTCTTGCCCTTTGGGATTTCTTATTCCTTTTTCTGGAAATAGAGGAGGGTTGGAAAAAGCACACAGCTCATATATAATTGCATTTTCCATTAGGATTATGGTTTTTGTGGGCTTTTATTCTCTGACTTTGTATCTATTCCCATTTCTTTACTCCCAGTGTTGAACTAGAGTAATAAAGATCTCCTTATTTTATATGTAATTCCAAAAGAAATGTTAAATAATGCTACTATGAGACTTTAATACATATAGTACAGACAAATAGTCAAGTCCTCATTGCTAATTTACAACACATCATGACTTACTGTGAAATAGCTAAAAGTCAAAGAGAAGCAGGAAAGAAGGACCTCTCTTGAAGTTCATGGAGTTCATTATCCTTTTTAGATATTACCTATGCATATGTACTGACCTAATCAAGTCACTGGTGTAAGAAATGGCAATATTTGCAGCACAGAAATCTTAACTCCTCAGCTAATTCTAGCCTTTAATATTCAGGGGAAGACATGTCTGGTGCCCCTTACAGTCTGAATTAATGTGTATTAAGCAGAGGCCTATTAACATTCTGAACTGGAGCATAAGCAGCCAAATGTCATAAAATAGAGCTTTATCTGACTGAGAAACTCTTAAGTATTTTAAGTTAAACCTCAGGGAAAATCTTAAAAGTAAACAAGATCACTAATAAAGATCAAAATCCATGTGTTTGTATCTCTACTGTTAAATTATTAAATAAAATTTTGATAGAAATATTTTGTCCTCCTTTTGGATGTTGAAGCTAGACACCTGGCTGAGAGAAAGGAAATACTGCAAGCTCTATGTCCTAACATAACTCAAAAGAAGATTACAAGAGTCCAAAAGCCTTGACAAAGACTCTTGATACAGGATGTCTGTTATATTCTACAAATAAATGGCATATAACTACTCAAAGTAGTAGAATACAGCCAAATGGAACCCCTCATCAATATATTTCAATATGAATAAGAATATGGATAAGAATAATTTCAATAAGAATTAAGAATATGAAAAACCCTTCAGACTTTGATCCATCATTAAAAATACCCAAAACAAACAAACAAACAAAGAAAGAAACCATACACATACACAAAAACAAAACAAAACAGAAAAACCCCAACAAAGCACCAAAACAAACAAACCCAAAAAACCCAAAATAAAACACCTGAGGCTCCTCTTGAGTACCTTCATTGGATGTTGCTTGCAGCAGGTAGGTCTTAAATAACAGGTAAATTATTGAGATTAATGTTCCCTCATGGTCTTCACAGAGATCTGAACAACAGGAGACTGGAAGTACCTGGAGGTCAAGTCAAATGAATCTGTATTAGGTATCTCTAGGTATTATCTACAGAAGCATCCATAACTGTGAAAACTCATTAGAAGACAGAGTCTTTCAAGCCTAAATTCATGCCTGATTCATGTCAAACTGCCCTGTGAGCAATCATTAAACTGAGTCTCACTAATTTCTAAGGAAATAATTTTATCTTGAAATAAATTATTCTAACAATGCTACAGTTCACTATTAGAAATGCTGCACTTAGAAAAAAAATAGTTTGAGTAAGCTGATCATTATTTTTTCTAATACTTGGATAGAAAGGAATATTTGCAATGGACTGTCACACCTTTCCAGCTGCTTTTTGTGAAGAAAAAGCATCATAATATTATCTCAGCTAGTATAAGAGTATGACTGACAAGTCTTTCATACCTTTACCCATCAAAAAGAAGAGGTTCAATTTGACCTGAAGAAGTTCTTCACCCTGCTGTCAACTGTTGAGTTACTGTTTTTGTGAGGGTTTTTTTTGGTCTTTCTAACCCTTCTAAAGTTGCTATTTCCACCTTGATAAACCTTCATTGTGATGAGGAGGTGAGAGAAGGTCTCCTGATTTCAAAAGTGACTTCTCATCCTTGTCACTCTGAAAATCACCCAGAGAACACACAAAAGAGTAACTTTAATATTCAATGTGATAACCTTGATAAGTCCTAAAGTTCTAGCTTGATAACCTATTTTTATTTTGACAACTGAAAAAAAAAAAGAATATAAAGCAAAATAATGTATGAATACTTCAAGAATGCTGTTGGGTCAGATTCGGATGACAGAAATAATTTTTAGTGAAAAAGATGACACTGTCTGTGTCAGGTACTTAAATATTTGTTTCAGTGGCTTAGAGAGATAAAGATACCATTGACTACCTTGGAGGAATAGCAACATGTAGAAATGGAGAAAACAGCAAGGTGGGATCTTAGGCTAAATAAAAAACAAAACACCCAAAACAAACAACCACGTTTCAGTTTTTAAAGAATCTGATGCACTACTTTCTATTAATTTTAATTGATAAACTGATACTAAAAGCTAAACTTAATAATTTAGCTATCCATTTCTGCTATTTCTTCTTCATAACATAAAAATTGTGCAAACAATATTTAGTTTTGTTCATATGCATTCTTTACTGACAAGCTCTACCCCATTTCTTTACATTGTGATCCTCAGCAGGAAAAATCTACTGGGACAAGGGACAAGCAGAGACAAAAGATAAAGGGCCTCTAATTTTGATGCAAGTTTTCCTTATCTTGAATAGCTAATTCCTGTAACAATTTCCAGCTATTTGCTGCCAGTTCCAGACCCGTTCTTGGTTTCCCAGCACTCACACTTCTCTTGGTGTTTCACTCAGCAGACTCTGCCAGTTGTGTCACACAGGACACTCAGCACATGGAGCAGCTGCCCCAGTGCAGACCCTGCAGTGTTCACCTGCAGCTCCTGTTCAGCTAAAGAGCTGCAGGCACAGGACCAAGGTGCTGCATTCACCTGTGGTAGTACTGCCTGCTCATTTGTCTGCTCTTCCTGCCAATTTATCATGCTGACCTCCAGAACCATGGGTTCTGGAAACCCCCCATATATGCAACTGAAACCAAATTACTCAGCCACCCAGAAAAAGTAATTCTTGCCTCTGGCACAAGATGAACTGTTGGCTTTTTATGACCACTCTCTGGTCAAAATAGATCATTTCACTGCATCTTCCTGTGCTTTCTGCTTGACTTCTTTTGGGTTGGGCTGTTGGATGTTGTTCACTCTAAGTGTGAAATATGTTGATTACAAAGGAAAACTGTTCATATGATAGATGGTGGGGAGGCAACTGGAGAAAAACAGAAGGTGTCAACCATGGATACGGGCAAATTATGAAGGCTGTCTTCTGGAAGAAAAGTTAGTGAAAATAGATTGTGCTAGGAGAAATAAGAAAAGCAGAACTTTTTCCAGAGTGCCCACTGATCTACATTCATCCTTTAAAAAAATTACTAAACAGTGCAAATTTCAATTTAGAAGCCCCTTAGAACTAGATATTCATGTTGCAGACTTCCCTTCACTGTTTATTTCTGTTTTGTGTGTTATAGTCCAATGCAAATTCCAGATGGTAAACTCTCTGAGGTTTGCTCTTCTTGGTCTGTGCATTTTTGTAATTCTCCTTCCACTGGGAATTTAGGACAGGGGCAAATGCAGGGTTGCAGCTGAAAGGTTGATAATTCCTTAGAGAGGGTGAATATTTGGGCTCCCTGGATCATGTTTCAGGGGCTGGGATTAGAGAGTGCACTGATGGACTGTCTGTCCTCTGACCCTGATCCATTGTCACTGTTGTCACCTGTAGGTCGCTGTCTACACTGCAGAAAGGCAACTTTAGCTGTTCATCTCTGCAGGCCCTGACACCTTTCTGGCAGGAGACATAAAAGCTCGTGTAGAAAAATAGGGGATGTTATGCATATGCATAAACATAAAAGATGTTATGTTCTATGCATAAACTTTTGATATTGGAAGCTGCAAATCTTTTTTTTGAACTATATCACCTTTGAATCAGTCTAGCACAATGAGTTTCTTTGATTTACAGAAATATGCTGGTATCCAAGGAAAATAGACAGGAATGTGCCAAGTCTGTCTATAGGTACAACACAGGCTTAGTAGAGCCCACACAAAAAGAAAACATCTTGAGCATAGTAAAGTGGGCCTGGTTTTTTCTCTACGAGTTGCCATCTGGTTGCATTGGCACGGTGTCTGTGGCCATCAATGCTAGATGCAGGTCTGCACTCAGTGTGCCAGCCAAGCCAGTCCTTCCTGCTCACACTGGACTGAGAAATGTGATGTTAAATTTAACACTTCCCAAGCGACAGGATCAGCTACATAACAGTTTAATGAGTTCCCAATTAAATCTAAATTTAAAGCTTTTTGTTTATCCTGGCCATGCCCAGAGACTTAATGAAGCAGTTAAAATCATAATTCCTAAAGTAAATTTAAACTGTTTCATTTGTGTTGCTTCTGAATCCTTAACTGAGCCCATTATACCTTTTTTTTTTTACTGTCATATTTTCTCCTCAAATTTTTAACACTTAATTTACCACCATTATTTAGTCACAATGAGGAAACAGAGTCAGAGAATGTATATTTCTTAACAGTGGACTTGATGCCACCCCAAAATACTCCCAAATTCTCCAAAATATCCTATTCCTTGAGCTTGACATATTTACAAAAAAATTATTACCGGTTTCATTTTTATATTACTGGAACTCATCCTGTCTTACTTCTCTTCACAGTTTTTCCTAGTATGACACTTAAAATGTATTTAAAATGCAGACAAAGTTCTTAAGATTCTTAAATAGCTGTTTAGCTTTCAACTCAGCCCCATTTTCAGCTTTAAATTATCACACAGCTGGATAGGTTTTGGTGCTGGCTTGCTACTAAACTGCAACTGCTGAATGCTAACACTCACAGAAATCACAGTACTAATTCCTGCTTCATTTTGTTTGCAGGCTTGCATTACACAGGTTGAAGTGACATACCTTTGTCTCAGTTTCATCAACTGAGTTTCTTCAGCTGAATCCAATTTATTTGGTGAAAGTGTCCTGGATGTATAGGAAATTGGCTTTCTTCTTACACATAGAAAACACCTCAAAAGATTAGAGACATAAGAGATAGATAGATAGATTAGATAGATAGATAGATAGATAGATAGATAGATAGATAGATAGATAGATAGATAGATAGATAGATAGATAGATTTTTTTTCTTTTTTAAAAAAGCTGAGATCTGCCAGATCTCTGAGTTTAACTGAGCCATCTCAGATATGTTTGTAACAGAAGCAGGCAGAGGACAGCACATTGCCAACCTCCCTCCAACACTGCCTTTAACTGTGAGTTAAGCACAACAGGCCTGGGTTTGTCCTGTGTAAAATAAGTCCATACTTGAGATCTCTAAATCAAACACCAGTTTCCTTGCTGGTAAACAGACAGACCTGGCTGTGTTGACTGTAAGAGTAATGTGGGATTTCTGTGTCATGTAGTTTTGACCCATGTAAATTCCTAATGTTACGTCAATTTAATTTGCCTTTTTTTTCCCCTGCTATTGCCATTGAAAGGAATAAGAAATACATTTATGTTCTCAAAATTGCCAGTTTGGGGATTGTAAGTGAAATGGGAATCTCTAGGCCTATTGTTGTATCTTATGGAACAAATTCTACAATGGCCTTACATCAATTTATAGCTAATCTGCTATTGATTTGAATAACTTGGTCCATTACAGCACGTTTGTTTATTCTTTTTGTCACTACTTTCACTATTTAATATTTAATTTAATTGTCTAAGAGTAATAGAGCAGGAAGCCACTTGAGGCATGGCTTTGCTATTTATCTCCTTTCCTTCGTTTTCCTTGTATCTCCTTGTTCCATGTCAAAAGACTAATTTATGAGCAGACTCTGAGTCGTGTCTGGCCTGTTGATTTATTATTGAGCAGTGTTGAAATAAGACTGTCCATTGTGCATTTTTGTCTTTGTGAATGACAAGCAGCTTCTGATTTTATGCTAAAATTCCTCATTTTCTGCAAGTCTGCAGGCCACAATTATTTAAAATTTCCTGTCATAATTTGTATTCCTCTACATAACATCATGTCAAATATGGTATGCTATAATCTAAAATCATTTTCTTAATGATTAGAAATATGAGAACGGAGGTAAAAGACTAAAATAGTTATAATTACTAAAAATCTTATTATGCAAAATCAGGTTCCAGTAGTAGCCTCTTGTTTAGAACATAGCTTAAGAAATTTACAAATATCTCTGAAAAGTGTTATGTAAATCAGAGTTAAATAAATGAATCTTTGCTTTCTATTTCCTACTTCTTTGAATTGTTTCTGTTACATCATGTTGTTATATATCAAGTGTGACATATTTTAACCATCTATTCTTCTTTGTTATGCAAAATCGTGTCAGCCTTTATGCTTTTTATATGTGCACAGGCAATTTTAATTTAAGCTAATGATCTGTGTTCTATGAACTTCGAAACAAAGCAACAGGCAGTTGTAAATGATCCATGTAAATTGGCTGTAAATTACAGGCCTTTTCCTAACCTCAGAAACCAGCAGATGTTATCATTTCTATGTTCAGAGTAGTAAAACACCCTCAGACACAAAAATGCCATGTAAGAAAGGGCTGTGATGTAAAAGAATCCCATGCAATGATTCATTTCCAGTGTGGCTGTGGACCCATTCTCAGAGAGAATTTATATGAGAAGATATAATGTACTCCTCTCACATTTACCCAGTGAAGCACTTAAGCACTTAAAATTAATCATGTAACTGCAATTAAAATATCTATGCTGTGAGATTATACATGGGTTTGAGAATGGGTAAATTAACTAAATTCTCTATCCTTTTCTATTCCATCCACATGTTTGTGAGGCTGTGATGTATTCACACAGAAGAGACAGGCTCAGGACATGGCCTCTGGATTTTCTGATGTGCTATTTTAGCAAAGAAGTCCAGAATATGTAGGCTACATAATAAGGATCTGGAATTCATAAGAAGCCATCAAACAAGCTCAGCCATCCTGTCTTACTAGTGTGTTAGGCTCTGTTTCTGGTTTACCCATGTTTTTGTTTTAATAATGTACTAAGTGTATAAAATGAAATAAAATATGCTGATCTCATTGGACATATTTGATTTTGACAGTTGCCAGTCAGATTTTAAATTCTTCTGCCAGAAATTTAGATTGCATATAAGGGTGGACAAAAATGAAAACTGATCTTCCAGGGAAGTATGAGATCTCTGTGTTTGGTGACACTCAAAACTTGAATTGACAAAGACTCTAAGCAATTTCACCTGTCTTTGAGGTAAACCACTCTTCCTGATAGCACTTGGACTAGATGATCTTCAGATATTTTCTCCCAAGCTAAATTTCTCTAGGACTTTGTTAGTCTCTTTCAGTGTTCATTCTATGTTGTATCCTCTATCCTTTCTTCTGTTCCACCCCCAATACAAGAGAAACACCCTCCAGTAAGAAATGCAATTGCATCTTCTGATGGAATCCAAGGAATTGAGAGGCAGCAGTCCTTGCTGCTTTGTTGGCCCTTTCACTTCTGCAACAAAACTTCCCAGGAAAGAAAGGATATCCTAGAGGAGGAAGGAACATCCTTTCATCTAAACTTGTAGCTTTCATGTTTCCTGTGCATTAGTGTCCTGTACTCTGATACTCCTGCCTTCCCTTCATTGTCTTCTGGGATCATTATCTTCTATGATTTTCTAATTTTTTTAACCACTCAAGAAACAAACTAACAATTTGAAATTTTCTCTCTACTTTCTATCCCTTTGTCTACTCATTTGATAGAGTTCTTAGAGGCTTCTCCATAATAATGTTACTTTCACAGCATTACTCATGGTACCACAGTACCTTTGAACTAGTGTTAGCAGGTAATTTCTTTATGTTGTTTTGTTAGGAAGACCAAATTTAGAATAATAGAAAGAATATAGTTTGATATTCTGCAAATATTTGCAATCAATGATTAAAGCTAGACAGTAAACCATATTTTTGTATTAAGCTACCCATTTAATTGCAATTTTGTGAGTGAATTAGTAGAGAAACAGATGGATATGATTTATGGTACTCTGCTAATGCATGTTCTTTTCACAGTGGATCTTAAAGATTTGCATATATGCAGACAAAGGAGACTAAGCCCCACATATTTTATTTTTTTAGTTAATAAAAATCTCTCCATTATATCCCTCAAGCAATATGAGTTACTGTGTTGTTGAATGAACAGCTAGAATATCCTCAGTCTTGGTTCAAGTGATAACTGGTTTTAAATTTGAATTAAATTCAAATAAAAAATTCATTGCAACTGCTATTTTCAGTAAGGCTAATTGTCTTTAACACTGTTCTACACCAATATTAAAGCAGTACTGGACCTCCATCAGTCAGTTGTAGACATAAGGATCTATGTGCATGACTCCCTCCTCACTGTGACTCCACATCACAGCTTGTAAAAATTACAGAAAATAGAGCCACCACATAGGACCACCAAACTCAAATATTCAGAAGATAAGAGGAAGAATTGGAACATAGAATTGTGTGATAAATAATGATTCTGTTTCCCTGGGAAAAAAAAAAAAAGGTAACAAAAATGATAAAGAAGGAACAGACAGCTTTATTCAGTCAAGATGATGAGCCTTTAAAGTAATTAAGGTAAAAATTTGAAGACTCTAATTTATATAATTTACATATAAATAATATTAAATATTAATAATTGTGAGAAAGGAAAAAAAAAAGGAGAAATGAGACCATAAATAATTGGGAGGATTAAAACAAGACAGTTGTGCTTGTCATCTTCAGAGGAAACTGAAGAACATATTTTGAGCCACTACAATCCTCTGTGGGATTCAGCCTGTTTTTTCAATATGAGATTGACTGACTGAAAGGAATTCACTTATATAATATTGCATTCAGGAGATAAAAAGGAGACGTTAGATACCTACATAATAGAAGAAACGATTGAACCGATCACACAAGAGTAATGAAAACATCTACTGTGATATCCTACATGACAGATTTTTTACACATTAGAAATTATCTAATGCCTTATGCACAAGAATGTTTATATCTAATCTATGGAGTAAGACACTTCAGTGTAAAGTCTTCCAATGGTTTTACAAGACTAAAAGTACGATTCTTAAGGTGCCTGATTTTCAGAATGGTATCTATTAGCAGACTAGCATTCTTTTAGATTTATGCTACAGTGAGAGAGGAGGTATTTTGAATGAATTTAATAAGGATAAGAATGTGGTTCTATCAAGTAAATGAAAATTTTTGCATGAATTATTCTTTGTGAAAATATGATTGCTTCATGAAGTCTTCTTTTTTTTTCAGGTTGTTACATTTCTATGTGTGTTTTTTTTTTTTTTTTCTGTTACAGGAAGAGAAAACTCTGTGAGTTTATGACATAATAGCCTTTTTTACAAAGCCTTCAGTTTTATTAGTAGAGAAAAAAAATAAAAAAAAAAAGAAGAATTTTTGCTCATATGTATGTTTCCTGATTTGGTGCAATTATACACAATCTATAAATATAATAAACAAACAAAAAAGAACCATTAAAAACAGCTGCTCATTGTTGTTTCAAGCAAATTTCCTGTTCAGGGTCAGCTGGACAGATTGAGACAGGTGTTTCAAAAAGCACCTACCTCTCAAGCTTTTTATAGATCATTAATTCACTTGAATACTGCACTGGCAACTTTAACAATATAAATTTTCTCTGCAAACATGTACTTTTAAAGATAATTAGATTTTTATGAAAGAAGAAGTCATTTTCTACAGGAAGTCAGTAACCGTAAATCACCAGAGCTGCATATCAAGCATTAGTTCTTCCCACTTGCTCAGTCACCATATGGCACCACACACTGTGCTGAAAGATAATCACTTTATTGTTGGCTGCGTTTTTAATCAGCTACATCTCATACTGTTTTGTTAAACATTGCCTTGCAAATAAACCAGCCTTACAATACATTTTTGCCTTGGAAGAAAACATAAATAAGACCTCATGAAACACAGGAAGATCTGCTCATATTTGAAACCCAAAATTTAATCAGAAGATCAGGCATGAAAAAAAGCAGATTCATTATATAAAGCACCTCAAAAATCCACCAAGTGGGACTGAGTTGGGAGCTGATGAAACCACTGTGCAAGGTGTCTGTCTTGTAGCAGAAGTTTGCTGGCTGAATGAAGCTTGACAGCTGCTGTCAGACTGTAATCTGCCCTGAGCAGATTCCTAATTGAGCCTGAGCAGCTAATGGGGTGCTGGGGCCCACCCACACTGTGAGTGTGCACAGCCACTGATTTCACACAGTGACCACTCCTGCACTTCTGCTTTGTTCCCACAAATTGTTCCTGGGTGTTTAGGTAGAGGTCTTTGCTTTTGGTTTTATATTGTGCCAACTCCAGCAGGAGCTCTCTGGCTCCTCTGGTTCAAGAACTCTGCAACTTTGAACTGATATGCACTCATAGGGATTGTATGAGGTTTGCACAGCAAGGTTTTGGTAGCAGCAGGATGGGGAGAGGGAGAAAACTCTGCACAACAGCAACTACAGTCAGAAAGAGGAGTGGGGACATGTGAGAGCCACAGCCCTGCAGGCCCCAAAGCAGGGAAGGAGGGGTAGGAGGTGCTCCATTCTTGGAAACAGATCCCCCTGCAGCTGTAATAAAGACCATGGTGAGGCAGCTGTGCTCCTGCAGCCCTAGGAGCTCCTGGTGGGGCAGACCCCACACCAGAGCAGGTGCATGCCTGGAGGATGCTGTGACACTGGGAAACCTGAGCTGGAGCAGTTCCCTGAAGAACCTGTGGAGCCTTGGAGAGAGGAGGACTTGTGACCTTATGGGGGACCTATGCTGGAGCAGCCTGTTCCTGAAAGATGGCACCCCATGAGAAGGGACCCACCTGGAGCAGCTCCTACAAAACTACAGCCCATGGGAAACTCATGCTGGAGAAGAACATTCATGGAGGACTGTCTGTAGGGGCCATTGACTTTAGAGTTGGATTTCATGATCCTTGTAGGCCTCCTCCAACTCAGAATATTCTGTGATTCTGTGGGATGTACACCAAGCTGGAGCAGGGGAAGAGTGTGAGAGTCCTGCTGAGGAGGAAGCAGCAGCAGAGGCAACATGTGATGAACTGACTGCAGCACCCATTACCCCTGTGCTTCTGTAAGAGAAGAGAGAGAAAACAATTAGTGAAGTTGAGCCTGGAGAGAGTGATGAGTGAGGGGAAGATTTGGCTTTATTTCTCATTATCCTTCTCTGATTTGATTGGCAATAAATTCGGGTAATTTCCCTGAGTTTGTTCTGCCCATGAGAGTAACAGTCTAGTGATTTCTCCCTACAAGCCTTATATTTTTATCTCGACCTACAAGCCTTATATTTTCTCTCCCATTTCAGCTGAGGAGTGAAGTGATAGAATAGTTCCTGGTATCCAGCCAGGGTCAACCCACTTAAGGGATGAGAAAGGAAAAAAATGAATATATACAGCAAGAGAAAAAAACCTCAAGCTTAAAACAAGGTTTCTTAGTCTATGGCAAGGTTTCCTAGGAGAAGTAACTGAAGAGCCATTCCTCTGGAACAACTACAAGTCCATAATAGCAACAGCCTGAGATAAAAAAAAAGAGAAAAACTAAAGGATCTTTGTATTTCTAATTTACAGAAAATTACATGCAGTTTACAGAATGTTATGCTTAAGTAGTCAAATGCTGACATTAATATTAGAATTGCAACCTTCCCTATAGCCTTTGTGATACACACATACCCCTTTTGGGCCTGTTGGAATCCCCAGACACCCTCCTTTCTCTCATTTCCTGAATGCAGAATCAGATTATTCCTTGGGGAGGTGGGGGGGCAGTGATGGGGAGGAGCAGTTCCTGACTGTCTGAGGAATTTCTGACTCTCCTGGGATAGAACATTCTCAGCATGGATATGCCGTTCTGCAAAACTGCACAAGAAGAAATCTTCAGATGCTCAGATTTAGGGAAAATCTCACGGGATGCCAAAACATTTCTGAAGCAAGGAGAAATGCTCTGTCAAGTATTTTGTTTCTTTACCAGATGGTGGAGGTACTTGAACTCTCAAAGATTTGGATGCTTCTTAGTCTGCAAACCAATATCTTTCCTTGTTTGCAGAAAGGCTTGGCTGCTTATGCAGAGATATTCACTCCAAAATTTAATCTGGTAGACAGAAAGAATGAAAAGTTTTGGAATGATTGCATAATGGCTATATAAGTTTTAAACAACTAAATCTGTGTATTTGTCTCACAGTCACACTTCTATATCTGCATCTATTTCATATTATGATTAAATAGTGGTTTTGTGGTTTTGAAGGAACAATTGGTGGTAGTACATATTCCCACACATCCTTTCCAGGCTACAGAGTGATCTGAGAAATGGTTCTTAGGCTTAGGCCTTGAAAAACAGCACCAGAGTTCAGCTCCTCCTGAGATTATCAGAAACACTGTCTGCTCTCAGGAATTGATAACAAGCTCCTGTTTTCCATATAAACAGTGTTGTAATATGTTTTTATGTTAAATGGCTTGTTTTATTGTCCTCTATTTAGGGGGACAATAGATTGGCCCTAAATGATACTCCCTTTTTTCCCCTGTAGCTGTCAATCCTTTCCTAACTCAGCCTTTTATTCCAGACTTCCTTATCAATCTCCCAAGCTTTGATGCCTTATTTTGTTTAGACTGATGTGCAACCTTATTGGTTTCAGTTTTGTAATCCCAGCCTTTTCCCCTTCTCCCTATTGGATCCTTATCCTGAGCTTGCCCGCAGCAGCAGTCCCTAAAAACCCACTGTCTGCCCTGGGGACAGGAGGGAAGAGAGCTTTTTCTTTCACTTTTTGTTTAGAGATTTTAGATCCTAGCCTCTGCTCTGTCTTGGAGTTAGGTTGTGCTTTATGTTATGCTTTTATAATAAAAGAACCTCAGAGCTGCAAGCTGTGCCCATCTCACATCCTTTACACTGACCTGCCAGTGACTGCCTGGGACACACAGAGCCCTGGGGAACCTGTTGTACTCCATAAAGAGCAGCAATATCGAAGAGTGCATGACAAAACAACCTTGGAAAATACTTTTCTTCCCTGGATGGCGTAGCATCCCTGTTCTCACACTTTCAAAGAAGCTGACCCCAGCTGTGGCTGGGATGAAACGTTGTTATGACCAAAGCCCACTCCCTTGAGACCCTATAAACAGCTGTCCAAAATGAGCCCCTTGGAGCTCTCCTGGGCTGCTGTGGGCTGTGGCAGCCTTGCTCTGAGTGTGGCCTGGGAGCAGCCAGCTCTCGTGCTGTACCTGGGGGATCTCTGAATGGCCACGACTCCTGGGCTGACACCCCTGCTCCTCAAGACCTGGCCCTTCACCTGCTGGGAGATGCAAAGGTGTCCAAAGTGAGGTTTGTGCTGACTTTTGGGGGGCATTTTTTACATATGCCTTTCTTGCACTGACTCTGAATGCATAAACTTGTGCATATGCTATAGCAAATCTGGGAGAAATGTTGCTTTATTAGATGTTTAAGTGTGAAGGCCCAGGGGTTTATCCCCAAGGTAGCTTGCGCCTCAACCCTGGAGGGACCAAGGCAAATGAGGAAAGATAGATACCCTTTGAGGTCATGGTGAGGAAAACCTCCCTTCCCTGGGCCTTTGCAGCCACATGTTAATATTTCTTGGGTTTCATTGTTTCATTGATTTGTTAAGTTTATGCCACCCTATCCAGCCTTGTTCACCATACATGCACACCTCCCAGAATTTTCTTTGTTCCCTCATGTGGGCCTGATTTTCTGAAGCCTGAGAATTGCTGGCTTTCTCAAGAGAAAGTTTTCAGCAGTTTCTCCTTTCTCAGGCAGCTTTGTTTAAATAACTTTTCTTTATATAACATTTCTAAGTAAACAACATTCCTTTCCCATAACAACCTCTCTCCCAAGTGTTGTTTGTGTTACTTAACCAATGGAGGTAGGTGTCCATCCTGTGGACCAATGGTAAGCCTTTTTAGCACAACATGTTATAAAAAGGCTGAAAGGAATTGTAATAAAGCCTTCTGATGTTCTTCTGCCTGCTAGAGTCAAGCATCTTTATTTTGTGTCTACTTGCAACATCCTTGTACCCCATTGTGTTATTTTTGCAGCACACCCCTGTGATCCCATTTGTCCCCTGGTTCCTGGCCACCCCTCTGCACCACTTTTCCCCATCCGTATTGGACCTTGACCTCAAGACCACCCCATTTGTCTGGTATATAACCCTGGATCCTTGGGTCTATTTTGGCTCTTGTCCCTGGAGCTCACTCGAGGCTGTATCCATGATGACAATAAACAGCCCTTGGATTTCCAAACCGGACCAAGTCTCCTCACCTTCATTGTCAGCCCTTTATCAGCAGAGTGCCCCAGGCCCTGAGGCACAGGTCCCTCTCAGGGACACACTGCAGCACAATTCTACATTTAAGTACCTTAGATGTCTAAGGAACTTAGGCGTGTGAGCTTGTGGCTTATGACTTGACTTTACTTAAATGCTGCTAAGTGTTGCTCTTGTGCTAAGTTGATAAATATAACTTTGAAGTTTTAAGGTAGGTTAAATGCTGTTAAGTGTTATTTTTCTGTTAAATTGTTACTTTATAAATTAAGGTTAAGTTAGATATAAGTGTTGTTCCTTTGTTAAATTGTTAGATTTAAGGTATAACTTATGTTAAAGTACTGTAAGTTTGATTGCTGCTAAATTTTGAGACTGCATTCCTTTTCATCCTTGCCCTTGTCCTTTTGTCACACACACCTAAACATATACACACAAAGACACATATATACATACCCTAGATAGTTCCCAGTTCATTTCTGCTTTGATTGCTTGGATTTTGTTTGATTTTGCTGTTGCTCGTTTTTTCTTGGTGTGCCTTAACTGTCCTGTAAGTAATAAAGTGAATTTTGCTGAAAAACTTCGTTGTGCGGTCGCTTAATATTAAATCTGGCTTTTGCTGGTAGCCTTGTTGATGATTTTTTAAGATCTCCAACACTCATTCATAACACAATTGCATACAGACACAGTGCTGGGAAATCAGAGGATCTCAAAAAGATGACATTGGCTTTAATGGCTAGTCTATCAGGAAAAGAAGAGAGAGGAAATAAAAGTTTAGACATTTATATTGACCTTATTCATACTTTCAACTTCTGTGTAAAGCATTATGGAACCCTTGTTTTTTTGTACCAGTGATGTACCAGGTTTTATAATGTTGGCAGGAATATGTCTAATAGTTTTAAAGAAGAACAAATTATAATATTTGATGACAACAAAATTCTTCAGCATTTAGTTTGTATTTTTTTGTATTCATTTTTTCTGGATTTAGATATACCAGGGAGAAGTATTCCTTCGTGTTTTATTTCATATAAACAAGATATTTTCCTGTAAGTAAGTTTTCAGTTGTTTTTTCTCTTTTTCCCAGCCTGCAGCTGGACCGTTTATGGAATAAATCCTGATGGGAAAGAAAGGATAGTTCAGAAGTGTGTGCATAATATACAATTACAAATGCAAGCATTAGGAGCTGATTTTGCATGCTCATTTACAGAGGCTGGGGTGGCACACAGTATCCTGGTGGTGGCAGCCCTGGAGAATTCCTAAAACACGCATTTTTCATTTGGCAAGCTGTGACACTGGCATCAGGGAATGGGTAGTATGCCCTCAAGTTTAAGGGAGGTGAGAAACATGTGGAGTTATGGAGGAACATAGGAAAAGATAGGAAGATATATAATTCTGAGCATGTGTGTTATCTTTCATAAATCCTGAGGTTATGGCACTGCTCATGGCATTAACCATAAACCACTTGTGATTATGGCAACATTTGCTATGACATTTAGATATATCTGCTCTTTATAAAATGTTTTGCCAAGCAGGAGTTTCAGTGTACAATTTGATTAGTCATTTATTCAAGGAAATTCTGCGTCAGTTGCCAGGAGACAGGAATAAAGGGCTTGGCTCTGGGAAAGTTCTCTTCCCATCAAGTATATTTGAAGGGACTCCCAGGCAGACTGAGCCTAACCTTTTCTGCTCCCAATAGCATATGACAGAGGGGCTCCTGGATATGCTCTAACCCATAAAAGAAAAAAAAAAAGGGAAAAAAAAAAGAAAAAACAATGAAAAAAACCCCCCAACAAACAAAAAACCCCAAATCTGATGAAGGTTTATGGTTAGATCTTAAACTCTCCATTTCATATGCTGTGTGTGTTTCAGGGGAAGGAGTAGTGGTAGAACATCTGATGAGTTTGATATTTGGGTTTAGGTATCCAGTGATGCATTACAAAGTTTAATTAAAATTATCAGAGCAATGTGTCTTCCTTGTGCCAATTTTTGCTTCACAGGGAATCTAGTAAACAAAAGCAGAATAAACTGTGCATCTCAATTCTGTGCCTCTGCAATAATACTGCCACATTTTCAGTTAATCTTACCATTACCTAAAAAAAAGACTTTGGAAAGATCTGTCTTCTTCCTATAGGACATAGCATGAGCTTGATTGTTTTCCTTCAGTCTGTAATGCTGAAAAATTCAGAAATTGAGATTTATATATATATATATATATATATACCCACATATCTCAGAATATATATATATACCCACATATCTCAGAATGAGAAACAATTTGGTTGCTGTTTCTTGGTTATGGTGTGGTTTGTTGTGGGGTTTGTTTTGTTTTGGGTTTTGTTGTGGTTTTTTGTTTTGTGTTTTGATGGGGTTTTTTGTTGTTTTTGAGCAGTTGGGTATTGGCTATTGGTTTGTTGTTTTTTGTTTTCTTTTGTTAGCATGGTTTTGGTTGTTTGGTTGTTTGCATATTTTCATTGAAAATTTGGGCTGAGAACTTTTCTGAATCTATAACCAACTAATATTTCTGTCTCTTCCTTGGATTTGTCTCATTAGTCCTTTGACATTACCAAGACTGTGGCTCGGGATTGACTGTTGGCCATGGTGGAATGGCATGAAAATTGAATGGGTGAATGGCTCTTCTTGTCTATAAATTTGGATAGGCACCAAACTGTAGAGCTGTTTTGGTAAGAGAAATATTTTCCCAGAAAAAAAGGGATGATATTTCACTAAAGAAGTGTGAAGCACAGGTAGAATTATACCATTGAGTATAGTTATTGTCTGGGGTGGATTTACATGTCTTAGTCATGTAGAGGTGAGTAACTATGTGAGTAATGCCATTGACTTCTGCAGATTTAGTCAATGCTTGAGTAGGAGAATTGGATTATTTTCTGACTGTGGTATCACGAGCAGCTGTTCAGAGTTTTCCCTATCTTTCTTTATTCAAACAGAAAGTCTTAACAAGTAATTTCTGGAGTAATTTCTCCTTCTCTTGCTGAGTTTTTTATGAGACTTCACAGTTGAAGTCTTTCCATTAAAGATTGTATTAAATATAACCCTTTTATCTGAGGATATTTTCCCATATTTCAGCCATGTGAAATAGTTTGTGTTGTTTCAGAAACACCTCTGAGAGAACTGCCATTGAGTTACCATGTTCTGAATAACATTCTCATCACAAATGCATAAAATATCTAGACTGGGGAATCCTCAAGTGTTTCTTACTCTTCCTTATTGTCTTGGTTTTTTGTTTTACCTAAGTAGATACAAAACTTTGTTCATTTTAAGAATGTAGTACCTCTTCTAACCATGGATGACATTCTCGACTTGCCAAAAGAGAACATCCTATAAGTAGTTCAGGAATATTTGTAATAAAAGGATCATTGCCTAGTTGGCCAACCATAAAGCAAAGTAGACATAGCCAGAATCTATATCCAGCATCTTGGTTAAGACTGGTTTCCTTTGATTCCAGCCAATACTGATGAAATTTCAACTAAATTCAGATGAAGAGAACTTCAAATTGCCTATTTCAAATTGCCTATTGCAAATTTCTCAAGCAAGGCATTTGAAATCACATGTAGTTGATTGCAGATTCCTTCCTGTGTTTGATTTCTGGATGCTTTCCTGACTTTGCTTGATGGTTTGAGATTACATTGTAGGAAAGACTAATCAAAAAAACCAAAAAACAAACCAAACAAACAAACAAACAAAACCAAAAAAACCCAAACAAACAAAAAAACAACAACAACAACAACAAACCCACCTCACCAAATTTCATTCCTTAGTCTAGTTTCTGGCTTTTGATTATATCCTTGGTGTATTGGAACACTCTTCTGAATTCTGCTTCTGGCCCACTCTTGTATCCAGGGCCATAGTGATCTACCTATTGGTTAATATCCTTTCACTAGACCCATGCAGCCAGCAGCCCATCCAGACAGCTACAAAAAGAACCTTTTTTATGAGAAAAACATAAACTTTTCCTATCCCTGACTATTTTTCTTCCTAGCTTTGAAGATATGTTTCTCTTTTTCCACAAGTACTGTCTGTCTCTTGTTTTTCTGCAGTTTAATTCTCCTAAAGAGGGAGCTGCAGATTTCTGTGCTGTCAAGGCTAAATCTTTAAATGAGCTTAGCTTCAAAATAAAAGATGAAGCAAAATAAGAGGGATTAATTTGCTCAAAATCTGTGACCTATGAGTACAGTTGAAGCAGAAGTGAAATATCAGTTCTCCAGTGCTACCTTCTGTTACAGAAATGTACATTCAGAAAATTTGAATGGAATCCATACCTTCTTAATCTTACGCATCCAAGAAGTGTATGTTTAAAGTTCAGCTTGCTGCTTTAAACTTTTTAGCAATCACTGAGGAGAACATGCCCTGGAGTGGATGTCTTGTGCCATCCAAAGAAAGGATTTTAGGCAGGTAAATGACCTGTTATCAGAAGAATTCAATCCTAGAGGTCCAAAGCAGATATAAATGCTATTTTTTTGAGTAGGAATTACTATGTTAAAGTGAGAGGGCATAAATTGCTTTATTCTGGTTATAAGCTGTGATATCAGCCACTATGTAAGATTGTCTCACAGTACAATCTCTATGCAATCTATCCCCCTGAAATAAAAAGGACCATACAGAATTGAGACAATGTTGGGGAAATTGGGACTGACTGGAGAGTAATTGCATTGAAAATCAAAAAGCTAACCTGGTCTTTATGTGGTGAACAAAGGGATGTGAAGAACATGTAGCAATTAAACAGCAGAAATCTTCTCTCAGGAGATAGAGTGCAGTTACCAGTGCAGTGACAGTAACATGTGACTCCCTTTTGCCTTCATGATAAAGGTAGAAATCATTTTACCTTGTTGTTTTTTAAAATATATGTTTAGAACATTTTGGTGTGCGATATTCCAGAGGCTCATGTAAAATGGGAAAAATCCTAAAGTTGCCACTTAGAGAAATGAATAAAACATACAATGTTATTAATATTTATAACTGGTAGCACAAAGAAGACTGGTAGCAGGCTAATTAATGCTCAGTGGTATGAAAAGGTCTGCATGTTATCCCCACTGGGCAGCAGTCAATGAGGCTGGATTCTGAGCTGACTAATACAATATCCCTCAGATGTCATTATGTTTACCTCTGTGATTCTTACTTATAACTTGCATGTGAGATATACCCTCGGTGCAGCTTTTCAGAAGGTCTGGTCTTTTCCTAGATCACAGCTGTAGTGTTTTGAGAAGGTGTGCTGGAACCAATCAAGCTGTGCTAATAGAAACATTTGAGGACACTTGCTCAGTCAATTGTTTGTTACTTGTTTGAAATAATTATTGTCTTTTAAGTGGTTTTTGAAGAACTGTGGCAGAGTCTATGAAAAGCTGTACTTCAATTTAATTTGAAATCATAGCAGATAGAAGTATTCAATGAAGACAAGCATGCTTTTAAAAATTATACTGACCAAGGAAATACCTTGTTGTTCCTTGCAAGTTTAAAATATCAAGGGAATACAAAATTCCAAGATATAGGCAGCAAAATTAACCTAGATAATGATATTTTATATTGCAGTTATTTAATTTATCCAGTTGTAGAACTATATGACAAACAATTTGGAAGTACTGTGATTAGTAAAGTGCTTTACCTGTAAGTGACATTTAAAGAGATAAAGATCAAGAAAAGATACAAAAGACAATAAAAATTATAACCAGTAGTCTCCTTTCACTGCAAAAATTTCTGTTTGGCTATAGTGTAAGGAAATAAGAACAGGGCCATGAGACATTCTTAGGGAAAAGAAACTATAAGAATGTATAAGTAACACCCTCTTTCCTATTATTAAATCTGTCCTTTGTCATTTTGTTTTCCTGCTCCTTGGCATATAAACTGCTCTCACTCAAACTCCCACATTCATCATAAGGCAGATCTGAGTAAGCTTAAGGGAATAATTTAAAATATGTTTCCAAAGATTCTTGAAAGTATTTTATGGCCATTGTGGAATAAAGCAGTAAGGATTCAATTTGCCACAGACATGGGGATCTGTTTGTGTTTTATGCTTTGTTTCATTAAACCCTCATTTCAAATATGGGTAATTTATTAGGACATATTTCTAGGTAGGAAAGAATGAGCTGCCATGTATTTTATGTTCAATTTATGTATCTTTATGCTGATCTGCTCATCAAAGTGTGAGGTGTGAAGCATGTTGCTGAAGTGACAGAAAGTTCTGTCTCTGGAAGTTCTGCTTCCCCATGACACAATTACTCTACTGAAGAAGATGCAATGTGTTTCAACACGGAGGAAACCAAGTGGAAATTAGGAATCTGGAGTTCTTTCAGAACCCTGCCACTAACCAACTCTGTCATCTTCATTATATTACCCTGAAATAAAACATTTAAATAAGAGAGAAGTTGAATTGAGATTTTTATTCCACATACTCTTGCAAATTCTTTGTTTTATAATTCTTTCCCCCTATCATATCTGCCATATCTTTAGCTAGATATCTGCCATATCTTTAGCTAGAGAGTGGAGCTCTGCTCATTCACATTTTAAGTCTTGATTTATTCAAAGCAATATGGTACTGCTTAAGTATGTCTATAGCCTTCAGCTTATGTAAAATATCCCGAACACACAATGGCCTGATGGTTACACAAGTTTCAAAGCATCAAAGTTGGTTTTCTATATCTTAAAATGTAAGAAAGTTAAAATTTAGATAGTCATGTATCTATGACATGTCTTGGGAAGATTTTGAAGGCTATTTCAACACTTGAATCCTATTTAATGTTACCTTACAGTTCCTCTAGTGTCAGTCTTTCTATTTATCTATATATATCCCGTATATAAACATGCTGAAGTTCAAATTAGACTTTCAAGTCCCTGTATAATGTTGGTAAAAGTGGTTGTTTTTGGGTTTTTTTTTTGTGGAGCTTTATTTCCTTGATATCTCTTTCAAGCTAGAGTTGTATGATTCTATGATTGATTCTGTGACTGATTTTTATATGGATTTATTCATACACCCTGGTGCAAATATGTATTTTAGTTTTTCTTTTGATGAGGGGATTTGGTGTCTGCCTAATAGGAAAGTTTAATATTCAGCATGAACATAACCAACAAAAATTAAATGAACTGTTTCTTCTACTGTATTCTTTAGATAATTCGAAAGTTAAGATTTTTCCCTTTCTACTTTTACACTTGCCTCTGGATATTTATGACTGTCAATGACATTCAGTAGATTTCATGAACAAATAATATGATAATAAGGCCTCAGCTCTTGTGTTACTGCTGCTATTTCCTTTCTCACTTTTTAATATAATGGAGAAAATAAAACCTTAATCACTAACAATCACTGGGAAACTAGCATCACAACTCAGTCCCATGGGGATGATTTGCTCATACCTTGCATACCATATACAGCATTAGAAGCTTTTAAAGACTTATTGCTTGCCATCAATTTTAATAAAAACACCTCACATCTGCCATTTTAGTTTTAATGAAAAGAAAATTTCATTTCTGTGTGTGTGTCAATGGAAATTAGGAATTAAGTTTTTCAGCACATGCGTTATCAAGGGGGATTAACTCAATGATTTATTCATTGTGGGTTTTTTTAAGTGTTTCATTAGAATTCATATTCTTCCTAGAGAGGACTGAAAATTATTAGGGTAAGCAAAGGTGGCAGAACTTTGCATTTAGGAACTGGTCTAAAGAGGAATATACAGATTTGTGGTATAATAGCTTAGCAATTATTACACTACATTTTTCAGTATACAACTGAGAGCCTTTGCAATTCCTTTTATTCCTAGCATGCAATGGAAATGGCTTTGTTAGCAAACTGATGCCCATATTAAGTCTCCAGGATGGACATCAAAATCTGGGTCTCTTGTCTTGTGTGGACTGTACAGTCTCTTCTCCATTTCTCATCTTTTTGTCCCATTTTCTCTTAGAATAATCTGTATGCTTCATGGATTTAGTCAAATTTCTGTGGCATGAGGGGTTCTCATTCAATAGGAAATGTTATCAGATACATCAGGTTTGACATAGTACAAGGCCTTAGCATTATCTTAGGTTATATCAGGATTATGAATTGTTTAAAATCTTTGTACAACATTAGAGGAGTGTAAGCATTAATGCAAAATAGATCGCTTGATAAAATTAAAGGTAGACTGAAAATAACTGAACTGAACTGTGTAAGGGACATATAAATTCACATAAATACAGACAGTATGCCATTAATATTTAATTTGAAATTGGTTTTGATTTATCTTTCCTGCAGGATCTTAGTTTATTAAGCCAGATCCTATAGTCAAGGATCTGGCTTAATTGCTTTATTTTAAGCCCATGTTCATATTTTTAAACTTTTCTTGAGACACAGAATAAGTAGTAAAATATTCACAATGTAAGCTCAGTCAATTTTTTTTTTTTTTTTTTGGTAATGTTTTCCTTCTAAGGTGTTATTTTGTAAAGGACTAATACTTATTTTTTCCTTCTTCATTAGCAGAGATAGGAGGCCAGTGCATGCACTGTGCTCGTGAATGCAGGGATGAGCACATGCTGTTTCTAAAAGGGGTGAAACTGGTTGATGGCAATGATAGTCCTAGAAGTTTACACAGGATTTATAGCATCTGTTAATCTGTGATAACTAATAAAGTATTGGCACACAAAGGAGTTGTTTAGTTTCTATATTTATTACAAGGCTCATTCAATAATGTGAACAAGCCAGGGTCTTGGCAAAAAATATTCCCATTTCTTTTTAAAATTCTGATGCCTTTAAGCAACAGGGCCTTGAAAATGGTAAGCAGATGATTTTTAGAATTCAGAAATCTGAAGCATAGTTTTAAAGCTGATCATATTTGGTCAAATTGCTAAATTTAAAACATACTCTCCATAAATTTTTGGATTCTATTAAGATGCCCTCTACTCAATTAACAAGATATTCCTCACTCTTATCTAGTCTAGTGCATACTATACTACACAGATGCTGCTCAGGGCACTCAAATGGAGAGCAGATACATTTATTAACAGTCAGCCTTTCCTGTGTTTAGGTGGAAAAAACTGAAAAGGAAGACTTCTAACTCAGCCCTCCCTCTTGCAAACATACTGTAGAAAGTTCATGGGTACAAAGAGCTGGGAACACTGGCAAAATCACTGAAGATAGAGAAGGGAATTTGTGCTAGGATGGGGAAAGAAAGGTATATGCAGCTAGGAAGGAATTATCAATGAAAAAAAAGTTTGTTAGCCAGGCAGATGATGTGAAAACAGGCATGGAAGGACTGCTGCATTCCAGTCAGATGCTGGGTGAGAGAGATCAAGTGTAGACACAAAAAAAGTATACTCAAGACTTTACAGCAGTGATAAAAAATAAAACAAAGAATCACAGAATCAGAGAATCATCAAGTTTTGAAGAGGCCTTCAAGATCTTCTAGTCAAACCATCAACCCAGCAACACCATAATCAGCCCTAAAACTTATCCCGAAGTGCCACACCAAGACACCTCTTGAACACTTGCAGAGGTCGTGATTTCATCACCTCCCTGGGCAGCTAATTCCAGTGCCTAGCAACTCTTTCAGTGATTTTTTTCCCCCCTAATATCTAATCTGAACCTCCAATGTACAACTTAAGGCCATTTCCTCTCATCCTTTCACTTGAGACATGACAGAAGGTACTGACCCCCACCTCACTACAGCCTCCTTTTGGACTGTTGTAGAGAGCAATAAGATTCCCCTGAGCCTCCTTTTCTCCAGGCTAGACAACCCAAATTCTCTCATCCTTTCCTCTAGGACTTATTCTAGACCATTCGCCAGCTCCATTGCTCTTCTCTGGACATGCTCCAGAACTTCAACACACTTTTTGTAGTGAAGGACCCAAAACAACACAGGATTGAAGATGTGACCTCAGCAGTGCTGAGTACAGAGGGACAATCACCTTCCCAGTCCTGTTGGTCACACTATTCTTGATACAGGCCAGGATGCCATTGGCCTTCCTGGCCACCTGAGAATGTTTCTGGCTCGTGTTCAGCCAGTGCTCAACCAGGACCCACAAGTCCCTTTCTTCATGGCAGCTTTCCAGACACTCTGTCTCCAGCCTGCAGAGCTGTCTGGGGTTGTTGTGTTTGAAGAGCAGGACCCAGCACTTCACCTTGTTGAATCTCATACAGTTTTCCTCAGCCCATCAATCCAGCCTGTCCAGATCCTTCTGCTGAGTGTTCCTACCTTCTAGCAGATCAGCTCTCCCTGCTAACTTGGTGCCAGTTGCAAACTTGCTGAGTTTTCATCCAAATCATTGATAAAGATGTCAAAAGGACCAGCCCCAGTACTGAGCCCTGGGGAATACCATGAGTGGCCTGCTACCAAGTGGTTTTAACTGTACTCACCACCACGCTCTGGTCTCATCCTTCCAGCAGGTTTTTCACCCAGGAAAGAGTGCACCTATCCAAATCACGAGCAGCTACTTTCTATATCATAGTGGATGTAGTAAAATTATTAGGCTATGTTATCTTTACTGATGATTTTGAAAGTAGTTTGTGATTATTTCACTTATATTATTGCAGCATCTACTAGTCACAGCCAAAAACTGTCTCTGTTCTCCTAAGTAACAACTTGGAGACAATATTCCCCAAAGGCCACCAAAGCAGTTACATGTGTTTGATTGAATACCTTATTAGATCAATGCCTTGCAAACACTGCTTTTGCCTTAATTAAAAGCTCCGTCTGCTTAGAAAGGGTTATTAATTAGATAGCATCCTTATAAGTTAGTGGAAAAAACGTAGGTATGATGAGCCATGTTAAATAGAACAACATCTGGTGTGAACAACATTCTCAGTATTGGGTGTTAATTACCCTCTGTCTTAAGGACACATATTTCATATTTGGCACTTGTGAATCCATTTAGAAAGCCACATTTATGAGTCATATATTTTATTTTGTTCTCATTTCTATACCTATTATTGAAGTGTTTGTATTGGAACACAGGGCATTTATTTGGAAGAGAAAATGAAAATTTAAAAAATATATTTTAACAGTATTTTATGAAAGGATCACAGACTGATTTTCTCTGTTGTAGTCTTAATGATGTAATTGTGTCTTGTTCAGCTGGTAAAAAAACCCAGCTGACCTAATTCTGAGATTGATTAGTTGGTCATGGCAACTGTCAGCAGCAGATTTTTGGCTGTTACTGGTAGGACTTTCTGATGGGTTGCTGTTATCTCCTAACATCCCCCAAGAACATAACCCTGCAAAGAGAGATGTGAGATGTATGTGAATGTGGCAGAACATCTTACAGCCTGAGGCACCCATAGCACTGAAGTCTAAAACATTTCAAATTCAGTGTGTAGAGATGACTACTCTTTAATCATTTTATAATCTTGGCTGAAATTTCTGTCTCAACATCAGGTTAATATAGAAGATAATCCTATAATCTTTCATGGTATGGCTCTTTCTTTGTCTTTAAACAAATAAATCTTGAACAACTTTCTCTAACAAAAAATTATGCATCCATAATAAACCCTGGAGGAGACGATTCAATAAAAGAATACATATTCATCAGGAATTCATTCAATACTCTTGATTTCCCTTGATTCCCTTAGATTTTCCTTCAAGCTTTAAACTCCTAGAACCAAACTCATCCCAAATGTATACTGAGTTCCCTGCAGTCAATGGAAGTATATTGCCAGTGTGTTTGAAACTCAGAAGTGTTCTGTATTTAGTTATAATAAGTAAATAGTTTATACTGAACTGCTGATGGAAACTTCCTCTTAAGTCTGTAAAGAATGGTGTTGTGCCTCACTTTAGTGGCAAATACAGAGTATGCTGTGTTTATCCAGCTCTATGCTGGACATTTTATCCAGAAGGATACTGTGGGAGAAGTTATCAAAAGTTTTATTGAAGTCCAAAACTGTTACATTAACTGGCTTCCTGTAATCAGCTAGGGGGGTTACCTTGTCATTAAAGGTAATCAGATTTAATAAGCTAGACTTTTTTCTCATGAAGCTGTGCTGGTCAACGACTGCATTGTTCTTCATGTGTTTTTCAATATATCTTATGATAATTTTCTCCATAGCTTTACCAGGCACTGAAGGGAGACAGACAGGCCCGTAGTTTCTAGGGTCCTCCTTCTTGCCCTTCTTGAAAATCAGTATGTGTTCACCAGCTTCCAGTCAGCTAGGACCTCTCCAGACTCCCAAGACCTCTCAAAATTCATTAGAAGAGGCTTTGCAATGATATCAGCCAGGTCCATGAAGATTCTGGGATTAATTCCATCAAGCTCCATAGATTTGTTGGGATCCAGCTGGAGCAGCAGATCCCACACAAGCTCAGGGTCACCCAGGAGTTGGTCATTGTCACAGTCATGGTCCTCCAGCTCAGGGCACTGAGACCCCCTTGGTCTGTCTTCTGTGTTGAAGTAAGAGGCAAAGAATGCATTAAAAATCTCTGCCTCATCTCTGTGCCTGTTTATGAGGTGACCATCCTAATTCAGTAACAGGACGATGTTATTTCTACACAGTCTTTTGCCATTAATGAATTTTGAAAAACTCTTTATTGTCCTCCATATTTTTGGTCAGCTTCTACTCCAGGTGAGCTTTGTCTGTACAAATTTTCTCCCTGCAGGGGCAAGCAGCATCTCGATATTCTTCCCCTGATCTTGCTCCTACTGGGCATACACATTCCTTTTTTGCCTTATTTCCAAGAGAAGATCCCCCTGTTCAGCCAACCCCAAGCTTCACCTTCTTGGCTTCTGACATTTTGGAGTGACTGCTTCTGTGCTTTTAGGTGCTGATGTTTAAAAAGTGACCCACACTGATGGAACATTTTTCCAGAGGGTCTTAATCACTAGTTCTCTGAGCAGCCTGAAGTCTGTTGTATTTTTGTCCAGAGTTGAACTTTTGCTGGCACTTTTCCTCCTGTCAACAGTGACCTTAAACTTGACCACTATGTGGTTGCTGTGGCCAAGACAGCTTCCAATCTCCACTCTGCATACAAGCAGCAGATCAAGGAGGGCCTCCCTCTCAACTGGCTCTCTTGGGACCTGTTCTATAAAGCTTTCATTTAGGATTTTAGGAGTCTTCTGGTCTTGATTGTGCCAGCTATACAAGGGCAGTTGACTTGGAAGTGTCCCCCAGTTCCTCAAAGAATAATTAATTGCCATGATTTCCCTGGCTAGGATGTCTATAGTAGACTCCCATGATGACATCCACATTGTTTGTTTGTCCTTGATTCTTACCCAGAGGCTCTCAACTGTGCCACTGAAAACTGTGAGCTCCATGCATTCTAACCCTTCCATTACATACAGTGCTCAAACATAGGAGGGGCTGGAAATCTCTAGATGGATTCTCTGAGGTAGATCTGAAATATGCTTTTGCTATTGCCAATGTCTTTGGAGGTTTAAAGTTTATCATTGTCCTACATGATGCTGCAGTCACAACGAGTATCACACAATCAAATCCTTGGTGGCTTCCATTCACAGGTGCTTGTGAAAAGCTTGTAAACTTTTCTGGTTTGGTGGGCTTGTACTCCCAGATGACCCTGAAAGCAGTGTACAGCTCCAAATAATTCCCTCAATAAAACAACAGGAGAAAAAAAAATCATTATTAAAATTCAGTCTTAATGAGAAAAAAAAAGAATAATTCAGCACACAGAGTCCCATTGGTTTTATACTTGGAAATCACAAGGGGTATTGCAGTGTAAGGGGAACAAGAGTTTTGTCCCAGAGCTGCAAGTTTTCCTTTAGAATGTTTTCCACTTCACCACTTTTAATCACAATTATTTCTGTGGAAAATCTTGTCTGCTTTTTTTTTTTTTTTCCTTAGTTCTGGCAGGTTAATGATTCATAATGAAGCGTTAGTTATTTTTGGACTCTAATTTTAATACAAGCAACAGTTACTAAAATTGCCCCAGAGAAGAGAATGGAATTCCCACTATTGCAGCTTTTTGATAAATTTGTGCCTTGAAAAATAACCTGCCTCATTATACAAGTGGATGCTCACAGGGCTTCCTCTTTTCAGTCAGGAATGGATATCTGTCTTGAGAGATACAGAGATGTCAAATAAGGGAATACCCAATTTTTAATGAAAGGCCTATGGCACAAGAAAAGTATGTGACTTTTATCAATTTTACTAGAAAAAAGAAAACTGGTGTGAGTGTAAATTTATCTCCAAGGAGTCCAAATCCAGGGCACTGACATCTGGGTTAGGTTTTTCAAATACTCCCCACTCCCCAAGACGGGCAAAACATACCAGATAGCAGGCTGGTGTATAGACACTGCACAGGGTACTGCTCTCACACATCAGCCAGCTGGCACTCTATCTGGCATTTCCATTACCTTGTTTCCCAAAGGTGGCCATATGGAGCTGCCTCATCTCTGCATGTGTCTTTTGTCCAGACTAACTCCTGTGCCAGCAGATATTTCAGAAGGGTTTCACATGGCATGGGCCAAAACCACATCTAGCCTAAAACTTTACCAGTGTGTAACAGGAAGCATTGATATCTTGTTTAATTTATAAATATAGGATTGGAGTTTTGCTTACACCAGCCTTGTAGCTAAGCACAATGAAACCAAATCACCATATTTCCCATTAGAAAGAAATTACGGTTCTTTCAGGAAGTAACCACAATTTGAAATTGATAAATAATCTCTATAAGCAGGACCATACACTCTGCTTGGTCCCAACACAGAATATATGTATGTATACATATATTATGAATAGAGAATAAGGGAACAGCTTTAATATTTTATAGGGTTCCATAACCTTACATACATATAGCCTTACGTAGAAGACAATACATTTTAATAGTCAGACAAAAAAGTGCTGGAAAGATTTTCATGGAACCATTATGGGTTCTCCATTTGCTGAGACTCGTAAAAGGCTACAACACATGAAGACCTCATACAAAAATCTAAGATATATTTCAATTTTTTTTGCATAAGGATGGGTTGCCTTTATTGGACCAGTTGACTCTGATTTTCTATAAACACAGCAATCATGTAAAGCAGGCCAGCTGCACAGCAGTAATGACCCCAGTTATAGTGCCTGACTGGTCAGAGTAGGAGCCACTTAATAAAGGTACTTAATTTATGCAGACCTGAACTTGAACTTGAACAGACCAAATCTCTCTTCGAACCTCTCAGAAATACCTCTCTCTCTCTCTCTCTCTCTCTCTCTCTCTCTCTCTCCACTTTATTTAGGACGACTGATTCTAATCTTAAGAATCAGGCATTTAGATGCCTAAATAAGATTAACTAGAGTCCCACAATTCCTTTCTATCATTTTCGCCTCATTTTAATGCAAACTTTAAGATATTATGATTCATAAAATCAAAACTTGCAGATCTACACAGAACTCAGGCATGCTGTGTTTTAGTCTCAAAATAGAGACAACACATCTTATTACAACTATGAAATTTGTGTAGGGCAGTAATGAAACTGTCATGCTAAGCATAAAATGAGCTATTTTGCTTTGTTGCTAACTGCCTCTTTGTTTGTATTATGTTTCATAAATGTACTGTATCTTCATAAATGTGATAGAATACAATAATAACTTTAGGGGAACTGCTGCAACTACTTTGTTTTATGAAGGATAATATTTTATTGTCTTAGCATTTTTATTGAAACTTGTACTAACTGTGAATATTGATAGAAGATTTTTAGAAAGGGAAGGAGTTGTTTAAAATTAAATAATGACATTAATTAAAAAGAAGCCTAGAACTGTGCTGAATGGTATGTTTGTTACACAGATATGACTTTGAAATACATAATTAGGCAAATTAGGTAAAATTCTAGCCCTATTTTCTAAAGCTGGTAAACAGACAATATTTCATGGATTTCATTAGAAACTACCAGACATTCAGCATTTGCGAAAATAAGGAAATGAGTGAAGACCTCTTCATCTGCAAAGAAATGCATCATGTAAGCATGTTAATACAGTTAAAGTACTGGAGACCTTGAGAAGTGTTTTCCTGGAAGAAATAGGATAATAAAATCTTGGGGGTTTGAAGAAATATGGTAATGAGAAACAGTGTCATAGAGATAGATGTTAAGTGAAAATCATACTCTAACTCAGATAAATTAATTTTTGCAAAATTATCACACCTGTATATCAATGAGATTTTGTTGTGAATCCAGGATTTAACTTAATGTAAACATTTCTCTAAAGGCTTGTCTGTGCTGGAAGTCCCTCACTACACCCCAGTCTCTGACTTTAGGGAACTCTGTTCATTTGAACATCTTACCAACAAAAAAGGCTTGGAGACCTTACAGAACCTTTTGGTACTAAGGGGTGTCCTAGGGAGAAGGACTTGTTGTAGGGACACATAGTGACAGGACAAGGAAGAATGGCTTCAAACTGAAAGAGGAAACCTTGAATTGAATATTAGGGAGAAATTATATACTGTGAGTTGGTGAGGCACTGAAAGAGGCTGCTAAGAAACTGTGGTCTCTCCATCCCTGGAAGGGTTCAAGACCAGGTTGGACAGGGCTCTGAACACCTGGTCTAGTGGAAAGTGTCCCTGCCCATGGCAGGGTACTGGAACTAAACGATCTGTAAGGTCCCTTCCAGCCCCAGTCATTCTATGACTCTATGAGTCATAGGAGGTAATCTTGCTATTTTCTGATAAACTACAGCTTCACCTACTATGAATCTGTAGAATCTTTGGTAACTGTGCTCACTTACCTAGTCTTTATGATTGCCTTGAGTGTTAATCCTCTTTGAGGCCCATGGCCACAGCAAACACCCACTGCTTCTGGAACCCACTCAGGAAGCCACTGACCCCACTGGTGCTTGGCATCTGCTTTTTCATATCTTCATTTCCCCCTGAATTTAAATTACTGAATATACAAACAAAAAATCCCATTAACCCTATTAGATAAATAAGCCCTTAATCTCCTTATTTGCTGGATAAATTGTGGTTTATGTCTAAGGGTGTTACATGCTGATGTATCCAATCTAGACTACCATCTAGAAGGTCTGCTCTCCAGGTTTTGTATCTTTGGGGCTTTATGTAGTAACTGAGGGTCTCCTGAAAGTTAACTATTCCACATTAGATCAGGTGTGGCCGAGTTCAGGACACAGAAGATTTAATTTCTGAGTATGAAACCCAGAGGGTTTGAGTGGCACAGTTAGGTCAGATCCACACTAGTCCATTTACCTGTGGGCAGAATGGTGTTCAGAACCCTGAAATGGAGCCACTCTTTAGGCAGACATGGGGGAAATACAAGATCAGTTGGAGAACTGGTGACTGAGTGCCCAGGTCCTGTACTTGTGATTTGGTGCCACAAGTCTGCTCTCAGAGGAATCAAGATGCGTTGAACCTACCTCTCTGAAATGGGGTTTCATAACTTCAACAGGTTAAAAAAGTCAGTGTGGATCCTGGGAGCAGGGATCAAACACCTCACCAGCTCAGCCAGACATGCCAGTTTCAGTGCTAGCCCCAGGATCCAATTTGCCTGCTCTTCTTGTAACTCCATAACTCTGTGTGTTGAAACCCTCCACCATAATGCCATGTTCCTTCAGCATGAAAATTTAGGGAGCCAGACTCCCTTTGGATCAGCTTTTGATCAAAGTGCTGTTCATCTAGGAAAAGACCTAGACATTTAACCACTGCTCTAATCCATCAGTTGAGTAGAATGTTTGAACTGGATGAATCTGAATTCTCCCCATAGATTTTTCACAGGCACTTCTTTCTCTCTGGCACCTTCATGTAAATTATATGGGGTAACAGAAAGCTAAATTTTCATGAAGTAGGTAGCTAAGAAAGGTGGTCTGATAGTTTTCATTTCAGATATGAAGATTCAGAGGGAAGATGATGGAATAATACAAATTCTAATTAAAAATAGCATTTAATGTAACTGAACATAGGAGCAGCTAAATAATGAAAAGGTTGTCATCTCGGATTAGGTATCTATCTAGGTATGACATACACTAAGGTAAGGCAAAACCATGATCTTAGTGCAGAGAGAATGGGATTTTTTTCTCTGATATTGATTGCTTCTGAAGTACTATTCCTCTAACATTTTCCTTCATTTATCACACTGAGGTGGCTGTACTTGCAGGACTTGCAATTTGTGGTCCCTTAAATGGCCTGTTGATTAACTCTGCATGTACTCTGGGCAAAAAACTAATGACATTCCTTTAGTACACAAGTGCCCATTATAACTGGAAGTGAGCACTAAAAGCCAGGAGATGAGATAATCTAGAGTAACTGATAGAGTGGCTATTATGGACTGCAATGTAGCAGAAGTTATTATTTTTTAAGTTAAAATGAAAGTTGTTTGAAATCTCTGTTCTTTTCTGCTAGCAAGTACTATCAATCTAAATCAAACTTACAATCTCTTGAATTAAATTTTACTGTTTGTAGAATGAAAACTAAAGAGTTAGTACAATATTCAGTAAAATCACTTGTGAGATTTTGGAAGCTTCATTGCAAAACCCTAATTTCACTCATTGAAACACAGTTTGTTTGTCGACCAGGAAAAAAAATAATGTCAAAGCTATGTTTCCACTGCTTCCAGTATAGTATAGTGGTGCTACATTAATAGAAAATATGCTGAGGTCTCACATCATATGTACAGACAGAATATGCTGACTTAGTGCAAAAATGAAAATGAATCTCTCTTACTGCCTACAGAATGGCATCACAAAATAATAGTGGGGTAAAGAGTTCTCAGTCCACAAAACAGAGTAAATAAAATTGTTTTAAGAAGACAGAAGTAATAAAATACAGTAAGAGTTAACTTATGTCAATAGTTCTGTCTGGAAACACTCTATGTATAGAGACAGAGCCCTGCACCTAAACTTACTCCTTAACTGGAGTGAAAAACTGGAGACTTCCTTGTAAAAAATTGATTTGCTGTGGTACATTTAGCTTAGATTAAGGACACATCCTATTGAGAAAAACCTTCTTTGTAATAAAAAAAGCTCAAAGTTTCCTCTGCTATTTGTGTGGACTATTACTGAAAAAAAAAAAAAGATTCAACAATAACAACAAAATCTAGCAAAAGCTTGACACCAAACTTGTGATAGCTACCTGATGAGATGTCAGATGAAGGTTTCCAACACAATCCCCACTGACAAGAGTGACAAGAGTGATATTTTCAAAAAGTCTTAGATTCAAAGAGGTACCAGATCAGATTTTCAGAAATATTTCATGGAAGGCTAATGAGAAGCATTCATCATTACAGGAAGTAATCAAAAACGAAATTGTGGGAACTTTGATCAATAGAAGAGATTTTTAAAAAGGAATTGCTAGCTTGGATTGTAGTTTTGCCATTTCTTCAGAGTGTTTCACAGCATTCTTACACCTAGGCACTCCAGTATTAATGGTGTCTTTGATCCCATCTCAGTTCACTGTGAAAATGTTCAAACTTCATTGTGTCTGTTACTCAGTTATAAAAGTTGTCTCCAACTTGGCTGTTTGGAGCCTTAACAGGCACATGGAATGTGGTGGCTTTGAAGACTGATGGTGATTAAAGAGAGCTCTTGAATCTCTGGGTGCTGGAGGCACAGTGGCTGCCTGAAGGACAGGCAGGAGAGCCAAGAACACTGCTCTGATGTGACACCAGCCTCTAAAACCCTGCCAGTGCCACAGCTGCTTAGTATTTTAGGTGGATAATTTTGCTGTTCTTATGTGACTTTTCATTACTCTTGGAAAATATCATGGAGATTTGCTCCTTGTGTGACTATCACAGTTTGGGAGATAATAGGAACTGGACTTGGCTGAATCCCCAGGCTTACTGTGCTTGGAAAAGAGCATGATTATGGTATGAAAGGAGAAACACATAATCCAAGCAGAAATGCCAAAAAGAAGGACAAGAAATGCTCCTGTTAACTCTGTGTATTCTTGCTTTGTTGTAAATTATGTCCTGATCAGTTTGATTGCAATTAAACTAAGGTAGAATTTTGTAGGGAAATTAATAAATATTAAAACTTACCTATTATTTTCATCTATCTTAAAAACTCAAAAAGATTTTTTAAAAAATTAAATCTCTGTTGTAACTTTGTACTTTAGAAACCTGTGATCTATAAAGTTAATGATTCTTTCCCAGAACATAAATAATTTTCATATCAAAGAACATAACACTTTGGAGACTTCTGCACTGACGTCCACTTTGGAGTTCAAGCCTTCCTTTTCCAGACAAACTGTTAAAGACAAAGCAGTCCATGAAAATGTTTTTTTCACAGTTCCTTTATTTTTACATTTTTCTGATCTGGTAAGGGCTCTAATTAGGACTTTGTTGCCTGAATTTTGGTGAGAATTCTGAAATTCAATATTATCTTAAGAGATTTATTTTTTTTCTTATTGCTATTTCATTGCATCATAACCTGGTGTACACAAGACCTGTTCAACCTTTCATTCTGCTACAAGCCAATTTCCAAAGTAAGAAATTTCTGTTTCTGTCTTTAGCAATTCTATCAGTTCAAGGTAAAATGAAGCTCAGCAATCATTTCACAAGGCTCTATAAATTCTTTTCTGGACAGGGCACAGAACTGAGCATTAAGCACTGAGTGCCATCTAGTGCACACATTGTAGTGCGTGGACAAAAGCAGACTGAGAAAGTAATGACTCCTCTGATTACAGTTTCCAGAAAAAAAAAAAAAAAAGTATGGAAAAGGTTGCTATGTCTGAAATATGAATTATTGCATTACAGTGTGTCATTTAAACAAAAATGATTAAGAACATATTTCAGAGTTGAGGGAGAGATGTAGGGACACAAAACTATGGAAGAGTCATGTATATTATTGTGTTGGTAGGCTGAGCTCTTTAAACACATCAGGAATTCCTTGAATCCTTTATTCCCGTATGATTTCCCAGTATACCACCCTCTCATCCTCCTTTATGTCTTAGAACAGTCTAAGCCATTTACAACTTGTAATTTGCTAAATTACTTTTGTTCTTTCCTTCTGGGAAAAACAGTGAATCTTAACTGAGATGTTAGGCAGGGCTAAAAGCTATGCTGCTTCTCCAGCACTTTGATCTATAGGCAATTACAATCCCATGGGGTGATAAACTGACTTATCAATTGCCATAGCTTTGTTGATCCCACATTTCATTCTCCAGTTTTCCCATTTTCACCAAAATCAATGAGAACCTTCCCACTGACATCTGACCCTGTTTTCTGTATGATTGCACTGTGGCTTGGTAAACAGAGCTCCTTCAGAAAAACGTCACTAGTATGAATTGAGTCCTTGTTTCACTTTGCCTGAAGAATTCAAACATATAAAGCATTTAACACTTTATCAAAGCTTCTAAGGTGATAAATATCTATGTAAATTGATTGTTGGTATGGTTTAATATGAAAAAAAAATTGGAACTTCACAGACTACTCCTAAATATAATATCTCATAGGTGTTTTTCTAATGTAAGCTGGATGTTTACAGTATCTTCATTTGCCTAAATTAGTCCTGGTTTTGCTTACTAGATTCAGTAGATATGATTTCATATTACAGATCTAAAAATCTTATGGTTAATGACCAGCTGGAGACACCAGCAGAAGCATTTCCATACTTAGTATCACTTCATGTAACTTTTAGATCAATTTTCTTCAGAAACTTGTGAAGGTCTGTATGTCTAGATGTCTCAAAAGCCTGGACTAGAATGGATGTTATTACAAATTCCCTAACATGTTTTTAATGAAAAAATCTTTTGAGTGTTATTCTGTTAAAAGAAGTAAGCCAAACCTAAAAGAAAACTTAAATAGAGTCACCGAGAAGGTCTCCAAGTGTATTAAAAAATATGAAACTCATTCTTTAGAATAAAAATAACAGTTTGAAAGGATAAATGGCTCATGAAGTGCTTGGTAAGTGCTGTATACTGCATGCAGCTATACAGGTACAAAGGTAGAGAGACAAAGAAGAGGTAACCTGCTGCTGCCAGCAGAGAAACCAATTATCCATGAAAGTGTTGCTGCTTGCAGAGCTGTAGTGAAAAGGATAGAAAGGAGTATCCTGAGGGGCATCAAGCCCAGCATCCCTGGATGGTCAAGGGAGGGGATTGTCCCACTCTGCTCTGCACCTGTGCCATGGAAGGAGAAGCTGAGGTCACTTGGTTTGTTCAGCCTGGAGAAGAGGAGGCTGAGGGGAGACCTCATCACAGTCTACAACTTCTTCATGAGGAGCAGCAGAGGGGGAGGCAGTGACCTCTTCTCTCTGGTGACCAGTGACAGGACCTAGGGGAATGGACTGAAGTTGTGTCAGGGCAGATTTAAGTTGGATAATTTGGAAAATGCTCTTCACCCAAAGATGGTTTGGGTGCTGGAACAGGGTTCCCAGAACAGTGGTCACAGCCTCAAGCCTGACAGAGCTCAGGAAGTGTTTGGACAACATTCTCAGGCACATGGTGTGATTGTTGGGGCTGTCCTGTGCAGGGTCAGGAGTTGGACTTTGTTGGTTCTAGTGGGTCACTTCCAACTCAGGATATTCTATGATTCTATGAGCTATTGCTCAGTTTGTTGGCTCTGGGGTGCAGTGCCAATCACCTTACTACACAGGGAAGCCAGAGGAGAAAACACAACCAACCACACACATTCCCACAAACCTGCTTGGCATTCTGAATATACTTAACCTAGTTACACAGTAAAAGACAACACATTAGAGATAAATGCTGAGCTGCAGCAGCAAAATGTGATGGATGGCAAATAAAGGAGGTGAATTTTGTCTATGAGAAGAGAAGGATCTGCTCAGGCACTGCCCAGATGCAACATCTGTACCTAGGGAAGAGAGGCTGGAGGAATCCTGCTCTCTCTCTCTCTTTTGTTTCTGTCCCATTCCTGCAGGGGCTGTGATTTTCCTTTATACCTTATTGTAATCCCCTTTGTGCTTTTATACTTTATGAGGTGTTTTACATGGAATTAGTACATGGTTCAAGTTGTTTCTGCTGTGCCCAAGTCAGGTTCTGCCCAGCTCTGGGGACTGCTTTGCTCTAATGAAAAATATAGAGGACTTGAGATTTCTGCCATTCCACAAGAACAACCAGTATTACCTTATACTTGTACCATCAGCTCCTCTGCTATTAATGCAGTCCTGGGATCATGGAATATAAATGAGGTGAAGGACTGAAAGCTGATAAACATCTATTGTTTTACACCAATAGATGTGTTTGTTTCCATTGAAAGTATCATTCTTTTGTCCTTGAGATGGAAAAATTTCCAAATTTAGAGTTTTTTATCCTTGAAAGAGATACAAGACTGAACTAAGAAACACAAGTGTTATAAATAAAAACCCCCCACTTTAGATTAATTTATATTCTAGACATTTTAATCAGGAATTTTTTGCATATTTGTTTATTTGAGGGCCAGCTTACTAGAAGTGGTATAGTGCTAGAAACAGGCTTAGCAGCTAAATGAAAATCAGCATGTAATGAATTTGGAGTGGAAAAGATTTACCATAGGCACATCTAAATACCAGGTGTGAATGACTCATGAACTCATCTAATCTCAGGACTGAATCACCACTCAGTAAATACCATGTGCATTCTTCACACAAACAACTGTAAGAATCCTTCAGTTTATGTGCCAAAGCAGAACAAATTATAAACTCCTTTGATGAAACCTTAGTTTCCACAGAGAGATGAAGTAAATCATCATAAAAGCATTGCTGACATTTATTACTAAGCAAAAGCCTTTTTTTTAATGTGAAATAATATGTCTTATCAGAGACATATTTCTGGTATAGCCAGAAAAAATTAAACAAACTTTTGAGTGTCAAAGCCCCTCTTCAGGTTGAAGATAAGCTAGGTATATTTTAAAGTTAAGCAGAAGTTGAAAACGTTTGTTCAGGCAGTCACATATTGGTAGGGTCACCTCTGAGAGAAAAGCTGTTTGATTTTTGTGAAGCAGATTGTATATTCTAAGAGGAAAAGGACCAGGGAGCAGGGAAGGAGAGAGAAAGAAAGAAATATCATAAGATAATTATCTTCTGGATAATTTCTGTAACAATTTAGTAGAGGAGAAGAAAATAAGAGCATGTCCTAAAAGCAATAGCAGTACTGAGTTTTGTGTATCCAGTAGAATTATGAATTTCAGCTCCCAACATCACTGAAAAAAAAAATGATTTGTCTGTTTACTCTTAAGAGAAACTCCTAGAGATCAAAAATAAAGTAATTTAACTTTTTAGAAATATTAATCTTTGATATATAGCCTCTTAAGGATGTTTTGGAGTGCTCATCCAAACCCAAAAGGAACTGGGAGGTTGTAGACAATCTCCAGCACACACAAAATTCCATATTCTAGCTCTGATAGATATGGAGAGAACAGAAATGCTGTACCATGGAAGGAGAAATCCTATTCAAACTTTTGCCGCCAGACTTGAACTTGTGGCAAAGATTTGAAAATAATTTGAAATAGTACATGGAGAACAGTGATAGTTTTGCCTCTGTCTGCAAGGTTTAAAAAGGAGCTGGACCTTTATCACTGCAGCTTTGGGGAGCTGGGAGAGCCTGGAACAAAGGAGAGAAATCCAGATTCTTGCTCACACTTGAATTAAACTTCAGAGGTGTCATCCTATGATTCATTCAAATGCCTACAGTATTAAATTCAAAATCTTGTTTATTGGCAAAGAAGAAGCACACACTGGGTTTATATAAAGCTAAGGATTTTTTTTTTCTTGTATAAACAACATCTCAAAAGTTTAATTATTATTAGAATAGAATCATAGAATGGTTTAAATTAGAAGGGGTCTTAAAGATTACCAGATTCCAACTCCCTGTCATGGACAGGGACATCTTCTCCTAGAGTTGATTGCTCAAAGCCCAGTCCAACCCGGTCTTGAACACTTCCAGGGATAGAGCATCCACATATTCTTTGGACAGCACATTCCAGTGCTTCACCACTCTCTGAGTAAAGAATTTTTTCCCAACATCTAATCTAAATCACTACCCTTTTAGTTAAAAACTGCTCCTTCTTGTCCTATCACCAGCTGCCCTTGTAAAAAGTCACTCTCCCTCTTTTTCTTAAGTTCACTTTCAGTACTGGAGCATTCTCCTCTCTAGACTGAACAATACCAACTCTCTCAGCCTTTTTTCACAGGAGGTGCGCTCCACCCCTCTGATCATCACTGTGGCTTCCTCTGGATTCACTCCAACTGATCCACATCTTCTCTGTGCTGAGGACCCCAGAGCTGGGCAGTGCAGTCCAGGTAGGTTCTCAAGAGGGCAGAGTGGAGGAGCAGAATCACCTCATTTGACCTGCTGGCCACATTATTGGTGATGCAGACCAGGATAAGGCTGGCATTCTGAACTGCAAACACACATTGTTGGATCATGTCCAGCTTTTCACACATGAGAATCCCTAAGTCCTTCTCCACAGGGCTCCTCTCTGGGAGTTCTCCCAGTCTCATGCCTGAGATTGCCCCAACCCAGCATCTTGCACTTGGACTTGATGAACTTCATTAGGTGCTCATGGGTTGACTTCAGTTTCTCCAGGTTCTCTTGGATGGCATCCCTTCCTTCTTTTGTGTCAACTGCACCACTCAGCTTCATGTCATCTGCAGACCTGCTGAAAGTTCCCTTGACATGACTGTGTCATTGATAAAGCTATTACAGAGCACTGGTCCCAAGATAGAACCCTCAGGGGCTCATCACTGGCCTCCACTTAAATATGAAGACACTGACCAAAATTCTCTGGCTGCATTAATCCAGCCAATTCCTTATCCACTGAATAGTCCATCCTACAGATCCACGTGAATTCAGTTTGGAGATAAGGGTGTGTGTGGGACCATGTCAAAAGCTTTGTAGAATTCTAAATAGATGACATTTACTGGTCATTCCTCATTAACTGTGGCAGCAACTCTGTCATGGCCCAGATCTCATTGTAAATACAAAGAGGAATATGGTTAAAACATAGAACAATGTCTTAGCAGTAGTAATAAAAAAGTTAAAATTGCTGTACATATGCTTAGTTTCTACCCCATTCCAGGTGTAATGCTCATCCTTACCCTGCTCCTCTGGCTCCTGAGGCTGGCAGCTTCCTTTAGGGAGTGATAGGTAATGAGTTGGCAGCATCTGGAGTCATGGCAATGCTTTTTCCTTCCTCATGTCTGGATCTACATAAGGCATAGAGGGAGCCTTTGAGTGGCAAGCCATAGTAGCAGACTTTGAGTTGGAAGAGACAGTGACCTGGAGCAGGCCATGTGTGGCACTGCCACCCACTTGGCCTTGCCTTTATCTGACAGCACAGCAAGGATTTTCTCCTGAGAACCTCGGTTAGGAACAGAGTTGTTTTCTCAGAAGGAAATTATGTAACATCTCAGATAATCACAAGGGAAGCCATCTCTCCATGGATGGGATTTGCTTCACTTTTTGCAGCACGCTGTGGAAAAATCCATGCAGGCTCCCTCTGGAGCTGTACAATACAGGCTGCCCAGCATCTGAAATCCAAAAGGATTTGCTCCCTGTCTGTGGTACTCTCCTTATGCTGCCTTATGAAAGCAGTCAGCTTATTAAACCATCTGCTTTCAGGCCTTACTGAGGCTGTCACATCACCCACCAGGTGCAGAACTTGGAGACATTTCTAAATAGATTTACTAAAATCCATTGTACCTTTCTGCCTTCATTGCTCTGCACCTCCACACTTGCACATGAATTTACTATGGGCTGTGATCTTTGTGTGTATTAAACAAAAAATACTACATTTGTCTCTTCTCCTTGTTATCTTTAAGACCACCTCTGTGCAGCTCTAAACTCACCACAGGTAACTTAAAGTTGTAGGCAAGGCAAGCCAGGCAGACAAGACAGAGAAGCCTCAAGCCTAATACCTTGTAAACTCAGTAAAAGGTGTTAAAAAGCTTTAATACTACCATTAAGTATTTCTAGCAATTTTTCATTAAAAGTAAGATAAATTGTTTTTTTTTTGAACAGTAGGCTTGCAGTGCATAAATATGTTTCTCATAAATTCTGAAAATATAATCATAATTATCACTTCTAAGGTAACAGGAATATTTTTATATCTAAAAGAAGTCTGTGGATAGATATCTTCAAGATATTTGGAATTTGTTATGTCAAGTCTGTCAATACATTAGATTTCTGACATGGTCACTAGCTAAAAATCCTGGGAGAAGAAACCATGATAGATGTAGAAAATGGCATAAAATGCAAAATAAATTTAGTAAAGATGGATAAATAACTTTAGTCTGGTGCCACTAGAAAATAGTGGGATACAGTGGACAGTGGATCCTACTAATGGGCCACATGAGAGAAGGAAATGTAAAACCCGCAATATGCTCTGAGTAAGATTTTATTTGAGTCAGTCATTAAAGTTTTAGGAGGGAAAAGATGTTCTTGGTTAGTCTTTAAGTTCAGAAGTAGTATAGACAGACCACACTCTACCCAGTTTGCTGGTTTATTCTTCTCATCAAACATATGCTAGACAACCTGGGATTTGTCTTAAAAGGGCTCCTAAGGCACCTGCTAAAAAGGCAGCCAGACCCTGTAAATAACCTGACCTCAGGTGGGATTCAGGTGATGCTCATGGACACTTAGAAATGCATCCTTGCAGTGCTCCAGCTACTCAGGCTGTTCCCATGCCTGAGCTTAAACAAGTTTGTTTAATCTAGAGCTGTTCAGCAAATCACTTTGATCTAGCAAGATCCTTTCATGATCAAAACAATTGATCCTAGAAAACTCTCAGTTCTAAACAACAAACTGAAAATCTAAATCTATAAAAGTTTGGATGCTGGAAAATATTTTCAATTCTGCTAAGTTATGGAACTAGTAGAACTGATGTCAGCTAAATGTGTCTCTTTTTTTTCAAGTTCTGTAAAATACAGGTAGGCAGGTTGTTTGGTTTTTCTTAAGGTTAAAGTATTCTGAAATGAGTAATAAAATAAAAGGCACAAGGAAAAGTACTGAACACATTCAACCCATGTGGGCCATTCTGATTTGGTACAAAATACTGGCTTGAAGCATAGCTAGATTTACAGAAAAGGACGTTCTGTAATGATCCTAAGATTCCAAATTCAGTTTTATCTTCTCTTGTCTTCAACTTAATCCAGCAATCAAACATGCTTTCTTATATATCAATGCAAAATACTTGTCTGTTCTTTCACTAGCAGTACATAACAGCTATCACTATTTAGACTACCTCTCTACCTGTAGTTTCAATATTTTAGGTACTTAATAAACCTCCACATTTACTGAAGTAAACTAAGATAAAGAACAAACCAAGCCAAGGAAATCAAACTCTGGATTATGTACTGGGCATAATTATTCACGGGAGGGGTTTCCTATAGCTAAGTCTCTATAGGAAGACTATATAGGAAGACAATAGCAAGAAAACTCTCCAAACCAGAGAAATTTAAGAAACATTCAAAACTGAAATAATTTTGGAGCACAATACTATATATGGGTAGATTTTAAAATTCTGTATAGCAGCGTTAAAATCTGTATTTCTGCTTTCCTGTTGAAACCATACACGCATGTTTTTTTGGAGTTATGGCACCATCTCCTGGCAAAAAGGAGTGTTTGCAAGTAACTTTTATAAACTCGGTAAAAAAGATAGCTGTGTGCTTCCCGTGAAGTTACCACCTCCAGATTGTTCCAATTACCAGAGTTCACAATTGCCTGTGGTACATTAATGAGGGTTGGGGAAGCAGAGCTATACTACTTGCAGCTTTTCAATTAAAAAAAAATTGAACCAGAAATAAAAGTATTAAAGAATTTGTGAAGTTTCACGAGCAGTTGCACTTTGGTCTGTGTGCAGAGTGACACATGCTCTTATTAGCAGTGTGTACAATGTTATGGTGGAATCCCTCAGTGAAAACAAACAGATTTTTCCCCCTTTTGCTTCCTTAGTCAAGCCTTCTCCTCTTCCTTTGTGGCAGCATGGAAGAGTCAAATCCACATCCGACAGCCAATGAGTAGGAACAGAAAATCAGTTATCAGGTTAGTGTGTGAGAAATTTTGGGTTATCAGGATGTCAGAGATTTCTCCAGAACCTATTCTTCTGCTTCATGCTTCAGTCTCAATGGTGCAGTCAAAGAACAGAAGGCACAACCTTTTAAGAAAGATCCCTTCTGGCAGAAATTTTCTTTTGATCCTGTGTATCTTTCAACCAACTTTTATTAAAACAATTTCTGAAATAATTGAATTGCTTATAGATCTGAGGAAAATTATTACAGGTGTACATAAACACAAAGAAACTGATGAGGCCCTGGCCTTGGGTTAATGACTTTTCAGACCTAGAGGTCGCTGGCAATGTTTTCTCACATCTCCACAGACACCTGTGTCTGTTACCATGTTATGATGATACCTGAATACAAATATGCCAAAGGATTGTCTGAGGATTCTTTGTGAGAAAAAGATGCTTTTATCTGGGGTTTGCCAAAAGAGAGTGAATAGCTGGTGTATGCAATAAAACACACAGCAGGGTAGAGTGTATTCATGAAAACTATTAAAAATGTTTTTTCATTTCACTTGACTATGAGAGCATTAGCAAGCAGTTAATGTTGTAAAGGTAATTTTAAAAAGATACTTTTTCTCATTATTTCTAAAGCTTCATTCAGTTCTTCCAAAAAGAATCCTTTACATGTAAATGTTTCATTAAAAAAATCAATAATAATCAGCTGCAGTTCAGCAGGAGGCCTTGGTAGTTTTCTTTAGTTATTTTTGGCTGCTCAGCCTAGGACTTCAAAAAGAGAGCCCTGTACACTCCATAGATCTGGAATTTTATAACATCACTGCTGAAAATCTTGGGTTGTCCTCATCATGTCAAACTTATATAATGAACATTATGTGCTAACAAAGGACCCCAGAAATACATTAAAGAAACTTGTGTATTGATTACATCTTATTTATGTTAAGTCCTTGCCTCAAAGTTCTTGGTATAATGAATTTCTGGCTTATTTTAAAGACAAAGTTTTTAATGAGAGAATTTTTAGAGGATATATATCCACTCACAGCCTTTGCTACTTTCTAAATCAAACCTCAGCAGTGACATGGCTAAGAGAACTTTTTAAAATATATGTTTACACTTAACATTTTATGTTACAAAAAAAAGGTACTTTTTATACTTTTGTTTAATTTTCTGCCTTAGAATTAAAGATTCAGACTAATTAGGGTAGCTTCTCCCTCTGAAGTCTAGAGCAAGTTTTAAAACTTGCCCTCTCTGGTCTGAATGCTGGATGGGAAACCTGAGAGCAGTGCTGATGGCACTGCTGCCATCTGCTGCTGACTTTAAAATCCTCAGCCTTTAAGAGTCAGGAGAAAAAATCCGATATGCAACTTAGGGTTAGGACTTCTGAATTTCACAAATCATAGTAAAAGATGTAAGAACTGCAACTTATAACTTTATTTCAATTAATATATACAAATTGTTTAACTGGTTTATTCTGGGTAGTCACATCACTGGGATTAATATTTTAAAAATGTGAAAATTAATAGAAGTGAATGACATTTACCATACAATGGTTATTAATGTTTATTTTTAGATTTTTATTTTAGAAACAATTTATATTCCCTTTTTTTTCCCTTAAATTTGTTGGCATATTTATATATTTAAAGGGTAATCTTATTGTCCTCACCTTCAACTGATGTTTTCCAAATAAAAATGATAGCACATATTTGTGAGGAATGCTTCAGATTTATGTAGCCCCTGGGTTTTCTTCCTCAGAGACTTTGCTGACTTGTTTATTCCATATGCTTATATCTCTGGGCTCTTTCCTAGTCAGCATTCTTCATATCCTTTTGAAGTTTGAATCAATGTTTTCAAAGACTGACTGAACTGTATTTTATACTGGAAAAGGATCACAGACCCAAGACTATGATTAAAAATTAATATTAAAACCCAGAACACATGGGAACATAGGAAATAATTATTATCATTTTTTCAAGTAAAAATAGCTAATATAGTTATCATTATTGCTCAGGTTAACACAGAACTACATCAGCAACTTCTACACAAAACCTAAACTTTCCATATGCTCGCTTATTTTACTGTCATCTACAAAGATGTGAAATAGTAAATTCTTTGAAAAGATTTTAAAATTTGTACAGTAATGGTTGACATTCAATTCTGACAAGGCAAATTTGCAATGTTAAAGTTTGAGACGGATTAGTACCTCAGCTACTCTGGATTTTGAGCTGTTTTGAATGCCACAGGCCCTGCTTACATGAGAGGTTTGAAATAGGTGCTGTTGCTTTGTGGCTGGTCCTGGTGGTTGTGAGGAGCTGCCATATGGGCACTGCCCCACTGGATTAATTCAGCCAAGGCACTCTTCTTGGCTTCTGTCTTTGATCATCAAACTTGGAGGCTTGGTGAACAGGCTCTACACGTTACATGCTGAGCTGGACTCTGCGAAGGGTCGTTGACAACAACCTCTTTAAACACCTCTAACTTTAAAGAGTAATAATTTAAATTGGAATGATTAGAAAACACCACTCTAGTGAGTCAGGTTTTTGCTGTAGGAGTGTAAAGAGCCTTCTCAGACTCAGCAATGCTCCAGTTCCCAGAAAGCCTTTCAAATCCAGTGATTTCTTGCCTATCCCATGTATAAGGCCCTGTGCCCACCCTCAGCCCTGCAGGAGGCCAGGTGTCTTAGTTTGGAAAGACAAGGTAATTGCTAGGGAAAGCCAGAGCTTCCCTTCTTGAAATGGAGAATGTAAATTCCCCCCCCCAAAATTATTATAATTTTACAATTAGGGGCATTCAGGAAAAGATTTGAGAATAGGAATTACAGTTCTTTACTAGGAATGTTAGAAATACAAATGCAGTAAAGCAAACAATCCTAGAAAGAGGGACAGAGTCAGAATACAACCTGACACCCTGCTGGAAGGAGTCCAAATAAGTCCTCCTGATGAAACAGATGTGGTTCTGTTGGAGTAGAGATGATCCTGTAGAAAGGGTCCAGTGGTGGTGAGACGGATCCAGTCCTCCTCTGGGAAATCCCATGGAAAAACAGGCGGCTTGATGTTTCTGACTCTCCGTTTTTATCCAGGTAGGAATGGTTGGCTCCTCCCACTGGATGGGGCATCTCACAGTGGGATGATGTAATGTTGTCAGTCATGTGGTGAGCCTCAATGGCCCATTAACAGAAGATATTCCACCCAGAGGGAGGATGGGTCCTGGAAGAGATAAGAACACTGCCCCACTTGGTTTTAACAGCTGGCCCATTAGCAGAAGGCACCCCCCTCCCCTCCCCCCTGAGTTATCAGGAATGGGTTATACAAGAGATAAAGAAAGAAAAAAAAAAAACACACCTCCCCAACCAGTTTCAACTGATGGTAAATAGAACACACATTTTTGGGTATATATTGCAACCCAAGGCACCAGGCCATAGTACTGGAGCACAGGGCAGGGCAAGGTAAGGGCCTGCTAAAGTCACCAAAGAAGAAAATCTTATTTTTCAGGCCTTCATGAGAAGCAGATAGAAAAGAGGTGTATGAACCATGATCCTTCACATTTCAGATGAGTGCCTGGTTGTTGTTGAATGCATGTCAATAACAACTTCTCTTTTTTGGTCTGTTGTAGGTGTCTAAGACCAGCAAAAGATTTTTAACCTTTACACTTGAAAAAGATAAAGTGCCTCCCCTCAGTCTAGAGTTTAGTGCCTTAATCTTTAAAATGTAGTAACTGTCCTTTGATAGTCAAGATATACAGAGTCAAAAAAAAATTAAAAAAAAAAATAGTGAGTTTCTCTTTCTTTTGAATTTGAAAACATGCCAAAATTTTTTTCCAGGGTTTTAAAATAATTTTATTTTATACTTCTTCATATTGATCCACACTGAGCCTCACTGGGTTCTAGGATTCTGTCTTCAATTGTAGACATAATGTTTATTACAGTCATTAAAATAAAGACTGAATTTTTCTGCAATAGGAAAATGGCCTGAATCCACAAGAGACTTGTAATTACTGACTAAATTTATTCCAAGGAAAGTAAGCCACTGGTATTGTCTTTTTTCCTGTCTATCAGCAGAGCCTCAAGACTACAAGTACAGTGTGACACCAGGGGTCCTAAGGGCATGAATCCAAATCCTGTCTGCTGTGCTGCTGCTCACTGAAGGGATGCAGCTCTGAGAGCTGGGCAGAACCTGGCTCAGACACAGCTGAGACAAAAACAAATGTACTCACTGCATGTAAAGCACCCCATAAGGCATGAAAGCACAAAGGGGATTACAAGAAGGCATAAAGGGCAGCCTCAGCTCCTGCAGGAACAGAAAGGAAAAGAAAAAGAGGGGGAGCAGGATCACTCCACTCCTGTTTTTCTGGTTAAGGATGCTGCCCCTGGGCAGTGCTGTTGGGTATGTGCAGCAGGTCCTCCTCCTCCTCCCTCCCCTCTTCTTTCTTCTCCTCTGGTGGAGAACAACAGTTTCTCTTTTACTTGCCATTCCCAATATTTTGATGCTGTAACTCTGCAGTCATCTGCAATGTGTTATCTTTTACTATGTAACTAGGTTAAGGGTATCAGAATTTTAAGCAGGTGTGTGGGCATGTGTGTGTGTGTGTGTGTGTCTGTGTGTTTTCTTCTTCAACCTCCCCACAGAGTAAGGTAAGGGCACAATGCTGAATCAGAGCAAACTTGGACACATCAGACCTTAAACAAAGTCAGACAGCACTGTTAAAAATTCTACTATTTCATACTAGTGCTTGGTGTTGCTCTATCAGGAAGGTTTTTAAGGTGATTATTTTCACTTTCTGCATTAGCATCTGTTGGTGATACTAAAAACTGAAAGCATCAGTTTGAACCTTTAAACTCTTGATGTTCTTTTCCCAATTGCTAAGCCTTTTTACAAAAAAAAAAAATGTATGAAACATGTTTTACAGGGACTATTTCTTCTATTTGGAACATGCACAAAGATGTGCCTGTAAAGATTTTTGAAGGTACTGATGGAAAGAATTAAGGAATATCTAAGCAATAATTTTCTCCCATGGGCATCAGACTTTATAATATTGTTACATATCTCCTTCATTAACGCTATAATCAAAGATTTTCTTCTGTTTCTCTTGTCTCTTATGTTGACCTATGTACTAACAACCACTTCATTATTAATCTGATGATATTATGTGATTAAGCTTTGCCTTTGAGAGATTATTACAATGATTAATATTGCCCTTTGGAGTTTTATGTGGGCACACTGATTTATATGCCCTCTAATATTTACCAAGATGTATAAAATAAGCTTAATGATCATGATAAACCTAATTTCACCCTCACTGACAATTTTGAGAAACTTCATGGTTGTAAAACAGCATACGTAGTCTCTAAAATTATGTTAAACTTAAAGATCTTAATAAGCATTGTGATAGGAATGAGAAAAGAGCTCTTGCACAAAACACTAGATTTTACTCAAGAAAATCTTATGTAATTTTGAAGCCTGTTTATTGATTTCAATAAGCTTTTAACATATATAGGCTACTTTTTTCCCGTCTAACACATCATTAGGAAAGCACAGGCTTGCTTTGCTATTCTCATGTAAATCAGTATGCAAATGTTGCTGTGAACTACATCACCAAACACTGCTCTCTCAGGGACTTAAGGCACATTTCCTTGACATGCATGCTTTACCTATTTATTAGAGGAAAGTAATTCTGCAATATGATTCTTTCTGGAAGCACTGATTCCAATTAGAGTGTACACTGTTCATGTCTTATGTCTTTTTACTATACTAGGTGGTTTGAAATATGCTAAGAATTATTGACAACCCACACAATTGCTTATCAGAGAAAGTCTGGCCTTTCAGGAAAACAACAAAAAGATTCATCTCAGATAACTTTAGTTGTCACTGCAATGCTCTGAATAGCTCAGATCAATCTTTTTTTGTGAGTGGTGGTAAGCAAAGTTAGTCTGTAGCACTGTGGTTTTCTTTGCTAAAGCAGCATCAGAGAGTATTGATTAGTCTGTCTGTCCTGAACAAGGGATTTCAAACTATGCATAGGATCTATTTTCATTAACCCACATCACTCTTATGCGCTTACCAGGCACTGTTATCTCTCCTAAAACTGCAAGCTCCTTGGCTTGAAATTTCGTGATGATAGTTATGACTTATTTATTTTACCTAAATTTAAATGCCTGCAATGCAGGCCTCTAAGGCTGTGCTGCTCTTCTGTGGTTGAATACAGAGTTAATCCAAGCCAAGCAGCTGAGGAACCATCATCAGATGCTTGTGGGAGACAAGGAGTGAACTAGGGGAGGGGATCCTCTCTGTGTGATATACACCACACCTAGGAAGAAAAAACTCTGTTGAGCAACATATGGGTAACCACCAATATAAACTGAATAAAGATGACATCATGTGAACTTTGGTAGCGAGAGAGAGCTGTTGAAAAGTTTGCATGCCTGCATCCTTTTATCTAAACAAGATGACAATACTAAATTCTGCTGTGCCCTGAACTCTAACTAGATGAGGTTCAGAACAGAATATAGTTCTAACAAAGTGCGTTTTAACTTTCAAGAAGGTATTTGTTCCGTATTACATCTTCTGAATGCCTAGGATGAAGGAAGAATGAAGTGCACCCAGGTTGCAAAGCCTCTGACTTCTCAAAGCCATTGATGAAAATGACCCTGATATTACCATAGTGAACTAGAGCAGAGATTGCAAGCTGCTCTGAGCAGTTGAACAAATGTGTTCAGCCCAAATTTGCTTCAGAAACAACATGAAAGCTCCAGATGCTTGCTGTCAAAACAACTGCCTAATACCCTTTAGTTGAAGCTTCTGTTCTGACCTCCTCTCTTTAGATGTACAAAATTATTTCAAGTTTTATTAATTTGATTTTCAGAACACAAAATTGAAATGTGATTTTCTTTTATTAGATTTACTCTTTAAGGAAGATACTGAATAAGGCCTATAATTTACAAAGGAGAGATGAGCACGTCGTGGTAACCTGAAAACCTTTGTAAAGAGGCTTGTAACTTTCTTGTGCTTCAGCTCTTCACCCTAAAAAAAATCCTACTATGTGTAGATTGAATAGGTGAAATAGATGGTGAATTTTTATTAAAAAAATATTCTTGAAAATTGGCAAAAAAGTAACTTTCTGAGAAATATAAATTTTCCTTTTATTATCATAGAGATACAGAAATTTCTTCACATAATCAGCACTTACTTTCAAATGCCCTCTGTCCATCACCATAAAAAAGTCTAATAGTAAAACATTATGATTCCTCCATATTTTAAAATACCAGTCAAGAAAAATTAATTTAAGTTAGATATGGAAGAAGCAATTGTGTATACAAGACATTAGAGCTCCTCCATGCAGCATTTTCAGAGAATGTCTAAAATCATCTGCAACGCCCTTAAATCCTCAATGTAATAGAAATTTTCATGTCTGTATGATGAACTGGAGATCTGAATTATTAAATCTAAATTATCTAAATTATCTAAATTATTAGATCTGTGCCTTTGCCTCACTAAAACCCTTCACTGTGGCCAGACCCTGCTTTGGCACTCAGTTGGCCCCAGCCTACTACGTCAGATTATTTAATCTCAGATGTAGGACTTCACATCTGCCTTTTAGAACTGCATGAGTTTCCCATCAGCTCATTTCTTCTGTCTGTCCAGGCTCCTCTCCATAGCAAGGACCCTACCAACATTGTATTGATCCCAGCTCCCAAAATGCTGTCAGTGTCATCTATCTTTATCTTAGCTGTGGCTGCTAAACTGCAAATACCAAGAGCTTTCTGAGATTTGTCAGTCTGTGCTGAGAAAAAGATTATATTTTGCTTTTTCACCTGTGCCTAAAACTCTTATCTGGTACTACATCATACAAAATTCCTGATGCAGAAGTGAAATTCTGAAGGACATAGCAATACAGATCATTTGGAAAGGTCAAAGTAATGGCCCCTCTATTGCAGCAAATGATCAACCTTCATTCAAATTGGAAATTATCTTTCTTCTGTCAGACCTACGGTGTCTGAGTCCTTGTCTGCAAACAAACATACCATCTTAGCCATGCTGACACAGACAAATCATCCAACTATCACTATGTGCTTGGGGTTTTTCCCAGTTTAAGGTGATGCATGCTGTGGGCCCGATGTTTCTGAAACCTGAGGGTTGCTGGCTTTCCCAAGGGAAACTTTTCAGCAGTTTCTCCTTTTCCAAGCAACTTTGTGTAAATAACTTTTCTTCCCATAACATTTCTAAGTAAAGGATATTAAAATATTCCTTTCCCATAACAGCCACTCTCCCAGGTGTTGTTTGTGTTATTTAACCAGTGGAGACAGGTGTCCATCCTATGGATCAATAATGTGCCTTTTTAGCACGGCATGTTATAAGAAGGCTGAATGAATTATAAATAAAGCCTTCTGATTCTCTTCTGCCTGCTGACTGGAGCATTTTTATTTCGTGTCCAACAGCGACACATGCTGGCATGACAGATTTGGATACTCTGTTAATATGACTGCTTTTCACTACATTATTTTGCTTATTGTTGTGGCCTAAATTCATTAAAACCCTTAACTGACGGACTGCAATTTGTGTCATCTGCATGCTTCAAAGTTGGGTTGGAAAAGAAGCTCTATGTTCTTTCTGCATCAGACGTGTCAGGAAAATCACCTTTCAAAAGTAAGAGGAATTTCCACTGTGTCCTGCTCTGGGTCTATAAATATAATGTGTATCTGCTGGAGTGCATCTAGAGGAGGGCATGAACATGGTCAGAGGGCTGGAGCACATCTCCTGTGAGGAAAGGCTGAGAGCTGGTGTTCAGTCTGTGAGGAGATCATAGAGCAGCTTTTCAATACTTTAAAAAAGCTGGGGACAGACTTTTTAGCAGGGCCTGTACCTATAGGATGAGGTGTAATAGTTTCAAACTAAAAGAAGATAAATTTAAACTAGATAAAAATAAAACATTTTTTGCAATAAGGGTGCTGACACACTGGAACAGTTTCCCCAGAAAATGCTGGATGTCTCATTGCTGGAAATACTGAAGGTCAGATGGGATGGGGCTCTGAGCAACTTTATGTAGTGGAAGATGTCCCTGCTCATGCCTCTGTCCTGCAGGACCTTCAAAAGCCTCTTCCAATGCAAATTATTCTATGATTCCATAATTCTTTGAAAAGAATAAGGTTGAACATATATGTTGAAGATATTCTTGGAGTTCCAGAGAGACTTGTCCTCACAGCCAGAATGCTAAGCTGAATCTCTATGTGTATTTTTCAGTAACTTCTCTCTATATGCATTTTAAGTCCAGCCTATTTTAAAAACATTCCATGAACTTTCCAATTCCCAGTTTCACATCATAGCTTCTAAATAAAAACCCACAAACAGCAAAGTGAGGAAATAGCTCATGCAAACTTTGCACTTAGCTGAGCTCTCTGAGTAAATAAACACATATTTTTGTTAAATATTTTTAATTATTTAAAAAGAAGCATATTATTTACTCATTCTTTCTGTGTCTGTGAAGGCACACTGGGATTTTCTGTTTATAAACTACTTTCCTGGAGATTCAGATAAACCTACAGCTTCCACAGCAGATAATTCCAGTCAGCTCTCTCTCCCCTAACAGTTCAGAAATGCTTTCTAACCATTTCCAGACAGCCAGTATGCTAAGCAGGATTTTCCTCACCAAAATAAAAGAGATTGCCAAAAATTTGGGCTGAGTGTGAAGTGTTTGTTGTAGTCATAACTACTTTCTCAGAGAGGTACCCAAAGTACCTTGAACTCACACCTTGGTGATTGAGGCACTGGGAAGCCAAGTTTCTTTCCTGATGGGCATTACTACTGTCAGTGCTGTAGGAGATCAGTTGAAGTGAAAAAGGACATTTTTATTCTTGAGACATCCTCAGAGTTGTTGCCTATTATTCATTACATTATTTTCTGAGAAAAAGGCATCAAATCACAGAAGAAAAATTCCAGTCTATATATTCAGGTACCAGGCTGAAGCAACAATTTATTTCACTCAGGGACCAAGCTTGTTTCTTTTAAATTATTCGTATCTAATTGGGACACTATGCAAGTATAAAGAATATAGATCTAGACATGGCTCAAAAATACAGTCTCAATGGGAAAGCATCACAGATGTTATACTAATCAGGTAAAATCCAGTACTACAGAAATTATTGTTTAAAGAAAATGATTTCTTGTTTATAGTAAAGTCTATGATATATTGTTCCTGGAAACCTTATTTCTGCTGGAGAAAAGAGCCAGAGAAAATCCTTCTAGGATTTATCTGATCCTTTCTTATTATGTCTCCATCAGGAGCTTACAAGGATACAAAGTTAGGCTACATTTTTTATTCACTTTTTCTTCACATTAAGGAGACAAACCCCTGGATATTCCTGAACTGTGCTGATATATGCACATATATTTGTTGCCTGTATAGGATGCCAGAGATGAAACTGCATGAAGATATCAACAAGCTGAATGTGATTTTGGTTCTGATTTGTTAGGAAGAAGGTTCTGATGAATTCTTTATTTCAAAATGAAGTGTGGGAGATGGATTATACCCTGGGAGGTCTGCTAATGCTCAAATAGGACAGAAGAGTACAGGCAGTATGTAGAGCAGCACCATAAAACCACTGTGGTCAACAAATGGGAAATACAAACCAGCAAAATATGTTAATGTTCATGTTAATGTTCATGTTAATTAGGAAAAAGAAACCAAACCAGATATTTTAAATATTTATTTGTCAGACTGGGATAACAGCCTTTATAGAGCACAATTTGCATAAATTCTCAAGATACATCCTGTATACAATCACAAAACCATGGCATGGATTTATACATAAAGTGAAAACTGGGACAGATTTACAAGCATTTTTGTACAATCTCATACTGCTTTTGTTTCAGTTTTTACAACTTTCAGAACAAATCTGTTTTGTTTTCATTTTTTCCTGATGATTCTGGAAGCAAAGTGAAAATCAAAAGAAATTCAAAACAAAATGAATATCAACAAACCACCACCTATGCATGCAACATTCACTGTGGAAACATTACAATTGCCCAAGGACTGTTCTTCTTTTTTTGTTGTTTTTGCAGGGTTTTTTTGGTGTTTTTTGGATTTTTTTAAACATTGTGTCTGCTGTACACGTTGTCTGTAGCATGACAGCACACACATTAGTCAGCCATTGTTGAGCACCTGAGCACATCACTGAACACCTATAAGATACAATCAAATAAGGACACACTCACATGCTTGGATGTCAAATGGAGTTAATAATTTAAACTCAGTTTGTTTTACAAAAATGTATATTTATTTACAGGGTAACAAATTAAGAAAATGACTCTCGTCAAATCATCTAGTTTTAATTATGGATATCTATATATATTATAACTTTTGAGCTCATTGATATATTTGCTTATTAGTTTCTTTCAAAATAATAAAACAGAACATATAGAAAACATTAAAGTGTTTCTTATGGTTTAAAGAGAAAGTATCCGGTTTCAGTTATTCTTCCTATTTCCCTTCTAAAGGCAACATGTATTTATAAAGAACAATTCATCCTACATGTCAGGTGTACTGAAAATTCACAAGGCATGTAGGACTAGAGTTTAAATAAAATGTAGGTGGATACTTATGATAAATTTCCTCTCTGTTTAATTACCTTTATAAGTTACACTCACACAATTTTCTCTGCTATTCACATAGGTATGTACATATCTAGATATACACTCAAATAATGAATCTGGGACATTCAACATCGTAGCAATGAAAATAAACTAGTTAAAAATAGTGTCAGTTATGATTCAAATAATAATTTAAAAAAATACTATTAACATCTTTATGATATCTCCATGAAACTAAATCCTGATTAAATAATCTCTATTGGGCTCACACTAGCTTACAATATAATAGATGTCTTCTTTTTCTTCATCTTCATTCTCAAAGTATGAATCAATATCAGCTGGTTACCAGCTACCATATCCCACAACGTAGCCATGCAAACATCCAGCATCCAGAAAAATAACTCAAATATTTCCTAGGTCTTGATTTAAAGCCAGTTCAAGTCAGCAGATTGGTTGTAACTGACTTAAACTGGTTTTTGTTTCTCCCATACAGGATCCATGTAATGTAAAACCGTGGGTAATAATAAAGAAGCAGCACTCATTGCCCCTGGATACTATCCCTTTAAAATATAATGATAAAGAACTAGCTCAACATTCATCATAGAAACTCTCATGTCTAGTTTTAAACTGGAAAAAAAGGTGGCTGTTTGCTGCTCATTTTACGTATACTAATAACAATGATAATGTTATAAATCCCTGTCACTTGTAAACACACACACTGTGCTTTTGCTCATTTTTCAGCTTGTTTCCACTCTACAAGGCTTGAACTAAGAAGCAGCTTCAGTTTCTGTTGTCTCAGCAGACTTATGAATTAAAAGAGTTAAAATGCCTCTGCTATTGCCTCCCTGCAATATGTATCTTCAAAGCAATCATAGAAATGTGTAAACTCATTAATAATCAATCCCTCAGAAATGATAAAAGCTGTTGCCACATCTGAGCACATTTGGCCAGATAAAAGGAACAAAAATTAATGAGAAAAAAGAAAATAAAAACATACTGAGATATATACAAAAAACAGTAAAAAAATACTAATAGTCCTTGTTTGATTGGTTTTTTTAAAAAACATTATCACGAGAGTTTTTCCTGACTTCATTCATAAAACAAACAAACAAACAACAAAAAGAGAAACTATGCATTCAAACATGAATCTGTGTTGCATAGAGTGATTTCAGTACAACCTAGAAATTTGGTCAAAAGAAAGGGAACTTGGCACACTTTGGTGGCATTCTCTGAAGGATGCTGCCTCAGAGGGCTGGGTGTGTGGGTGACTCACGCCCACCCCGGCTGACACCGAGGGCGCCCTGTCCTTGCTGCAGCTGGCCAAGGCAGTGCCACGTTCCTCACAAACTCCACTCTTTGTGTTTCATGACAGCACTCCAAAACTGCAATTTCAACGTGCAGGAACATTTTGTTTGTGTTGTTCAGGGAACCAAAGATGCTTGAATTAAACCAGCTGCCAACAGCTGGTTGGCCTCAAAGGCAGCGGTTCCCTACAGCCGCAGCTCTACCGCTCAACAAAAGTACCCAATAAAATATCACCACATTTGTGTGTGTGTGAGAGCAAAGCACAACTGTCCACTTTCTCAGTTACAGATGATGATTACAGGCTTCCTGTAAGGCAGCCAGAGACTGCTCGTTCCTCTCAGAAATCTCCATAGCAACTACCAGAGCGACTTGCTGCCTTTGTAGCAAATCTTAGCAAGAACAAAATCGCCAGCAGTTTGCACAAAATTGCACACCTCATGGGTTGCACTTCACACAGAATTTTTTTTGCAGGTCTTTTTTCAAAGTACAAACACAGTATAATCATCAGGAATGCAAGATAACCCACCAAGAGAGCAACACATATGTTGAATGTGCCCACACAGGATTTTCTGTTTCAGTCGGGGATTTTTTCTTTGAAGTATTTTCTTATAAAAACATATACAACATCAAAACATAGAATTTTTACAATAACTCCAGAGGACTGTTCTTAAAATGTACTAGAGGTAGGGTATACATATACTGGTGAAAACATAAAATTCAATATTAAAGCACATATCCTACTTCCACTGTCAGTGATGTTGTGTTTTTAAGATAGCTAATAAGATTTTGGTAAGATTGCTCTGCTTGCAAGTTAAGCAGGCGACCAGCAGGTTATGAACGAGTTTCCTTGTGTGTATAACATTAATATCTTTTGTATGTTTCTTCTCATTTTCCTGCTCCATGCTGATATTTTAGGTTGATAAACATAAACCAAAAGCTGTATGTGGGAAGTGTCACTAGATTAAATGGTGTAGCTTTTTCACAGTCAATCCAGTTGCATAATAACCTAAGCTTTAATTTTATTTTTTTTTTAAGCGTATAATATTTTCCAGAAGAATATTTTCAGCTGGTCTTGCACAATCTGTGGAAGTGTACTTACATATATCCAGAAAATATAAGACAATGTACATTTAAAAAATAAATGAAAATGGGAAATTCTTTTATGGGCCACAGAAATAAATGTATGACATGCAGAAATTTGGTCATTTTCTTTTTAAGTATGCAAAGGTCATGAGATCATATTTCCAGGGAAACTGCTTTTTGTTGAAGCTTTGAAATATTAAATGACTTCTGAGTAACATGGGAGTTAGTACCACTGATTCTCGGGTTTTAACAAACTTTTAGGAACAGGAGAAAAAGCTCTCCTTTCTTCAGCCATGGTACAAGGGAAAATACAGCAACCAGCCTAAGCCATGCCAGGCAGCAGTTTCCTCCCAGGTGAGCTAACTGCTTGGCTTCAAACCCCTGAAAGAGGGACTTTATGCTTGGAAGTGCTGACACAGGCTTAAAAGTTGTGAGTTACCTTCTTATTTACTTCTTTTCCAGCTGAGAAGCCATGCTGTTGAGTGGATTATACTCAGACATTCACCTGAGATAGCAAGAGGATGTTCTTCCATCCAGTCAGGAACTGCCCCACTGCCCTTAGGTTGCAAGTGTGTCACTAGTGTTGATACAGAGCCCTGCACTGAGAGGGTCCCTGTTGGCGTGGTGGGGCTGCTGCTCCCAAGTGTCCACAAAATAGCCTAGAATTCATCGTCTCTCTACAGTTCCAGGACAAGACTGGTAGCTGAAAAATGTGAGGACTAATTGAAATAACTGCATTAGTCCCAGTGCTTAAGTCTCTTGTATCACAAACTGATTTAGACCTTCTGACTCAAAGAGTAGGGTGAAATACAGTGTCACTGACATTGAAACAGCATTTTATCTTTCTGATGTAGTGCAGTTTGTAACCTGTCCTTTCTCCTTAAAACCACATCCCAAGTTATAGATCGTTTCTATAATTTTATTCATCACTTTCTAGGAGAGTGGTTTATATTCATTGTTAACACACAGAAACAAATGGAACAATCAGATCTGATTCTCCACAGCATAGTTTTTGAAAGAAAAAGAAAGAAGGAAAAAAGTAACGTAAAATAACATTACCACTCTTGCAAACACCTTGCAGTTTGTGTCAAGTGGCATAATCTCACTACAGCAAATTATCGGAGATCCTAAGGTGCAGAGGAGCAATTTTTGCACTTTTAATAAGTGAGATTTGGAAAGTCAGTCACCCTAGGTGCTTTTGCATAAAATGATCTCCTTCTGGATGCACAGAAAACCAGACTGTGCTTCCCATCACACTACCTCCAGCTCCAGCCGAGCTCTGCGTTAGCACCTGCCTCCAGCCTTCATCGTCTCCTTCACAGTTACTCTCTTCACAAAGAGTCCAACAGCCTGGAGCCCTCCAATCAGTCTTCGTTTCAAACAGCCTCACTTTAACTTCTGGGCCCAGATTTTCTTCTCCTTTTGCTGTGTTTTGCAGCAAAAATAAGTGTACTAGCCCTCATTGAAGTGTGCTTTGTAGCCCAGAGACTGCTCTTTTCTACTTTGTATTCTGAAAGACTAGCTAAACACAATGATATCAAACTATATTCTTGAAGTGATGCTGTTTAGAGCAGACTCTGCACATTTTGTGCCCTAAGCAGACAGCTCTGCTCAGTGTGTTTGTGTAGAGCTGACCAACAGTTTGTGCCAGTTTACTATTCTTTTCCTTAGATCCACTTTGTCAAGCCAGATATAAGCTTCTCCAATCAGTGTCTTTTTCATAAACTTCCCTCCATTGGAGACAAGCAGAATCTGTGAAAACAGTAATGATAATCATCATCATCATCATCATCATCAATGTGCACAGTAACATAATACTAGCAAAACATGAAAGATTCAGAATTGTTGAGCTCAAATATGCTATACACGGAAAAGTAATATTGACCATCACATTTCATATAGTCAGCTTTCCCATCACAGAACGAGGGGAAAAACTGTAAAAATTAAATCTTCTGCTTCTGTTTCCTTATCATGAGATAGCAATTAGCTGATGATCTTGAATGTTAATGAACAATTGGTTCACCTCCTGGTTACCAAAGATGAGCATAAGGTCAAGTTTTAAGCTACCAGATAAAGCTTTGTGCAACTGAAGTAGCAGCTCTTGTTAAGGCAGTGGAGGTCTGCTGCAGACTGGGTGTACAAGGCTTTCTGTGAAATGTCATCCAACCACACATTTTCCAGCTAAAGAGGCTTGTGCCATGCAAGCAACACACTTTTTTGAAGGACGTGTCTCATTCTGTGGTTCTGTAGGTTCGTTATACATGTTTCTAAGGAAATGTATTTCATAATATGTATAATTCATGGCACAAATTACAGTTAAAGATTCAGAAAAAAATACCATTTCTTAATTCTTAAGTAACTGAATTAACAAGCACAATGTGTTTTGTTTTATTTTGTTTGGGTTTTTGTTTTTTTTTTTAGCTTCATAAGTTTTTCAAAAACATAAAGAAATAATGAAGATTTGCATTTCCATGGCAGGATTAGCAGCAGGTTTGTATTATTCACAGTTACTGAGCAGACCTCAACAAGCAACAAGCAAGGGAAGTAACTAATAACAGGAGGAGGTTGTCACTCTCTGTGTGAATCAGCAGGAAAGAAAAAAGGGCATTTTGTTGTTTGGTTTCAGACCTATGCTAGAAGAAAAATAACAGAACACAAGGGTTGTCTACTCTGCTGAAACCACATAAAAGTAGAAATGTAACAGATCTGCAGAAGAACTAGAATTTCCCGCAATCAAGAACTTAATCATTTTTGAAAATTTTCCAATCCAATTTGGAAAGCAATGTAAAAAATGAAAACTTCACATTACAAATAAAATATAAAATAAATTTCGAAAGGGAAAAATTTGCAAATGTTTTCCTGAATAAGCTTCCCACTCCCTTGTCCAGTTTTGATATCATTTGGCAACCTGGACAACTTAAATACCTAATGGCTACTAGTCAACAGGTTTGAGAAAGGAAAACTCTTAGGCACTGAACTAATAGAAAATGTGTCCTTGAGGAAAATAGGCAGCCTGCCTCCACTGCTGATGGCTTTTTAGGTCTCTAGTTTCGGTTTTTGCTGAAGAATGGACTGCTCAGAAACTGGAAAGCCAAACCAGAACATCCATGAAATTTGTTCTTCTGGGTTTTCCTGATTAACCTCATATAGGACATTATGTATTTCTAATTGCAGTGAGCCAGGAGCCAGAAGCTCATTGCTTTCCAGAAGGGTCCCAGGTGGGTTGCCAAGGAACAGAAAAATCAGAGAGGCAAGGAAAAAACTGCCAGAGGCTGAGGAAAGTGTCTGTCTGAAAACTGTCAAAATGTTTTCCACAGAATTTCATTCTGGGACAATCAACACTTTTGGGACAGAAAAAATTATCCAATTTTTCATTAGTTCTCTTCTTGATTGTTCTCCCTACTCCTCACAGATGGAACCCTAGGATTTTTTCTTCTCTAGCTTGTCTGTCTCTTATCCTCATTTCATCTGTGTTCCAGGCCTTAAATTTCAGTCTTGTTATCCTGGATCAGCTAGTCTTAGCTTCTAAGCTCCGGGGGTTTTGTTTCTTTTTTATTCCCAATACTCTGTACCAGACAATTCAAGCTTTTCTTAATTTTGGTGGAGTTTTGTTTATTTGTTTGTTTGTTTGTTTTCTCCTCAACAGCCCATGATCCCATTTTTACAGCTAATGTTCACAGCTCTTGCTGCTGATTTTAGACTGCAACCCCTTGTCTTAATTTCTGCCTCTGGTTGGTTCTCATAGCTCTTTACATTGTACCTTTTATTATTATCATGTTTGATATCTTATTCCCTCTCTCTGGTCTTCTTTTCTCCCATAATCTTCCAGTTACATTTTTTATTTATAAATTCTGTGTTTGTTTGATTTCCCTCTCTCCTAAATCTCTTTGGACTGTGTCCATCTCTTTGGCCCTAAATGTTCACCACTCAGATTAAGCATTCAGGTTCAGGCTTTGCCACAGGAACAAATAGACCATTGTGCTTGAAGAGCACATAAACCCAGATGCATTGAGACAGATTAAAGCTCTCTCCAGAAAAATATTTTACTTCCAAAAGTGCAGAGGGCAGCGTGTAAGGCAGAAAAAAACAATTAAGTAATTACACTCTCTCAAAATACCTACTAAGGTCTGTGGACTGTAGACTTCCTGACTCAGTAAGTTTGTATTTAACAGAATTTGATGTCTTCCATCTGTAAATTTCTCCTATTATTTTCTCCAGTTACTTGTTCTGTGAAAAAGTATTTAGCACCCACAATATATAAAGGCAATACATTTTACAACTCAAACTCCAATTTTCATGAAGCAGAAACACTTTTTCTATGGTTTAAACTTGTTCCTTGATAGTTTTATGAGACACTTTTATGGCCTTCATTGTCTTTCTCAGCGCTGGTATGCAACATCAGCATATATCATAGAATCATAGATTCTTAAAATATGCTGAGTTTAAAGACATCAGTCAGGATCATTGAGTCAAACTCCTGGCCCTGTGCAGGGCACCCCAGAAATCACAACATGTGCCTGAGAGTGTTGTCCAGATGTTTCTTGAACTCTGTCAGGCTTGATGCCATGACCACTTCCCTGGGCAACCTGTTCCAATGCTCAACCATGCTCTAGGTGAAGAACTTTCTCCTGACATAGAATCTAAACCTCCCTGACTCTTCTTCAGGCTTGAGTTCACTTGAATCCTGCCATTGGTGACAAAAGTGAACAGATCAGTGCCTGCCCTTCTGCTTCCCCCCAGGAGCATGTTGAAGAACACAACCAGGGCTCCCCTCAGTCTCCTCTTGTCTTTATATCCCAAAGTTCCAGAGGAAATGTTGTCAAGTCTCAGGCTAACTGCTCTAATGGATATGTCACTATCTCCCTCCTGAAAACTTGATGGACTATTTTTCCATAGGACTCTCTGAATTCTTCCTTATTGGTCTACCCTATATGGTTTCCTGTTCAAACTACCACTGGAAGCAAATTTTTATAGGAACTCTAAAACTTTGGTAAGACTTTATTAATCACTTTGGCTTTTTCCCAGAAAATGGCAATTCTTAACCTTTTATTTAGTCTATTGAAACAATAAGATGTTAGGACACCTTAACTCAGGAAAAAACAGTATCTATTTTGGGAGGGATCTTGTTTTGTAAGTAACATCCATTTTGACTGTAATGGTAATGATACAAGCAGTAAGCATAATGTAGGCACTTAGATAATCCAGACCAATTTTAGTCACCACAATGTAGCTGTCTTATTCAGGTTGGTCTGACAGATTTAAAGTTTCATTAACTGGCTGATATGCCCAACAATGCCTTCCACTGACTTGCAAGGTTGGCATGCAGTTACCCCTTGAACTGCTTATCCCTCTCCACTGACTGAGAAATCCTGAATATATGGCTTATACTCGTTATCTCCTAATGTGAAAATAAATTAAGGTAGACAAATTGAATACTACCTGTCTAAAAGAAAGCATATATACCATTTGACCAAATCTGTCTAAGAAGCTAAAACACAGGAAAGGGAACATTCCTGAACCAGTTCCATGCTCATTTGATGCGTCATAGACTGACAAAAAGTCAACTCCACTACAAATGTACCAGAGAATATCTGGCTTGGCATAATCAGTAATTCTCAGCATCTGAAATTGTGACTATTGTGTCAAATTTTAGGTACCACAACTTTTAAAAAGTTGAAGAAATGGAGAGAATGATAAAATGATTAGGCATTTAGGCAAAAAGACATACCAAAGAAATTTGGTTGACTTAGCCTGGAAAAGTGGAGAGGAGGGATAGGACAACACCCTTTCAATGTAAAGCTTATTTTTTTTTTAATTTAAAAGAAGGCAAATCAGTTTTCCTGTGTAATTTGTGAGGATACTTAAGGATAAGAGAGCGAAATTTAAAAATATGACATATTTAATTTTGATATTGCACTAAACTTACTAAATACATAGAAAATTATTCTTGGAAGGCATGCATAACTCCCTTCTCTGGGGGATTTTAAGAACAGATCAAGTCTAAAATTTTCAGGCCTGATCTATAAATACCCTTCCTTAGTGTGGTGTGATGGAGTAATCCATCTTTTAATGGCTCCTCTAGCTTGATATTTCCAGTATTATATAACTGTATTACTTTGTACTTTTCTCTTTTCAGCAAACAACTGGGGTAGAAGATTGGGCTCAAATGCCCACAGCATAGCACGGACAACATCCAAAATTAGGATTTAATAAAATGCAGAATTACCTGAAGAGAATGCCCAGCAGGACTCAAGCTAAATCTAAACGTTTCATTGAACGAAGGCTCTCGGTCATGCCTGCATACCCTGGTTTTCTTCTTAATTACTCTCTTTTGGGTAGAGATATTGACAACATACAGCTTCACATACAGGTCTGGGGAGGAATAGTTCAATGAATTAAATACAGAAGGTTTTAAATAATCATTGTTGTTAATGATTTCAACAGGGGGTAATTTTGGTTGAAAAAATGATATTTTAAAAAGTCATATTCTGTTCTAATTCACATGTTGTAGAAATGGACCCACCCCTCCAAATCCAAAGGAATTTTTTTATGTTCATAATACTGTCATTAAAGTAAAAAATATCTTGATATCTTTATTTATGTATGAAAATATCATTATGAACATGAGATTTTTTTTAAAAAAAGCTTTTTCACAAAAATAGAGTCCCCTATTAGTTATCCCTGTTCTTTGATGATCTAGGGATTTGTAATTTTAGTGAAGTTAAAAATGGATATTTTTAAAAAATAAAAAGTAAACTAAAAAGAGGATTAACTTCTGAGAGTTAATTTACTTCTACAAATTGTTTTTATTTTCATTAAGGTTGCTCATAGAAAAAAAGAAGCACTTCAAAAAGAATCCTGTAGTACATGTCATCCTGGCTAAGAAGCAATTTTCTTTTCCATTTTAGTGATGATATTAAATTACTTAAGATACAGTCTACTTAATGTTTTCAAAGTATCATGAAACCGTTTTCTTAGTGATACCTGGAAGATGATCAGGAGATTTAAATTTGTATGTGATATTTCTGCACTGAAGGATTTCTACTATCAGTTGTTCTCCATCTGTCTTCATTTCCTTCTTTAATGCAATCTTGATTTCACCCATAACCTGTGTTTTACCTGGAAAAGCAGAAAAAGCAACCCTCATTAATGTAAAAGGAATCCAAATGTATCTTTATAGCTTGGAGAGAAGTAAAATTTTATGGGTTTTTTGTTTGTTTCTTTGATTTTGTTTTGGTTTGGTTTGAAATTGTTTGCTTGTTTGCTTAATTTAGTTTTAAATTTTTGGGGTTTTTTTCCTTATCATTTTTACAGCTATACTTATAGCTCATAGTTTTAAGTCAGGAGTGTAAGGATAATGTGCAGCTTGGATGAGCAAATATGGTATAAATGCCATATACTTGTGTAACTCGATTATATGCTTCAGAATGTATTTGCCTCAGTGGAGACTTTTTCCCAATAACAGAAATTTCTCTGGGAGTCATCACAAGTCACATGATGGTCACTGCAATTCACCTTTTCACAAACATTACTGCAAGTCTCTAAATTATCTCATTTAAAAAAGAAAAGAAATAAGTAAGAAAAGAAGAAAGAGAACTTTCAATAGAGTGTTAAAAGAAAAATATTCAAAGGCAATGAAGTAAGGCTGGTGAAGTCAGCATTTCCTTTCACCTCCCTGCATACATGGAGCAATATCATTCACACAGTTTCAAGGGAAGTGCTTAGAGTGACCTTTAAAAGTAAAGGCAATTTCTCGCTTATGTGAGTAGAAATACAGGTCCACTATTTCTACATTTTATGGATTTCTCTCTAAATCAGTTCAGAGATGGAGAGAAGGCACAGAAGGAAATGTAGACAAAGATATTTTGCCTTTCCTCTGCCTGTCCTCCCACAAGCCTTGACAGAAGCCAGGCAGAGTGGAGCAGGGCTAGATCTTCAGAACGCGTAGGGTGGTGGGAGCAGAGCATCCTCAGCTCAATTCTGTCTCTACTGACATCATGTCATAGTGGGGGTTCTGCTTCTCTATCTATTATCCTGCTACTGAAAATGTTATTTCACCTTTCTCTTCTCTTTAGACATTAGTGCAAAGCAAATCAAACCCTAAAGCTACTGGGATTCTTTATTACATAGTTTCTTGTGCCAGCATGCTCTAACAATTTACTGGAAATTCTAAAAGCTTGTGCCAAGATGATGCAAGGTGCAAAACAACTCTGCAGAAAGCAAACAATGATTACACATCTGAAAAAAGTTCTCAAATAGCAAGTGTTAAGATGTGAAGTGGCATGAAAAGATTACTTCTTTTATCACAAATGTATAATCAAATTTGAATAGCACCCTCTGAAAATGACAGCTTCTGTTTCACAGATATCAATTCTATTTTTTTCCCAACTTAAAATAGTTTGAGGATCACGAGTAGAAGTGCAATAACAAATAATCACAGCTACAAACTGGCCCCCAACTCTCCTCACAAACCAAAGCTTGAATTTAATTTAGTTAAAGTCCATAAAAAATTGTAATTCAGCTTCAGCTGGGCCAGCATTTCTTCTTTAGTTTCTACGGTCTGCGAGGATCTATTATGAGGCAAGTGATTCTTTCACTCTTTTAATAATCACAAGGCCATTCCTATAGGTTTGAATATGCAATAATATAATGTTTTCCTGCTACATGGTTGTGCCTAGATAATGAAATCTTCGTCTTGGGATGCCAGCAGAAAAGATCATTGGCAGCTGGGATCAAAGAAGGAATGGCCAACAATGTCCCTGTTGTTATTCATTATATCCCTGTTGTTATAATGCCCTTTCCCTGAAAAGTGTTGAGTTTCCACTGGGCCTGTCTTGGTTAAACTGTGGATTTTGAATTACTTGAAAGAGATACAAGGCAAAATGATAATGCCTTCTTTACTCTGTAGATATAATTCTCAAACCGCAGATGAAGACGTGACACACCTGAAAGGTGTTTAAATCTGAGCTTGTGATCAGTATTGATTCTTGCACTGACTCCCAGAAACATGAAAAAAAGCCCAGTATGTTCAGTTGTAGGACAAACCTAATATTAGTTTCAGGCAATTTTTAGTTAATCACAGGCTTTTCTGGAAAATGTACTTGGTTTATTTTCTTTATTCCCTCTCTGTCCTTTAAGCTCTATTTGCATTAGTTGTTAGGATCTCATCTTGATTGCCTTAGTGCCTCTTTTTTCATTTAGGTGTGCATTAAACTTAAGATGGGATGAGCTTTGGATGCCACTTGTGATGCTGTGAGCCGAAAATAAAGGATATATACTTCCAGCAAATTATATTTGAATATTTCAATGCTACTTCTCAGCATCAGGAAATTTTCCATGGACTACTCTATATCACCAGATACTCTTTAGGACAAACAATCCTGCTTCACTATTTAAGCATCATGGGGAAAACAATAATCTACAGCTGCAAACTCATGAAGGATGATAGCTTTCTTGTGCTTCCACACTAATTTTCATTTCTCCCACAGCCTGAGTGAGAAAGCCTTGACACCAGCCTTATGAAATATTGCACTAAAATAAATCACCACTTCAAAATCCACCAGAGTTTTGTAGACTCTGAAGGGATTCCTATTCCTTCTATTGCTTAGCTTTTCCTCCTTTCTCATATATGTTCATTACATCTTTCCTTTGGTGAGTGTGCAAAAACAGAGCAGATGTGCCTTGTTTTGTGGAGTTGATTCTTTTAATGAAAATGAGAGACATAAAGATGAGGGGAATGGTTAACAGTGGACCATTTAAGAGCTGGTGAGAGTTCACAGTGAGCTGAGCTGGACATGAATGTGTCATGTGTTTGGTGTGACAGAAATAAACTTCCTCAGGGTGTCATGGGATTGGATAACCTCAAGGGCTGCATTGGTAAAAATAAATCAAAATTTACATCACCCAATCAAAACCTTTTGCCCTCTTATAGAAGTTAAGAAAACATAAATCATAAATTATGTGAGAACAGAACTCATTGCAGGTACTTTGGTACCTTCGATGACAATAAATGCTACAATACAACTCTGAAAAGGCAATATTGCAAATCATTTTGGGGAAGTACTAATATAGTTTCCCAAGGAAGTAAAAAAAAAAAAATTAACATGAATAGTAGGATTTTTCTCAAAAAAAATTATTTTCAGATGAAAGAGGTCCAAAGCAGGATAATCACAGTGGCAAGGAACCATATAGTAAAGCACTAAAAAAATTACTGTCTAATTTAGCTTAGGAAACAAAGAGTGAAAAAGAGATGTCCTATGACCATATGCTAGAGTAAAAATCTAAAAGGATAAGAGATATTTAAGCTGAATTATTGTGATATTTTACCTGTTTCATATGTATCAAATGCACACTTACTGATATGTCACAAGAGGACCACAGTCATGCACAGCATCCTTGTGTTCACTTTTGCAACATGACAACTGTGGGCAACCAATTCTTGGATATATCTATATCTATACGTAGGATTAAAAAATTCATGCTTTTTTCTTTTTTTAATAACTGCACACCTCTTTTTAGGGGGCTATGTTTATTAACAATTCATTAACAATTAAAAGGAAGTTGTTACTAACTTATCTGCTGCAAGTTATTTGAGAAGTCATGTTTAAATTTGCTGTGGTGATGGCAACACCAAAGCTGTTGATCTAGTAGAATTGTCACACTCTGCATTGGGAAAGGTTAATTAGTTTTGCTATTAGTTTTAATTGACTGCTGTTGTAAATCACAGGATGTGTCATCTGCACTGTTGTTGTCAGTTCCAGAGATTGATAAGTATGGATTGTGCTCCCATTCCTTTTTAATCAAATGACTGCTGTCAAACAGAATTACCCAAGACAGAAATAAGTAATTGCCTCCTATGATTCTGTGTTATCAAGGCTAATTCAACAATGCATTAAAGGAACAAGTAAATGTCACTGCAGAATGGCAAGAATTTTATTCAGTTCAATCCTCTAAATGTGAAGTTCTGAGACAAGTTGCATTTTTATCTTAGAATAAGTTGAATTACTTTCTGACGTTGACTATGTATTTTCACATAGATGGATAATGTATGAGTAGGTTATACTTGGACATTTAAATATGAGATGCCTAAATGCTGTTACTTGATAAACATCATACTTGAGTAATTTCCTGAATGGATGCCAGATGGCCAGAAAACAGAATCAGGAAAATACAGAAACTGACATTTTGTTTCATAATTGTGTATGAATTGTTATGGGCTCTCCTGTTCCAGAAGAGTGACTGGGGAGTGCTAGAGAAGTGGAATTAAATGAAATACAAGGGCAAAATATTAACCAATATTTCCCAGTACTTTTTTTTCAGATGAGATTTATAGATTAAGTTATTGTTTACAAAATAGGTAGGAAATGCTCTTCTGGAGCTTCAGGAGTCAGACACTTTATAGTGAAAGATTTTAAATCAGAGGAAGGTCCTTCATAACAGTGATATTGGGCTAGTGAAGAGATGCATAATCTCCTTAGGTCTTTATCTCCTTTCATACACTGAGAGATAAAATTAATTTTTCTCTGAAGGCTCTGTACAGTGTTTATTGACAGAATAAAGGAATTTTTGGGGTGTATTTAATGACTTGGACTTGGATAGCTATCTCTGGTATAATGAGAAATATATACCAGAGTCAAGCAAATCAAATACTCCTATGTGGCTGTATTTCTTAAATAAACACAATCTTGTATTCACCCATGTTAGGATATGTTTGCAACATTTAGAGAGTTAGAACATATAGTAGCATATCATAAAAACTAGGTAATCTGAGATTCCAATCCAAGTCTCGATAACTTGAATTAAAAAATCCACAAAACTACACTTTAAAAATATGTGACATGATTAAAGACAACACAAAAACATGGGTTCTGTCACAAGACCCATGTTCCTTAGTAGCTTTCTGTGATCTTAGATTTCATCTTTCAGAGATGGAGATAATAACATCTCCTAGAGTTGTTTGGATTCAGTAACTGGGATTGGGTTTTCTGAGAAGAGAGAGACTTTGATCTTTTAAACATAGACAGCACTTTGGAGTGTGATCCCAGGAGAAACCACAAAGTCTTAGGAAGGCTGATGGGGACCTTGCCACTGTCAAGAATATCTCCACAGTAACCCATGAAGCTTGTAAAGACATAATTTTCTGTCTAACACAGTGCTGTTGTACAAAAAAAAATGTTTCTGCTGGATTCCTTTAATGCTACTTTAAGAACCAGAAATCCATCCTTCAGCAGACAGCTATGCTTCAGAAAAACAAAATAACATGATCTTATTGCAATAAATAATTCAGTATTACTGCAAATAGTAAGCTGTATGTATATTATATATAGTTCAGTATTAGAGCTAAACAACTCCAACTGAAGGTAAAGTAAAAGTATTCAGCATAATTTTACATGTACGTATGTCAAGAAGTTAAAATGCCAGCCAAAATCTTCCACTCTCTTTTTAAGCAAATCTTTCTCTCTCCTTTTTTTTTT
>VXBR01004370.1:1210260-1245178 GCA_013400215.1 Cisticola juncidis
TTTTTTTCTTTTTTCACCATCACAGAAATTACTTTCAGTACCAGCTGTTTGTATTCATGCCTTTCATTCTCTTGCTGGGGCATGAGCTACTGGCAAAGCTGCAAAATAATAATGAATAACCATAATAAACAATGCTTCCTAATGTTTACTGGCTCCAACACTTTCTGTCCTTATGATTTTTTTTTTAATTTCCTTCTTTTTGTCTTTTACCTTTTGCACGCATATTTCCTTTTCTATGAAAATTGCCACAGTTTTCTCTTGTGGGCTGGTTTTATACTAATTTTTCTTCTGCAGTAAGAAAAAAATCAGACAGTTAATGGTCTTAACTACTACTACTTCCTCCTGCCTCGGAGTGCTTTAAATACATGCTGGGATTACTACCATGGGTCTACATCAATAAATATGAGGTTGAGTATGTTCTGAAGCCTGTTGGTCCTCTTGTGACTGGACACTCAGTTTGCTCTTCACAGTGCAATCAACAGCTCGTGGGACAAACTGAAGCTCAGAGGAAGGTGGTGTTTATCTGCCTCTGCTCTGAAGAGGAACTCCTAAGGGTCCCCAATGTGTTCAGAGTCTTCTCCAATCTCCCTGAGGAAAGGCTATGTGTTATAAAACAAGGGCTATGTCGCCCTGGTTCTGAAGACTTTCTAAGCCTTCTGTATTGTTCTTCATATTGGAGCCCGAATTTTTACTGTATCACACTTTGCACTATAAACAATGACCATGTTTTACTGTCTTTCATTGTTTACATATTTTTAGGCGGGAAGAGAAGGTTGATTGACAGTTGGCTTGACCAATGTGGGTTGAGAGGTGGAATTCCATCCTCCAATCCACGGGCACCATAGGACATGTATAAAGTGAGTTTTGTAAACTCGCCCCATTTCCTGCCTTGCTCACCAGCGTGTCCTCGTGCAGTTTCTTTCATGTCATCTAATACAGGGCTGGGTGTTATTATGATTTATTCTGTCCCCACGTGACACAGGGTGGACACTGTGCAGGCAGAAGTTCTCCTGAGACAGCCAGCTCAGCTCCACTCCCAATGGATACATGGCTCCCTCTGGGAACAGGGATGCTCTTTGGTGGGAGAAGACAAGGAAGGAGCTCCTCTCTCTTCTCCTTCCCTCTCCTTCCCTTGCACTGTGGACTGCTGAGGATGGGCTGTAAATTATGATGTGGGCAAAGAAGGTCTTTCATTAATATCTCCCCATGTCCTCGGATGTGATGCACATGCAGCCGTGTAATGGGGAGAGGAGCAGGACTCAGGAACTTTGCTCACAGCAAACACAGTTTACAATTTTGTGGGCACTGAGGGTGGCTGACTTTGAGGCTCAGGCACATGAACAAGCTGACAGCTTTACTTTGTGATTCTTAGACATAGCAGGCTCACTGTCGAGAGAAATTTAAATATACTTGTGCATAAACTTAGCCTGTATGTCATCAATCTTCTCTTTTTAAGTAAAAAAAACAAAACCAAAACCAAAACCAAAACCAAAACCAAAACAAAAACAAAAACAAAAACAAAACCAAAAACAACCCAAACAAAACAAAACCAAAAAAACCCACAGCTGTACAAAATATATTTTGAAAACAGAGAAAGTCTTTTGCCTGTCGAGATGTGGAATATTTCCCAGAAAAAAAAAAATATAAGCTCTGTTCCATTTATGGGTCATTCTCTGTGTGCCTCCCTTTCATAGGTTTTATTAATCTCTTTAAAAGAAAAACTCAAAACAAAACAAAACCAAAACTCAATGCTGACTGTACATTGATACCATATGTAAAAAACTGTTGAGCTGAAGTAATGTCATGTGTGGGAAAATAACACTGGTACTTCACAATATGCTCAAATATGAAAAAAAAAGTGCCAATCCACTTTCAACCAGCTTTATTTCTGTTATGTGACTTTCTAAAATGCTGTAGGAAAAGTGAGGCAATGGGAAGAGCATAATGAAGAAATCTGTTAGAGAAAGTGAATCTCAGGAAAATGTTTTGCTAGTATCAAAAGTTGGCCAAGCCAGTAACCTAAATGAGTATAGGGGATAAGAGGCTTTCCAGTAAGATTTTTTTTCCAATAATCTAGCCAGACTTGTGCCTGTACCATAGATATATATGGAGCAAGTGGAGGGAAAATAATGAGACCTGTAAATATCAAATGTAGGTGATCAGAGATTACTCCCCACTTTGATTTTAACAATGAAGATGAACACAGAATACCTGTGTGCATTTGACTGGTAATGGATAGAGAGAGAAAGAAAATGAAGTGAGGGGAGTCAAGATATTAACACAACTAACTCATTGCACATTGTACTAGATTATGTCTTATTTATATCTTTCACTTCTGTGGAAGAGAACTCGTGTTCTAAACTGATAATTCTATCAACATCCTCTCTGCAATTCCTCCAAATACCAGATTTCCCCAAAATTTATCTCTGATTTAGAATTGCAAACAAATGACAGGCTTAACCATAAGGAAGTGTTTATGTCTAATGCAAAACCTCTGGATTTTATGGGCAGTAGGGATCATACCTTTTTAAGCTTTTGTATTTTGGATGGATAAATGTCTTTGGAGTAGCTGCATTTTTTAAAGTGTTAGTTGAGAGGCTAGTTAATGGTTTTCATTTAGAAATCAGACTTTTAGCTGACAAAACTAGGGTAAAAGTATCAGAATTAATATTTTGAGCTCCATAATTTTCCATAACTTTAGAAAAAGCTGAAACTTGAGAGAAAGTTGAAATAATGGTTGAAATTATCCTTATGATTTTAATTGAATTTCAAAGATAGGTGCAGCTTGGATCTGAAAGGGGAAATTTTGCAGTCTAAGAAGGAAAAACTCTCTTCAACCAACCTTGTTCCCTTTCATCCTCACCATAAATCACTGTCCAAGTCTAAATATCTATTCATAGTCTTCACAATTTTAGCATCTTACATAATGAGACATATCAGACGCTGCAGATTCAGCTGCATAAAAGATGGCTTGCCACAGCACATCTGAAATTTTGATGATGAAAGGCATACTTTGCCTTGTCTTTTTGTATATAAAAAACGTTCATACAGGGAGAAGAAAACTAATGTTGTACACACAAAGCAACCTGAACCTTGACTATTTAAGCTTATTCTAATGCAGCTTTACCAAGAAGAAAGTGTGTTGATAAATGGAGAAAAAAATTGCAAACTGCCTGTAAAAGTCTGAATTTAGCATACTCACTGTACAACTAAGTATTTGCACAATACTACAATAATCTTTGTGTAACACAGCATAAATATGTTGTTAAAGTAGGACAACTGAGTCTGCACTTTTTTTCCATGTCAGTATGAGAACACAAAGTGGGTCTCACCTACAGAAAAACAGGGATGATTTTGCTAGATTTGCTTAGGTTCTCACTAAAAAATGGCAGATTTTAAGCTATGTTCCCTCTCTCAAGGTAAAGATATTTTCTATCTTTTCTTAGTTTTGATGTGCAGATTTTGAGAGTTCAACAACATAGTCTGAAATGACAAAATCCCTTCTGAGAAACCTTCAATTTCTGTGTCAAAATAATGAAAAATTTTACACCTTCTCATTCTGAATATGCATTTGAAGATGTGAATATCACAACAGATTTATTTATTCATTCTGTCCACTTGATTTGGAGAAATTAGAGAGTCTTGCTTGAAACACTAGAAATCCTAGGAAATGGATTAAAGTCCATTTGTCTTATGTTACAATATGATGAAAGTATAATGGAAACAATATAAGCACTTGAAGGGGAGAAAAGGTAGTCACATGGATGGTAGCAAGAGATAATGGAAAATGTTTTTAAAGAGATAATAAAGAGGATCAAATAATTATAAATATAACTCAGAAATCTTATGTAGCATAATATCAGGAGAGAAAAGACTAGATTACCAAGTAGGCTTTGCATTCATGGTATTTACTTTTGGGAATCTAAAGAGAGACAAACAATTTGAACAGGATATTTTGTACTTGGGATGTAAACAAACACTTATCAACCCAAATTAAAAAACACAGACAGTGCTTAGAAAATGTTGTAAGAACAATCTATTTCCCTAAAAGAAAACCAGCTCAAAATGAAAGCAATAAAACCAAAATGCTTGCTTGCAAAGGTTACATTTGCAAAAAGTGATTTTCTGTTCAGAAACCCGCTGACCACTCAGAAGTGGGCAGAATGACATGAAAGCAAATTTTATTTATATAATGTCTGCTGAACTTGTGGGTCAGGCAGAAGCAAAAATAGTCATATTGCATTTGAATGTAAACCCAAGAATGTGTTACATAACAGGAACACCTAGGAACTTCCCTATTTGCTTTGGCAGAGGGTTGTTGAAGTAGTGATTTTTCTAATCTTTGTAGTGTTTTGGACATATTGTCTAGTGAAAACAAAAAAAAGAAACTTCAAAGGTAGATTATTAAAACTTTGGGAATGTCTTTAGAGAGTTTATTTCATTAGAAAAATAAATAGAAAACCAGTTCAAAGGTAAAATTCTAACTTCAGGAGTAGATGTTACCTAAACATCTGATACAGACTTAGTTTTACTAGACAGGCTGAAGTTTTTAAAAGGGGTAATCAAACTGAAAACCCCCCTCTTTTTTCCGACCTAAAAGTGCAAATAATAGTATATTTTGATATTTTCTCTTTGTCGTAAAGCTGTCCTATCCCAGTGGAAAGGACTTGGTGTGAGAACCACATATGATGTGGCTTAGTTTGGAGAGTGACTCATCGAACATTTACTGCACAGACAATAAGCACTGAGCCTGCACTGTTAGTGCAGTGGAACAAGCTGTTTCATTTCACAGCTTGGCTGAGTCATTTATAGCCCACAAAAAATTACTTAACACATGGTGGCATATGTAACTCTATAAGGCTTTCTTTGAGAAGGAGGTGGAAGATGGCATTTGTGTACACAAATACGTCCATACACATGCCCAAGCTAACACAATATGTTAGCACTCTGTTGTGCTGTAAACCTCGTAGGCACACCATTATGATAGCTGGAGATGAAAATTTTTGGTAAGAACGTGCCTATTCACTGCTCACATCCTGATTTCCAGATTCCCCCTCAGATCTATACTGCAGCTCTGAGGCACTTTCAGTGAAATATGCTGGAAGTCTTGCTCATACCTCCCTGGAGCTACACACTGGAGAGCAGAGCCGTGTGTGCTGCACAGCTTGGGCACCAGAGCAAAAGCTTCTGCACTGACTGTTCATGTGGAAGACAGGTATGCTCTTATATTAATAGATTTTCTTTTGCATACTTATGTTACCTGGTGCAGTGGTAGCAGCCCCCTGTTGAGATGCTCTTTCTCTCTCATTAAATAAGATTGATTACTGGGATTATTGTTGTTAATAGCCTTACTCTTACTAAGGGTAAGAGCATGAGGCACTGCCTATTCTGTGTGACAGTAAGAGCTGTGATAATTCTAACAAAGCTCATTGTGACTAATGTACGAAAGAAAATCAAATCTGTCTTCCAGGACCATCAGAGAATTTTGGGGCTGTCTGTGGAGAACCTAGGACATTTTAGCATAAGAATGAATACTCCTTAGCACTACTGGGATTCTACTACCTGCATAATCTGTCCAACAGAGCAATGGAAGATGATCCTTTCCATTAATCAGGATAAATATAGAATGAACTCAGTCGAAACTAAAAAAACCCTAGTAATCCAAATTTTGCTCAGGAGGGATGAACAGAAATGTTCTGCAGAGTATTCCATAGTATTATGCAGAATTCTATAGTCCGTGGAGGACTGATGCCTGAAAGCATCTTCCAGTAATGTGGACATGGTTCCTAAAGTTGCCAGTCTGGAGAAATATCAATTTACCTTTCAACTCCTGCCTGGAGTCTTCCATTGAATGCCTTTTTTTTTTTTTTTTTTTTTTAAGTTTTTAACCTTCTACCAGAAATCTTTATAGACTAATGTACCTGCTTTTCATTTGAATGCATACTTTAAATTTCCCCTCTCATTCAGCTTTAGCAGTGTTATTATCTTTTATTTCATGCAGGGCTGGTTCCCTCAAGCTGCTATAACAGACATATCCTGAAGTTGATATTTCACTGCACTGTTGAACCAATGTATGGCTAAACTCCATGGAGATAGGTTTGAATAAAAAATATTATATAAAAACCTAGAGCAGAAGAAAAAGTACAGGGACAATACAGCCCTTTTGCAAATCCACTCAGAGATTTTTGATAAAGACTGAAATGATGGAAAGGAAAATAGAAAGGGAAAATGTATTCCTATTTAGAGTGTTCATGAACTGGTAAGAAACTAGTTAACTGGAATTATATATAACATAAAAAACAATGGCAAAGGTCAAAATTTTAAGTCCATGTTCCAGGTGGACAAAATGATGCTACACAAGAGGTCACAATCTTCTGTAGGGGTGAAAATGCCACAAATGTTTCTGAGTTTCTGAACTTCCATAGGAAATGGGAGAGATAGTAGAAGTCCTCTCACAAAGACAGGTGAGCTGGGAATTATGGATTTTAATAAAGCAGAAGGGCCTAATATTCAGTCATGGGAGAATATGATAGATTGGTAGCAGAGATACAAGGGGAAATGATTTATACTGCAAGACAGAAAATTTTCAATAGGATCACCTAAAATATATTTTAAGGAAATTTTTTAGAGAAAAAAAAAGTCAGAGACTGATTCCTCTCAGATGCTGGGACCTCTCACCTGGCACCACACAGGAAAGAGGTAATCCCATTTTGGAATCTGAGGGTGTCTCAAATAAGGGGGTTTGAGGCTATGATTTCTTGGCCTTCACCTGGATTTTATATCAATTCCACCTGCTACTGGAAAACTTTTCTGATGAAAGTTTTCTCAAAATGATGTGTATCAGAAAAAATGAGTAATAAAACACACATATGTTGGTGTTTATATCTGTCTGACTTAGAAACTCTCCCTACATTTTCTGAAGCCACTGAAGCATACACCATCTATCTGTAGATAAAAAGAAAGCCAACTATTTTGTAATTTTAAAACCTTTTCTGCTCTGGGCAGTATGCATGTAATAGAACTTTTATAATTAGCTGAATCTTTTCAATAATGAATACAAAGGAGTATCTCATAGTGAGCTAATGCTCTGACATCTCCTGTAGATTTACTTTCTGGCAACTGAAAATGTTTAATCTCTTATTTTGAGAATTAATGCTTCATAGACTTTATGCACTGAGGCCAACCCTCATGATTTTTTTAAGAATATCTGAGATTTAATACTGCTCTTTTGAAGATGACTGTTGAAGTCTTGCTCATAATTTACATTTCAAAATTAAAGCTGTGCACATGGGAATTGAAAGTAAGGTTTTGCAAGACCTCACAAACAGAAAGTGCAACAGAGATTCCTTGCATAACGTTATTTAAAACTTGTCTGGTGAGTTTTGAAATGTAAAATACCTGGGACTTGGGAAAAAACCCAAGCTATTACTGCCATATACTCATTATTAATTTGTAATAAAGTATAGCATTGCATTTGCAATCATCATCCATGAATATGATTCCAAAATCTGAAAGAATTGCACAGGCTATTGTTACAATTTCAGTCAATTTAGAACTGAAAGTAAGAGCAGGGGGAGGAGGGAGGGGAAGGGTTAAACTAAAAAACTGAGACAGATTTAGGAAACCAGTATTTATGTTTTCCTGGATTTTGAATTTATCAGAAAGAATTTCATACCCTAGGAAAGAAAATTGAATACAAATCTGATATACAGATTTATTAAACCTCAGGTTTGCATGAAATAAAGAAAGATACCTTCCCCAGAAGAGTCACCAAAAAAGGAGTCTTGACAAAGTAAAGAATATTTAGAAACTCTACAGCATTGCCTTTTTAGAAACCCTAAAGAGACACACCATGACTACTGAATACCTGTTTGGAATTGGCTCAAACCCAAGAAAATGCACTGTCCCTTAGGGTAATGCTCATGAGGCTGAGACACTCAACACCTTGAGAGAACCTTCTGAAGAACAGTAAAGCACCATATCAAAATCCTTCCTCATCTCAGAGAAGAACCAGTGACAGTTGCAATTTTGGCGTTATTTGTAAGCAACCTTATGCCCAGCTAATTGTTTCTGCATGTGTCAGGGAAAACAGTCTGTGATGTATATTTTCTCACAGAATATAAGCCTCTTAATTCTCGGTTAGAAAAAATATTATCAGCTGTATAAAAATCTCAGAAATAATTTTAACTGATTAAAGGACATGCAAAATATTAAATAAAATATTAAATGATTGAGGACTGAGAAAAAAAAAAGGATTGAAAGACTGATTCAGTAGTTCTCATTAGCATTTGACATTATTTAGTGACTTGAACAGATTTTTACTGAGTTCCCAATGAAAGCAATAAATCACTGAGCACAAAAATAAAGGCAGAAATATTTAAATATTCAAATATTGAGGTAGAGATATAGATTAATTCAGGAACATTAATGAAGTCACTAAAGATCAATTCAGATTATGATCCAGTGCTGGAAGGAAATGTTTTCCTAAAATCTATGAGCCAGCTTTCTCAAATTGAAAATATGATATCTGGATTCACAATGTAAAATTGACCTGTGTTTTCTTCCCTGAGAGCAGGATCAAGTTATCCATCTTATTTGGAAACATGACCTATTCATATGAATTTAAATGGACTTATTGACTGGGGGTAGTGCTAATAATTTCTGTGTTGTGATTTTCATTGTGAAATACAGGATTTCATGGCCAAAGAAGCTGAAGACCATGTTTTATCTTTGAAGTTATTTCAGCCCAATTTTACCCTCTCCTGACCACACGTACTACAGAATCTCCCCTTGCATGAGGTTTCAAGTTTGCATGAAGCAAAACTTCATGGATCCACTGCTGAACCACAAGTCTTTGAGTGCTGCTAAATTCATGTTCTACTCAGTGCTGAAGTCACAAGGTCTCTCTATTGGTAGCTCTTCCAAAGAGAGGGAAGCTTTATTTACCAGTCAAATCTATACATTTTACTATCTTCATGTTTGAAATTTGAGTATATCTATACATCCTCATTCAGGTGAGCACCAATATAACTTCTCTGCACATTTTCGTTCCTGCTTCCCAACACAGTTTGGCTGCAGGAAAGAATGCAGACTTTTAAATACGTGATTCTTATCAAGGACACCATACTGATGTGGGAGACTCCAAACTTGCTACAGAAATGGTTCACAAGACATCTAATTTACCTGTGCAAGGCACTCAGCTTCCAACTTTGAAATAAAATCCATACAATGCAATTCACTAGAACAATATAAACAACCCTCTACATTAGAGTTTAGCCTGAGATGTCCATCATGCTGTAAGCTACAGTCACAATTTCCTTCAAAAAACTCAAAATTTCTATCTCAGATCTTTTGTGATAAATACTTTCAGCAGCTTGCACTATTTCTTCTTTGTAAAATATTTTTGGGTTTATTCCTTAATAATAATAATAATAATAATAATAATAATAATAATAGTGCTAGTTAGCAGAACCCTAACATTCAGAAAAGATAATCATCTGTATTACATGTTTACAATCATTATTTGCACAAAAATATAAGTAATTATAAGCAGTTCTAATCAGAAAGGTGATGTAACTACAGCTAAAGAGAATAATTGCAGCTAACTGTACATTGGCAGTCTTCATTACTTTTCTAAATTATCTCAGAGAAGCATAGAGAGGCAACAAAATAAGGATCTTTCAAGCTTCATGCTGAATTTGCTTCCTTTTTTCATGTGACATATAAGCTCAAGCAAAGGAGTATTTTTTATTAAGAATGCTTCAAGAAATGTAGGGCAAGTCTGCTACCCTGCCAAGCAGAGCGCTTTCTGATTTTGAAAGTTGTTTGTTGTACTTTGAAAACAGGCACTGGTAAAGGCAGAATGAACTCCTCTGCTGCCAAAAGACAAAACTGGTGCAACTGGCACTGACAAAAACAAAAAAAATTTGCTGAGTTTTCCCCAGTGATTTACTGTAAAGTCATCAACCCTCCACTCAGAAAAAACAATGTGCAAAATAAACAACCTGGCTTGTTNAAAAAAAAAAAAAAACCGGTTTTTTTTTTTTTTTTTTTTTTTTTTTTTTTTTTTTTTTTTTTTTTTTTTTTTTTTTTTTTTTTTTTTTTTTTAATAACCAGTTATTTACAAAGCCTGTGATCAGATATTCCAGGTCTTGTGGTCATTAGGGAAGGAAAAGAATACATTAATTGTAGGCAGTTGCAGCAGGGAACATCAAGCAATAGAACCTAATTACCTGTGAGGAATTCAACCAGCTCAGTGGTTATGAAAAATACTATGGAGTTTTTAATAAACAGTTGAAGCAGATTAGTGCTTTAAACTCTTCCTGATGAGAGGTTCCCTTAAAGAAAATTATACCATCCTCAGCACCAGTCTAGCTGAAAAGGTTGTTATCTGTAACTGATCACCAATTCTTAACAAGCCATAAACAGGCACTGATGCTGAAAGAGCTCTCTCCACGTTCCTGCTGATTGCTTCCCACGCTGTCAGTGTCCCTGACTTTGTCTCCTGTACCCATAATGTTCGTACAGCTGCCTAGTGAGCTCGTGGGCAGAAATGATCCTACTCACTGTAACCTCACCCCCTCCCTGCCCCAGCCCATTGTACTGATTTTGGGTCAGTCACCTAATCTGAATCAGCCTTACATCACCATGAAGGGTGAGGTGGGGTTCAGGGAAAGGAAAAATGGCATTTTACAGCAATAATGCTGATTTAAATTGTGCTTTATGAAGTAATTATAATCTGCTCTGTGAATCATTCTATCAAAGGACTGATGGAGCACTATAGTCCAATCTCATACTCACAGGGTTAACTTCCACATTACATAAGGCTGAACAGAGCTTTATTATAGAGTTTTGAATCAAAACTTTATTTTGTGTGTTTTTGTTGGGTTGGTTGGTTTAGTTTGCTTTTTATTCTCCCTTCATTCAGTTGGAATTTCCTTTACTTCAGCTTGTGAATGTTATCTATTTCCTATTTCTGACTGCTGAGTTCTGAGAAGAGTCTGACTTCATCTTCATTATACTAAAAAGCACCAAAAGGAAGGGAAGAATCCTTTCCTATGACCTGTTCCGTGCAGAGTTAATTTTGCAGCCCAGTATGGAATAATAATGATTATAAAGACATTTTCTAAATTATTATTGTGTAAAGAAAAATTTTTGCTTTTACTGTACAAGTGACATTTTTGGGAAGAAAATCTGGTTTGAAGAGTGTTTTAACCTCTGTTTTGAGCAGAATAGAGTGGACACAGCACATTTTGCCATGAGAACATGAAAAAAATATATTGCTTTGTGGGAAAAAGACATTGTCTCCAATGCCAGGACTTTCAGTATTTTTAAAATTGCTTTGGGCATCAGTTGCATATTTTTAGTTTTGTTCATTTTAAAGAAATCTGAAGAATATTGAATCTGTTTTGTGGTCCTTGCATTATTTCCCAACTGTTTAAAAACAAAAATCTCTTTTCATAACACATCCATTTTTCTGTCAACAATAACAAAAAGCTGCCTCAGGAGAAGAGCTTTAAATATAGCTGTGGTGCTATCAACAAGTTAGCACTTCTGCTTGAAAGCAAGTCCAGTCCATTGCAGAGTTTTGCTGCAGGAGACAGAAGTCAGTAGTGCCCTAGCATGAAGGCAAGCTGAGTTCTTCATTGCTGCTTTTTGCTGGAGGGGGCTGGAGGGTGCATTGGATACATCTTTCTGTCTGATCATGCATGGCTGGGTGTGCTCCATTTAAGTTGAAGGCTGGTTGTGAATCCCAAGGTTTTATAATGAGTGTTCATGAAGTGTGCTGGACTCAGCTGAATGTGGAGTTTATCTAAAGACAGCTTGGCAGTTCTAAAAACTGAGCAGGTTGGCTTCTGTCTCTTTGGCCCAGCTCTTAGGCCAAAATCAAAGAAGCAACTTAACAGCCTGGGAGCACCTTAGAGCTCAAGGGTACTTCACTCCCTTGTTACTCTTCACTGCAAAAGTCTAAAGAACTAAACTTATGCTTTTATCAGTTTTGTTTGGATAGACATATGCCAGATTTCCTCTAGGGCTGCCTGCTCCCCAAACTTTCAATGTCTGTGCTTCCAAACAGGTTCATGGTGTGGAAAATTAGAATTGTTTTATGCCCTCTGACAAGTTCCCATATCACCTTTGTTTGTTATTCTCCAGTTTAATCTTTGTTCCTCTAGGAGCTCCCAGAGTTTGTTATCTTCCACCTTCCCAGCAGGTGAAGGATCCTTGTCTTCCTTCCACTAACCAAGAATGAATAAAAAGTTTAAATATTGGCAGAGTTTGAGCCCTGAAGAGATCACTGAAGCACTAGAGAGTGAACTTCCCTGAACTGTCAATGTTATTTCCATGCCTCTCCTAAGGCCCAGTTCTAAATTTATATGATACATATATATGTATGTATATATATATATATATTTCAAATCTGAGATAGATTGAACTGTCAGTGATGATAAATATTAGGGACATAGTCTTAAAAAAAAAGGAGGAAGTTACTAATTCTATGTATTGTGTTTTAATATATCTACTTGTGTTTTCTGTTGTGATTTTCCCTCAAGATTATAACAGATTTTAACTTTCTCTTCTATGATTCTTGGTGAACAGCAGTGGAGTGGACAGGGATAGACCCACTATCCCCACAGAGGTTCAGGATTCAGAGAGGAGCACATCTGGTCCCTTTAGGCACCCGAGATCCTCTCCAGGCTTGTCACAGATCAGCAAGGGAACTGCTGTATGCTAACATCTTTTGTGGGCAAAATCCTTGCAGCAAATACCATCAACTCCTCTGAGAGACAAAACCAATTAGGAGACAATCAGTAACTGTATCTGATCTACAAAACTCAAGATACAATGAATCAGGAATGTTCCTACATTATTCTAATGAGTTTTGTGTCAATAAATGGATCTATGGAAGAATTCTCCAGGCTCTCTATCAACTCCACTGTGTTGGGTTCATTATTTTTTTTTTTAATTTTTGCAATGAGATTTCAAAGGTGGAAAGAAGAGAGGACTAGTGTGGGGCTTTCCTCAAGAGCTACCAAAGAAGAAACCTACTTTATTGCTACAGTGATCACTAATCCTGGCAAAATTCCTTTTGCCTTGTTAAAAAACCAACCAAAACAAACAAAACAAACAAAATACCCCAATCAACCAATAAAATAAACAAACAAAGTAAAACAACAACAAAAAGCCCCATCAGACTGATTAGAAACACTGAATTTGGAGAACTGAAAATAATAAATTATATAAATGCAATTAAAATCAAATTAGTACTTGTTATCTAAAGATACACAAAATTGGTAGATTTTTGAGCTGTTTCAATGTTCCTCTTTAACTAAGTATTCCTGGTTCTCTATAACATTTATGTCTATGATTTCAAAATGGTTATGTTGTATCTGATAACCCAAAATCTGAATGCTCTTAACCCAAAATTTCTCCCCTGTTCTATTTACCTGCCCTAATTAGACCATTTTCTATCAAATAAAAGCAAAAAAACCCACAACAAACAAATGAACAAACAAAAAATTTGACACCATCCTGTGCTTCTTGTTAATTCAAGATAATCTTGGAATTTAACACTCCAAATTGTAATTGCACTTGATGTTGAGCACAGAAGTCGTTTTAGAACTTGAGACCAAAGCAAATTAGCATTTTTGTCAAGTAAAGTTAAATGTGCTTAAAAGTTACTTCTTATTGCATTTAGACTAATGTTTTACAGTGGCTGCCACCCAAGGTCTGTTGGAGATAGACCCTGCTGCTAGGATTCATCTCTCTCAGCATCAGTGGGATTGCTCTTCTAGAATGTAGTTTGTTTTATTTGCAAATAGATCTCTAAAATAGGTCAGATGAATTGTACCTTCAGAATGGTTATTTCATTCCATCGATTATAAAATTTTTATTTAGGTGGCTGAACCTCCCATAACTCCCATGATAAAATTTCTCATTGCATTATCTATTTCAGAGGTCCCAGCTGTAAAAAGATACTGTATTCGATTTTTTTATATAGTAGAAAAAACTCTAAGTTTTTAATTAGATAATTAACATAGAAACTGAACAAGTAAGAGATTGAAATAAAACTTTTACTATGCAGAGAAATGCCCAAACTATTTTAGCAGGTCCTGTTTGCAAAGATCATATTTTCTAAATTTTCTAAAAGATCAGATCATAATTTTCCTTATCCTTTATTTAATATTCAAAAGAAATTTCCAGTGAAATCACTAATCATCAAATTAGTGTAAATCTTTATAATAAAGAAGACCATTGAACCAGTTTGGAATTAGCACACTGGACAAAACCCCACTGTGATGTGGGAAGTTGCAGTAAGTGCAGAAGGCAGCAATAGGAAGATTCCAGGCTGCGGCAGATCTGGGTAACACATCTGGACAAAAATTCCCACCATGGCAAACTGTGAGAAAGGAAACAAGTCCTTGTACACTTGCCAGCCCAAGCTGTGGGAACAGCATCTGTGTTCTGTGGATTCCTGGGAGTTAGGTTGTATAAAAGTGCTGCCTCCAGAAGAACACTCCAAGGACCACCCCAGCAAGGAGACCAGAGGAGGAAAGACAGGAAGGACGCCACAGTGACCTATGAGGTGGTGACTACATTTCTGCTTAATCTTTCTCTCCTCTCTCTCTGCCCTCCCTTCCACACATCTATTAAATATAATTCATACTCCTGACATTGGCATATGTTCTCATTGGCACCTTAGTTTGGGCAGAAGCATCTTTTGATAATCAGATCCTAACGTATCTGTACGCATATATGTTCATTTGTCCAAATGTAAGCATATATATCACTGAAGTAGACTTAGTCCTAGGAATCTACCTTGCCTTAGCACAAGGTATTTATTTGTTGAACCAATCAACTCTAAATATTTGGGCTCAAATTTTAGTTTATGAAGTTAGAATTCTGTAAATTAACTTCAAGTTGCTGATAACAGTTTTGATCCTAGCATGCAGCATTATAGAAATTTTCCTCTTGAAATGATTAATAGATCCTACCTCCCTTTTCACAATTTACTTAAAAAAAAAAAAATAAAGGTACAAAAAAAAATACCACTAGCATCACTACAGAAACCAGCTAGAGGAGTGAATAAAATTACATAGTTTGGATATTTCTCCGAAGACAAGACAGTCTATCTGACTTCCAACAAGTTTGTTTTACAAATGATTCCTTACATTTATGTAAATTTCTGAAATATAGCTCTGCATATTTAAAGTAAATACAGTACAGTGAATCAGCCCTGTGATAACTGGAGGAGTTAAGGATCACCTATAGAGTAGGACAAAAATGTTGTTACTCTATTTAATACAGTAAAAGCTCTTGAGTCTTAGCTCAGGTTTGATCAGAGGACAGATTTCCCACCTCCAGGAATCATTTGCAGAACTTTAGTTGCTCAGTCATCTAAATGCTTTAAATGTAATTTTTCTGCACTCTCCAGCACCACTCCTGTATTTTTCACATACTTGAAAGTTTCTCTTCTCTCATGCCAATATTAGGCCGCTGAAATTTCAGTGACTTTCATGAAGTACACCCCAATCTAAACTGTTATACTTTATTCATCCAGCCAATTACATCTATTTGGTTGTGTATGTCATTTATGTGTGTCATGACCATGTATAAATGTTCTAGAATTCATAGAGTAGTGAAGTTTTTCCTGTGAAATGCAGTGAAATATATTAATTTATTTCAAAATTTATTGCAGCACTCAAATGGGGCAATATTGAATTCCCCTTTAACTCACTGAAGTGGTAAAATCCCCTTTAACTCACTGAAGGCAGGCTCTCCAGTCACAAGCATCACTTGAATTCCAAATCCTGTCTGGATAGGTGAGGGGAGAGCAGTGGAATGTTGTTTACTGGACTTCAGTAAGGCTTTTGATGCTCTCTCCCGTGATATCCTCACAGACAAAGTCATTAAGTGAAGGCTGGAGAAGCAGACAGTGAGATGGATGGAGAACTGGCTGAACAGCAGAGCTCAAGAGAGACCTGGATGAGAACCTGCTACAGGTGATATCCCACAGTGGTTTTGATTCTGGGTCCAATCTTGTTCACCTTATCCATCAGTGACTTAGATGAAGGGGGAGATATTTCCCAGCAAGTTCACTGATGGCACAAGGCTGGGAGGAGTGGACAATACCTCAGAGGGCTGTGACCCTTCAGACTGCAGGGCTGGGCAGAGAAGAACCTTCTGGAATTCAAGGCAAATGCAGGGTCCTGCACGTGTGGAAGAGCACAGATTGGACCTGCTGGAGGGCAGCTGTACAGAGAAGGACCTGGGAGCCCTGGTGCACAATTAGCTCTGCAGGTGCTTTCCGTGTGCCCTTGTGCCAAGAAGGCTGATGGAAGAGCGCTGCCAGCGGGCTGAGGGAGGTGACCCTGCCCATCTAATCGCCCTGGTGAGGCCACAAATGCTGTGCTGTGACCAGTTCTGGGCTCCTCAGTACAAGAGAGACATGGAGATCCTGGAGCAGGTCCATCAAAGTGCTGTGCAAGTGATTTCCTCTTGTGAGGAAAAGCTTAGGGGATTTGGCCTATCCAGCTTTGCAAAGAGATGACTGAGAGAAGATCTCACCAATGTGTATCATTATCTGAAGGGACAGTGATAAGAGGATGGACCAAGCTCTGTTCCTGGTGCTGAGCAATAGGACAAAGGCAAGGGGTAGAAACTCCTGCACAGCAAGTTCCACCCAAACATGGGGACGTTCTCCTTTATTTTATGGTGACCAAGCAGTGGAACAGATTGCCCAGAGAGATTGTGGAGCATGGAGTCTCCTGCACTGGGGATACTGAAAGGCCATCAGAACAGATGGAAGGACAGAATGCTCAGTGGGCATTATCTGAAGGTTCCAGAGAGAAGCACTGCCTTCTCCACTTACAATGACTTCAAAAGGATGCAGAAGCCTTGGGATTCCTCTGCTAACCTTCAAAGGTAACTTGGTACCATAAAATAAGGTTTATACAAGGCTTAAAGCACTTCAGTCAGTTGAGAATGAATTGGAAATCCCATTTTGTCATTACAAGGGACAGCATTATAAAGATCAGGTTATTCATTCAAATGATTCATTAGGAAACTAAGGAAGACGTCAATTTTATTCATTCCTTCCTAAATTTTGTTTACATTGTTTTAATTAAGCAATTAAAATTTCACCAAAACTTGTAATTTCTTCAGGAAATCTGCTCAGATAATTTTTTGACCTTTTTTTGTGAAAAAAAAAAAATCTGCTATGGTATAATTTGGATTATTAAAAAAAAATAATCACGTAATTAATTTTCAAAATGGATCTAAAAAGGTCTTTGAATTCTTTTTTTTTCTCTTTACTTTAATCTGTGTTCATAAAAGACATAGTACCCCTAAGAAAGAACTTTCTGCTCTAAATTATAAAGAAATTGGAATAATTACTACCTTTGGTCAATGCTTTAAATATGTATCCACATATTCAGCTGATCCCAGAGAGGGATAGGGAAAAAAGGATGTGTTTGATGTTTGTGTGTGTGTTCTTTCTCTCAGGATTTGCATCACTTCCTATTATATCCATTTTTCAAGCTGTCTTCAATTTAGAAGCTTTAGCCAGTGGCAGAAAATTGTACTTGAAACAAATTACTCAGCTTTGTTCAACAAGAAAACTGCAATATGAAATGTTGGAATTTGATTCAGAACAACTAACCTGAAGGCAGTAGATGCTGCCAATAAAGAGGGAACTGATTTGCTGTATTATAGTTGGATGTAGCTATGATAGCAGTGTTTTTTCCCTTATAATGTAATAAAAAATAATTAGACATTTATGGAAAGGTTATGGCCTCCTTACTTTTCCTCCTGATAGATCTGCATTTGCATTGAAAAAGGTAGATTCAACAAGATAATTACAAGAGTCTGGGAAAAAAAAGCAGTGTACAATGACACATTTTTGTTTTTTTAGTTTTTGGTTGTTTTTTTTTTTTTTCTGGAGAATGAGAAATGTTAAGAAAACTGGCTTTGCCTTGCTCATGGTGTTTTTCTTGTTGCTGTTGGAAAACAGTATACTCTGGCAGTGTCTCCACCACTGAAGACAAATTGTAAAAATCTATTTCTCATGCTGCAGGATTTTTCAAAGTACTCCCATTTTCTGAAGGTGAGTGTCTTCAATATATCATTTTCTTTCTATAGTTTTGTATATCTGGAGTAGCTCCTTTAATCAGTGGAACAGCATCTAGGTTGCTAGGAGAGGTGAAGAGCATCTCCTAGAATCTGCTTCCTAAATTCTGTTTAACTATTGCTGTGAAAGCTCTTTTTGTGTCCAAAATGTTCACCAACAGGAAAAAAAATCTTATGTTATTTTTCTTTTTTTCTAACACTGTTTAAATTCCTTTCTTTGGAAATGGTATCTTTCCTGCACAGATTTATCATGGGCTTTAGAAATGTATTGTTACACTGATAGTTTCTGAATCATAACAATTTGTATTATTATTTTACAGGAATTTAGATAACTTTGCTTTGTGGATTTTTTTGAAAAGGATGCACCAAACAGGAAGGAAGATACTCAGCACAGATATCGTGTAGGCTTCACTTTCTCAAACATAAAAATGATGGGGAAAATATGTCTCTATAAAGTCAGAGAATTGCATACTGCTTTAAAATACAAAAGAAACCCAAAATAGTCTTAAAACTAACATATAAACAATGAGATAAGGTGTATTTTTTGTTAGTGTCACAAATGTCCAGAGACAATGTAGAAAGATCTCCTTTTCTCTCTTTTACTTGCCAAGAAAGAAGGAACTCTTCAGACAATCAGTCTAGTCAGAAAGGCATAGCTCATAGAAAAGGCAAACAATTGTATTGAGATGAGTGAGAATCCAGTTCCTTCCAGAATATAACAGAGTGTTCCATGAATATGAATGTGTTTCTAAAAAACTGAACACTCATCCAGGCACAGCCAAGGCAGTCAGGAGGCTGGTGAATAATGCTGTGGATCTTGGATGAGCAGCAGGAGGAAAGAGCAAGGATCCATGGCAAACTCAGCAGGCACTGATGCAAGTTACACACAGGACTGGTAAATCACCCAAACTGACTAATTACTGTAGGCAGTATGTTAGCAGGCTTCTGAAAAAAATGTGAACTTCTAGGTATGACAGCTGTGTGAAACACAAAGGCAGGTGTATGTATCAGATGTTTGACCCAGCTCATCTCCAGAAGTTTTGTACATTTTCCAAGGCATGCACATTCAGTTGTGCTGTTGTCACATCATAATCAGAGTTACAAAGCCAATATGGCAGGCAAAAACAACAACAAAAAAATCTAAAGAAATATTAAAAAAGAAGGTGTGACAGAAAGAAAGCATACCAAAGGTGTTTTCAGAAAATAAATACTTCAGCAATGGATGATATTAACGTGCAAACCCAGAACCATTTGGTAGCACTAATCTCATCTGATATGACCCATCTAAACGTTAGTTAAGGAAGCTGAAATAAATGCTTTAAATTTTCATTATAATATTAATATTTTGGCTCTTAACCAAAGGAAAAGGACTGGCTAATCTGGAATGACAGATTTAATTAAGAATCTGAGGGATACCCATAACTTTATGGAACAGCAACTGGATTGAAGCAGAAAAATAGAGTATTTACAACAGCAGAATACACCTATGTTTGAAGATACTGAATCAATTTCCAGATAAGGATAATAAGAGTACATTACTCTGAGCCACTAGATTTGGCTACTCTTCTGTCCATTTGATTCCCTCCCAGTCATACCCTAGTAACATCAGAAAAAATAATGCACAAAAGGGAAGACCAACATATAATAGCCTAAAGTGATTACAAATGTCTTTATGGGACAAAATGTTAGGAGCTCTTTATGAGAAATACACAAACCAAAGCTTTTCCTTAACAGACAAGCCATTATTCACATACTGCAGCAGTGGATACCACATTTCATTAGAGCTGCAAGCCTGTAAGGCTACTACCATAGGGTGCAATAGTGAACCTTATGGAAAGCATATTAATCTGAAAATAATGGGGATAAAGCATGAGTTTCTAGTTCTGGACAGGAAAGAACACTCTCTACCACAAAAACCAGGCATTGTCATGATAGGAAAGATTCACATTCATTCTAATGAACTGATTTTTAAAGCTTTCTCTCTCAGAACAAAATTTACAGTCCAATAAGTTTGAGGACTCTCACATGCTAAAATAATGATCATATGAAGTTTAATTTTAGCTTGCCATGTGATGCCACCTGGAAATACTCTAGATTTATCTGCATTTAAACACCATTCCAAAGTAACAGTCTGAATATCAGTCCAAAAGAAAAGGGGTTGTATTCAAGAATATGGGAGAGTAAGTAAAAAAACAAATAAAAAATCCCTCTTATCTGAATCCTCAGCATAATAGTTTAATTTCTAACTAAATTAAATAATCCTACAATAAAAATTAGGAGTCTTAAGACATCAAGGAGCTTCAAAGGACTGTCTAATATAGAAACAGGTTATGAAAATCTTGGTTTTGGGGTTTTTTAACATTTCAAATAAATACAGCAAAAGTGAAGTTCTAATAAAGAACTCTTCCACAGGAACTGCTATGTTATCATTTGTAGGCAAGCTGAGAATAATCTATTTACAGGAAGTGTTTGATAAAATATGTTGTATTTGTGAATACTGTTGGAAGCTGTTGGATTTGGATTCTTATTTCTGTCCTTGAGTATTAATTTCAGCAAGCAACTGGGCTAGAACATAGGGAAAACATTTTAAAGTTAAAGATAATAAATCAGTAGAACTGAGTAAAGAAGCTGTAAAGTCTCTATCTACACTAAGAATTTTTTGGTGCAAGTCAAAAAAATCCTTTTAGGAGCAATATTGTGCCTTGAATCATTGGGATAACCTCTTGAAGCCCCCTTAACATCATTCCTACTACTTAATAGCCTATATATATTTAAGTACTGAATATCATTGACTTTAGAACAGTTCTATTTTACTTATTTTATTTTCCTTGGAACTGCACACAGTTCCAGATCCTAATCATTCTGCTAAATGGAAGAGATCACCTGAATTTTCCAGGAACCTTATTTAAAAGCCCTACTTGGTAACTCCTAGTTTCAGTTTCATGGGAGAGGAGAAACTATTTAGGAATTAGAAGTTCATCTTCTATCATATTAATTCCTCAACCTGACTTTTACTGATCCTAAATGAACATTAATCATGGAAAGTGACTCTGTTTCAAAGTGGTTTTAAATCACTCACTAGGTGAAGCAGTTCTTCTTCAGACTTACACCAGACAAGGCTCAGGTCCAGTTATCACACTCCACCCTCACCTTCACTCAGTTTTGGTGGGGGGGATCCCTCTGCTTGCTTTCCAGTGCTGACAGTCTTCATTATCAACTGGTTATTCACACTAAATGTGTCAGGGACTACTAAATCAGATTTCCTTCAGAACCACATCGTATTAAAAGAGATAGGTTACAGAATTCTACCATATTTTTTATTCCAAAATTAAACCCTGTATATTTGTCAGATTTTTGATGGAATTATTAGCATTCTGATTCCCAGCCCAAAAACCCCTGAGCTTGTTGCAATTCCAAGAAGTCACCAAAAGAAGCTTTCTAAAAAGTTCCAAGAAGCTTTATGTTAATAGAAATGCATTTAAGAGCTAGGCCAATGAAAGAGATTAATAATATTAAGCAAACAAATTATCTTTCCAGGTGATTACTGAAGTATCATTTCAAAAGGGTTATATTGTGGTTTTCAGAAGAAATACTTTTGCTTTTCAGCTTTTCCATTGTTTCATTTGTCTTCTCAGTAATTTTTTTAAAAATTAAATAGATCGTATGGGAAAAGCAGAATTTTTAAAAATAAAACTTAAAAAACTTGATTTTTCTTAGAATTGTCTTTAGACATAATTTAAGGGCTAATAGCCTTTTAGTCAAAGTTCATACAGAACTCAGAACTGCACAACTGTAGTCCAGCTACTAGTTAAGCACAGTCTCCCTGAATTATTTACTTTTCTTTTTGATGACACTTGACAATGACAGTTCAGGAATAGGCTAATTTGTAACACTGTAAGACAATGTTGTTTGTGATATGGATACAGAACTTGTCCTTTTTCCCCTCTATTTTTAAACTCTGACTGCAAACTTTTTTCTTATTTATATTCTTTCTTCTTCTTTTTAGGAAAACCAGCTGGATTATACTGGCAAATACCTCAGGAAAGCAGAACTAATTGCTCCAATTATTACTGGAGAGCCAGGTGGGAAATTAGAATATAGGGTCAATTGGGGATAGATAAAAAATACTTCTCAGGGTTTAAACAGGAAGCTGATAATAGTTAGGTTTATAAGGCTGCTGGTTTTTATCTTGACTCAGTTTTTAAAGTGTGGGTTTTGAGCATTACTAGTAAGGCTATTCCTAGCTTAAGGGAACATGTTCAAAACACAGATTTCTTTTTAAAGAATGAGAGAGGATAAGGACTCCTGTCAGTGCACAGGCCTGATTCATTGCTTAAGGATCCCTTGTGACAGAAAAGTATATCTGATCTTTTCAATTCTTAAAATCAACATATGACAGGCTATCTGCAAGTGCTTTCAGTACTTGTTTTATATTCACTTATGTCCTTTTTTTTCCTCTGTATTTCAGCAGCTGCTCATGTGAGAAATTACCCTCGCTGGTATTTTCTGCTTTAAATTTTGTTGGCATTGAGTAAAATTATGCTGCTGAGTAGTAGATTTCAAACCCTTGGTAGAAGGTAATGACAGAAAACAAGGTTCTGATTTTATATTAAAGAAAGTTTAAACAAGTCAGGTTGAATTTTAGCCTTTTTATTTATAGAGATAGTAGAGAAGTTGGGCAATTCTTCTACTTTCAGTTAGATATCTTGCTGAGAAAGGATCACGTTTTAGTCAGTAATATTTTATTTTGCAAAAAGACCTCTTTTACATGTAAATCAGAAGGGCAATAGGGCTATAAAAGCAGGTATTACAGTCACTAAAAATGGGTTTTTAAAAAGAGAGTAACAGGTTTATATTGCTCTTGAGTAAGACAATGAGAACGTGCCGCAATTTCTTTTGCTATATACATGACATGAACTCAAAACCAAAAAATGCAATTCAACCTATGTTCAAGTCAGTGTTGGTAACATTTCAGATCGTCTGTATTTCACTTTAAATCCATGGGTCAGTATCCATTTTACAATCAAATCAACAGTCTCATACTTGTTCAGTACAAGACTCCATTAACTAAAAAAAATATTTGCAAGTCTAGACTTTTTCCAGGTTCTCATACATTTTGGTATATGTTAGAATTAAATGTGCAAAACTCCAGAATTATTTGAGTTGCTGGGAAGGCAGCAAATGTCAAAGATAGTATTTGACATAAATTGATGAGTCTTCCTGTGTTTTTGAGATACAGTCTAAAAAGGCCTTAAAAAGTTGGATCAATCCTTGGTCCAGAAACAGAACTATTCTCTGCTATGGTGAAAGTGACTGCTTCTGACTTGGACATTAACTGCTGATCTATATACTCTTAGTTAGACTGCTAGGAGTCAGGAATCCTGTTACAGAAGATAAAAATTTTCAGTTTAGTTCAATTAACTAAATTTAATAAAAATAAATATGTGCTGGTTTATGATTTGTAGGTAAAATGAAGACTACTCCAACATGTGAATTCACAGTTCCTCTGTCTATTCAGTCACTTCCTGATATAAATATAGAAATGAGCAGTTGTATGCTATGCGATGATACTTGCAATTTTCCTTGGAAATAACAGTTCTCAGATCCTTACTACCCAATACTGAATGTGACATTCTCATGTTGCTTCAGTAGTTGAAACAATCCAAAGGTAAGAAAGTGGAATTTTCCTGGCACAGAGTTACTGACTTGTCTGCTCAAAACACTGGATGAAGTGTGTGAAATGTGGATGCCTGATGTTCCTAATCAAAGGTACAGAAGGAATCACTGCTGAAGGACAGAAATGTTTTTACTTCTGTAACTGTCAAATACCTGAGTGGACAGCAGTTCCCAGAACACCACTCACAACAAGCAGGCATTTGCAGTTTGTGTGTGGAACCCGTCAAAAATCTTCATCAATTCTTTCATTCTTTCAAAGAATCAAATAGTGGTTTGGGTTGGAAGGGTTCTTTAAAGATCATCTACTTCCAACCCCACCCCAAGACAGGGACACCTTCCACTAGAGCAGGTTGCTCAAAGCCCCATCCAACCTGGCCTTGAACGCTTCCAGGGTTGGGGCATCTGTCACTTCTCTGGGAAACCTGATCCAGGGCCTCTTATATTCAATCTAAATCTACTCTCAGTTTAAAACCATTGTCATTGTAGGCCCTGGTAAAAAATATTTTCCTTTTTATAAGTCTCCTTTATCTATTTGAAGGCCACAGCAAGATCTCCCCAGATTCTTCTTTTCTCCAGGCTTGGACAACCCCAACTCTCTCAGCCTGTCTCCACAGGAGACGTGTTCTCTCTCTGATAATTCTAATGCAAGAAAGTTTCTTACCTGCAGTAAACCTATTTTTAGCCTGGACAAACATCAAAGTATAGATTTGTGCATAAACAAAAGCATTTGCAAATCTCAATAACTGTATCATAATTATCTGTAAATAACTTCCTTCATCTGCCTTTTATCTCTTATTAATTTCTTCTTGAAAGTCCAACATAAGGGCATTTTTCTCTGAACATCCTCATAAGGACTAATATGATACTTCTGATATTTCTACTTTCAGATTTAAAAGAAATTAAAATGCTAGTTTTTTAAGGTGTGAGATTTAACAAGCCCTTAGCCTGTTCTTGGTCATAGTATAGTGAGTCCTGTGGTTTAAATGGAATTACTCTAGCCTAGTTAAAGATCAAGTGAAAATGAATTCTTTTTTCTGAGTTTTAATTACTCTGAAGAATATGGCATTGTTTAGCTGTACCTCTTCTATCAGTTTGTTTCATGCCCTGTTTTACTCAAATCAGGGCAGGAGCTAATCACTGCTGGGTGCTCCTCTTCAGGAGACAGCGTGGAACAGTTTGCAAGACAATTTTCTCCAGGGTTTATTCTGTGCAGAAAGGATGGATAAAAATTTCACTAGGACTGTTCAGAGAGCTATAAAGGAACATTTACAAGTCAAATGATTCCCAGTCAGAGGGTCATGCACCTTTCCAAAATCTGATTAGAATGATTAGAATGATTAGAATGATTCTCCCTAAAATGTTTTAAGGTTTCTGTGGTATTTCAACTATTTTTCTCATAAATAAAGATTAGACTGCCTTAATAATTGAAATACAGAGATAAGAAATTAAACTATTAAAACTGAATTTCTTAGTTTATCATTTTGGCTGATGAACCACAGAGCTCAAAAAATTAAGAAAAAAATTATCTTTTTTCTTAGATTATTCTGAATAGATGAAATTAAACTCAGGGTACTGTAAAATCTATTAAAATATGATTACAGAGCATGTTTTTGTCTTCTTGTTGTTTCTTTGCCTTTTTTTCCCCCTTAATCTCTAACTTGAGCAAATTACTGTCATGGAGAAAAAGAAAAAAGAAAAACATCCCACAAGAGTTCACTAAAGGTTATGCCAAATGAGAGCGTATCTCTGTCATATCATTTTGTAAAAGATCAGTAAGTATGAGTGCACTTTTAGATTTTAGATTTTGAAACACTACAAATCTATTCCTTCTGTTAGCCTATGGAAATATACCTCCTTTACTAGAACATTCTGAAAATTTCTGCTCAGGTTCAGTCATCTGTAGAAGGAGACAGTTTCTTACTTAGAGAACTTTGCTTAATTAAATTCAAAGTATGAAGTTCAAAGGACCATGGAAATGTCACAAAGTGAACCTTTAAACATGGCTGAACAGTGAACAGAAGATTTTAGTGTTCAGGACATGGACTGAAGGGTAATTTAAAAAAAGGTAGAAAAACCCCCACTCTCTTGGAAGATGTGGGTGAGGTGCCTCACTGCTCCTATAGAAAGATTACAATTTTCTGACTGAAAATTCTCATAACAGTAATGCCAACCACAGAGGATGACAGAAGCACTGTGAGTACTCATTCACTCAAAAAAATCCTGACAGACTCCTAAAAGAGCCTTCTCTTGAGATGAACCTCAATGCTTGAAGATTCAGGAGTGACTGAGGAATGATATTTTGTATGCATACAGATTTATCAAAAGGAGAAGGTACAACATTTCCACAACAATGCTATTCATATCTATTTATCTCTCTTCTACCAGAAATAATGGCATCTTGTGATAACCTAGCAAATTCATACTTTTGAAATGTATGTAAATAATTCCCCCATATATTTTTAAAATGGATAAATGGGTGGTAGGTGGAAAATACCCTCTGGAGCCTATTGGCTGAGCAACTTCATAGGACAGATAGACCAGTCATGATCTACAACCAAATCAAGATATTAATCGTGTGCTTTTAATTGTTAGTTTCAATCCTTACATGGATGCAATTGGGCTTTTTATGATGTCTGTAATACTCTAACCATGTCATAAGAAATCTCTGAACAAGGTATATTGCACTTTCTGAAACAAATACAGAGGTTGGCTTGCATAACTTAAAGGAGATCACAATATGTATAATAAGATTTACTGAAGATTAAGATGAAGCATTTCCTCTGCTCAGGGCAGAATGCCCAGAGTAAGGTAGCATGCAACAGGCATATCATAAAAATAACTAATACAGTAACCAAGAACAAAACTCTTGATTTTTTTTATATTATTAAGTAGTACAAAAATACAGAATATGAGAAGATAATATATTCAGAGAAACAAAGATTATCATAGACATAATCACAGTTGTTTATATTGACCATTTGGTTCTTTCAGCAAAGTAAATAGTCCTGTTTTCAGTATTTACTTATACCTATATCAATTTATGTTAATAGCACAAAAACTATTCCCAAAAAAACATTAACACAAGTGGGAAAACAATTAAAAATGAGCTTTTTTTCCCCTGGAAATTCCACTTATGCAAAAGCCTAAGTTTTGTTATCATACCTCTGTGAGCTGAACTCAAACCCTGTTGCTACAGTTTTGATTCAGGCATCTAGAAACCAATTCCCATTGTCCTTCGAGGGTCCTACCTTGCTTTGCCTGAGTCCCCTGCCATATTTATCAAACCTGTGTGAGTGACTTGGATGACTAAAACATTTCACATAGCAGTAGACCTGCATGTTCAACCAACTAAATTTATTCTTCACCATTTTAAAGAGACTAACCCAAGGTTACTTTTTACAGAAGTTATGCCATTAAGGATATCTGAAAATGTAAAAAAACCAAGAGTACCAATATTAAGAAGTTCTAAAGGTAACTCTAAGCCATTAGTTGTAAAGAAGAATACAAATTCCAGTATGGGAGATCTCTAGAGTTAATGAAAAGTGGGAATGAATATTTGCTTCCACTTAATTTCAGAGCTCTTCTGATCCACAATACAGGTAAGTGAACTACAGAAAAGGCATGATTTTAAAGATTTTCATTCTCTTTTATTAATCTCTTAAAAAATCCACAATAAATCTGTAATACCAAAGTAATTCTCAGTTAATCTTGAGTTTCTCTAAATTCTGCACTAGTTTTCCAAAAGAAAATTATGTTTACATGCTGAAACTCAAATGCTCTTGAATTGTCTTCCAAGTCAGAGTTTAATTTATCCTTTGTCACTGACTTTTCCTCTCTTAGCTAGAAATCAGACACTAAAATCCAGGCTGACTGCACCAGCCTCTCTCAATGGCAAGGAAACACTCAATAAGAACCAGTCATTTTATCAGACTAGGAGTTGAAACACTTGGAGTTCTCAAGGTAGCAGAGGGGAATTGCATTGTAAGTGAAAATTAGGGAATTGCAGCTCTTGACTTATTTGCAAATTTTGAAGAGAAGAAGTAACATAACTTTGGAAAGGTAATTTCAGACCATATTTTACATACACGTTTTTCAGAATGTTTCAAAAGGTGTTTTGAGTATTGTTTGGTTTTTTGTTTGTGTTTTGGGGTTAATTAATAATGCAAGTGAAAATGAAATTATTTTATATTTGTAGGCTCTGAAATTTAGGATCCAAGACATAACCTCAGGGACAATTTATGATGAACATTATAATGAAAAGTTATTTTTTTACAATTACAAACCTGTATAAAACTCATCATGACCAAATAAAATTGAAAAATTTAAAAAACAGATTTTTTTTCAAATGCTGAAATATACTATCGAGAAGTTGAATATTTATAGGAAGATTATCAAATTATTTGATATTTGATATTTGATAAAGAAGATTATTAAGTATTTTTAATGAGCACTCTGTATGAAAGTATTTAGTAAAATGCATATACATGGGTAAGAATTCTTGCTTTGGAAAAGAGAAATTTACAGTTCTCTTAGGCATAGAGAATCTGGTCTTTACCAGAATCTACCTGTAAATTGTAATTTAACTTCTTGTGCTCTGTGGAACATTAGATTGCTTTTACCTCAGATATGGAAACAGTAATCATTTCTCCATGTATAGAGATTTTAGAAACCTGAAAAATGTTGATTTTTTGAATGAGTAAACTTAAGGTCAATTTATCAATTATATTTATACATTTAAATTTATGAATTAATTGATACTCAAAGCCACAATGAAATGCATCTGAATGACAAAGGTCTTATTTTATAATAAAATAAAGGTCATGACAATTAAGTTTTATATTTGGAGTCAACATAAAACGTACACTTGAAAGAATATACCTTGTATGTAAAGGGAAATTAAATTTTCATAACATGTCTTTCAGTATAAAACACTCTTCATTGTCATGCGGTTTTCCATTGTTACACATGAAAAAGATAATCACATTCCCTCTGAAATTTTGAAAGTTATTCTATCAGGTGCTTTCCAGCTCCAATATTACAATGTCTTCTTCTTTCTCAGCACAACATTAATACCAAAACAAAATCACTCAGGATTTCCCAATCCAATAAAGGTTTCATTACAGTGTAGCTGCATTAAGTGCAGCAGTCAAGCCTGCTCAGCTAATATTTTTATTAAAAATTAATGTTTTATGTAAAGACTAGTAATTATAATTGCTTTATTAAGTAAACATTCTGAAATATTATGAAAATAGAGCCTGACAGACATTAGATATGTTCTTTGAATCAACTGAGAATTGAGTAAGCTCCATACTTTGAATTTGAAAAGCAATTAATATCAGAAGACAGAAATTAATATATATTATTCATTGTAATCTAACTATTTAATTACTTTAAATAAACAGGTGAGACAGCATTCTCATTTAAACCGAAGACTCATTACACTAGGGTCCTGTGTAAAGGGCCCCCAGAGAAAATGGTCAAGATTTTAATCTACAATACAAAGAGAGCACAGAGCAATTTTTCACAGCATAACAAGTAAAAGAAATGGGCACATCTTTCCTACAAACATGGGGTACCACTGTAGAGATGCTTGTATTTCTTTTTACCTTCTGAATCGGTTACTCCTACTCCCGACTGCTTTACTGGTTCTTGTCCATTCTGGCTCATCTTCCCTCTGTTAGAAGATAATGGTGGTTGTTGTCAATAAAACCATAGAAAGATGAGAGCTAAAACACTGATACACCTAAGCCAATGAGGATTGGTCTTTCAAGAATATTATCTTTTTCTCTTTTGGAAGCAGCTGCCATCACATCTTGCTGAGCCTGTACATTCCTACAGAATGGTTCATCAAATGCTGTCTGCTACCTGCCCCACGTCAGTCTGGGGCTGCATATCTTCTCTCCTCACTTTATCTTGTTATAATCAACATAATAAGCAGTCATAAAGAATTCGTATTTGGTCTACAGTACCGTTCTTTTAAAGGTAAGGCATACTTGTGGTCATTATCCTCTTAAATGATTACAGTTCAGATTTAGCATAAGAAACAATTCTGAAAACTTAAGGTTAAAATTAATTGAGTGGAATAAACCAAGCTCTAGGGTTTCCTGTTTTCCTGCATTTTAAGTAGAAAGAACCTGCATTAGAATCTTGATGTATATTTTTACTGGATGAAAGTTAGGTAAAATATAAGCTATCTTTAAATGTACTTGTTGCAAACTCTAAGGCATAATTATAATCACTCTCAAACATTTGTGCTTCCACTTTTCTTTTTGCCTTAAGACTCTGCTGTGATAAAGATTACAAGGCATTATCTTGACTTTTATATAATTCCTTGGGGTTAAAGGGTCAGCACTTTTCTTTTCTACTAGTGAGCCAGCTTCATGTCTGAATTAGTCTAAATTCACAGGGAACTAAAAATTAATATAAAATCACAGTTTTTCAAGTGATTTTATATTCAGTTTTAACTGGAATAAATAATAAAAATAGCTATTTTTTTTCTTCTTCTGTAGATAATGCTTCATAAATCATTACAAATATGATACAAGAATTATTTGCCCCAAGAATTATATTCATTATACATAATTTAATTTTCACCTTTGCATTTAAAATGAATTTTATTTTACAGACAATGTACTTCTATAAAGGGTTACACAATACAAAGGCCTGGAGAATCTAGTCTTTATCAGAGATAAGAATATGAGTGGCTTTCAGGAATATTACAACTGGATAATAAGAGTATTGAAAAAAATCCAAATTAGAAAGACTTTACAAGATATATTCAGATTTATGTAACTATATAATTATTAATTTCCCTTGATAATTATAGCTACTTAATATTGGCAAGTATTCTAATTAGTTACCTCATTAAACAATTCCCATGGTGTCACTGTTTAATTATTTTATTCTGCTTCAAGACCAATTGTTCCTATGGTTAAAAGCACTCGGACTAAAACAAAGAGTTTAAAATTCAGCATATCCAACAACTTCTATTGTTAGACCAGAAACTTAGTCTAAGCAGATAGCTTATAACCAAAGAGGTTTGTAAATGCCAAGATACTTAAAATTATTTTGCCTACTCAATACTTCACATTGAAATTGTAAGCTGTGGTTTTATGGATTTCCTGAGTTAGAGTACTAGGTCAGAGTCCCTGAAGTCATCATCGAGCCAGCATGAACACAAACTATGAGTAAAACTTCAATTACACATATATACAGAAAAATAAGAATGTTTATGCAGAATTCAAAATGGAAACAGTTATCCATTTTAAACATTCTCTCAATGAATGATCTGATGGTAAACAGTTATTTTGTCATTCATTCTCCTTACATTGCTATGTAAAGCCCTGAAACATGAAAAATGAAGCAGGTCCTGTCTGTATAAATTTCCCATATAATTTTAAAGACTCTGTCTAATATCAGCATATAAATAACTTACTTTAAAATGCCATAATAAAAATAAATAGTGTAATGTTACAAAAGGTGAGACATGGATCTATTTTATTTAATTAAGTATAATTCATGAGAACAAAATTCTGTAAGTGAAAATCTGAAGCTGTGGAGACTTCCTCCTTCTTTTCAGTAGTAGCAGGGCTGATCCCAGGCTTAAGAGACCAACAAGTCTGTCAGCCAAATGGCAACTAACTGTAGGTACTGTCACATTGCTACTCAATACACAGTAAATGATGTTACTTGGATTCAAGTTTGGCATGTGTGAACTGAAAATTTCTATTGAGAGCTCCATCTTGTGTTATTGTGCACAAAGACTTTCTGCATCTTTGTTTTTCTCACTAGGAATCACAGCCCGATATATTTGTTTTTCTTTTGATGTTATCAAAGACATTATCTCTTTTTTTCCCCTTTTAGCCTAGAACAAATGAGTAAAAAGTCCAAAACCAATCTAAAAAAAGGCACCGTACAACCTAATGTCACATAATGCTCATAGATTCTGAAGGTAAAATTGAAGTCTTAGATTTATCTCAATTTCCCCTTTAGTTACTAACAAGATATAGACAAATACAATTTGACTTTATTTTTGAAAATGATGAATACTCAGAAATATCACAATTCTAGACAATTTTCACTTCATTTAAGTTTTTCTAGGAAGCTTATCCTAGAAGCTATCCTATCCTATTTGTGACTAATAGTTCACAACTTCACAGGAAAAGCAAAAATTTTTTTGTTCCAGAGAAAATATTGAACAACTATTGCAGACAATGAATGAAAAATGACCACCGACTAATATTTTGAGAACAGTCAATCTATAAATATGTTTCAGGGCAGAATCATTAAGTTGATCAGAAGTTACTTTGTCCTATTAGGAAATATAAATTAAATTGCTAAATGATGGTGCATTGCTGCCAGGGGAGGTGAAAAAAATCCTGGCAAAACTTTTCTCTGTGGAGTGCTTAACTGAATAAAAAAGTTGGAAAATTAAATCATTTTATAGGATCATTACACTGATAGTAGCTTAATAATTCCTACAGGGACTCTGTACCAAAAAACTTTTTCCAGCCAGAAACTGAGAAAATCTACTGAAACTCCTAAAACTTTGGAAAAGTTGGGCTGTATCCAAAATATGAATTCCCTTTACACTTGTAACAACCTCTTTACAGAGGGAGGAATATCTGAAAACTTAAACTAAGCTTTCTCAATTCCACAGTGGTTGTACTTTTCAAACAGAAGCCAAGCCCCTCTCTACACACGTTCATCAAAGCCTGAGCCCAGGACATCTCCTGTATGACAGGAAGAAATTCATGAGGTTGAGGCAGAGGTTTGGTCAGTTATTAATAATTCAATGCCCAACAAAGCAGAATAAAATTGAAAAAAATTTGAAAAAAGAAAATTGAAAAAAGAAAAAAAACTCTGGGGAATTCTCCCAAGTAGCTGCTGTTCTACTGCATAACTCAAGTCTGAAGAGGAACCTGCATGAGAAGATGACTGGCAAGTGAAAGTGCTGTAAGCTGTGCATGGAGGATAGAAGGTATTAAAGGAAGAGCCTTACATTCTCGGGATGGGGAACAGATTATTCTCTCCCGTGGCACTGCTGCTGCCTTCGCTATCCATGCTGTATCCACTGCCAAAACTGCTGGCTGATGAGCCAGTGGAGACAGAACTTTCTGCAGGTCGGTGGTTAGCAGACCTTGCTGTACAGGGCAGGAACATCTGGTTACTAAAAACTTGAAAGGCATCAGTACTGCTGACATGAAGAAAAAACGTAATTTGTCAAAATCACATGCTGCAAACACTTTCACTTTTATATTTTAAATTCAAATATTGCTTTATCATCTTTTGCAGATGAAGTTTGTTTTCACATAGAATAAGGTGTTATAAACCAAATAGTAACCACCATTTTTTTTTCCTTCAGTCATGTTAATAATTCAAATCAACAGCCTGAAGGAAAAAAAAAAAAAACAAACAACAGTGGAACAGAATGATTAACACTGTTTTTCTGATTAAAGTGACAGAAAACCAGTTATTTATCTGAAACATTTCATATGATAATCTTGTAAAAATGAAAGCCCCAGTGGGCCTTCCTCATATTCCTTGTGAAACGTTCTTTGCATCTGGTGATTTTGAGGAGAGGAGTTTGCAAAGATGTGTAAGCACACAATCTATAGTCACAGAAAATACCCCACCCCTCTTCAGACACAACACAGCTATGCATTATATTTCTCAACTGCTCCTACCCATCTGAATCTCTCTTACTACATGCATAGAATTTTAATGAACATATTTTGATGGGAGATGCCTTAACCTAATTTAATACCATTTGGTGTTAGTATAACATATGTTAGTTTTTTCAGAATGCCTTATTTTGTGTTTTGGACAGCACTGCACTACATGAACAAATCATCCAGTATTTGGCATTTAGCAAGTTGAGAAATATAAATGAAAAAGGACACAGTGACATTACACATAGTAATTAATACAGGAACAATAGAGAAGCTATTCTCATATTGAATAACACAATTATCTGGGAATATTAATACAGGTTTGGGGATTTTTTTTTTTTTGCTAAATGTCCTCTAATACATCTGCTATTATCATGTTTCAACCTACTGAGCATATATAGTAAAGACAAAAAGTACTGCTTTGCAAAGTTATTTTTCTATGAAGACTTAATGAAATTTTATGTTATTTTCCTGAACTGTGAAACTCCTGTGTAAGTAGTTAAAAGAGGTTCTGTCTTTAAAATAAATTAGTCAAGTCTCTAACTGGAAATTTAATAAGAGCCAGAGCCCCAACAGTATCTTGCTTTATACTGGCAATCAATATTTTTTATGTCTGACTAAATGAATAATATTTTTGGTGAAGAATGCTGCATGCTGCCTGATGTGAGACCAGGAAGCTGAGTGTGACTCCTCAAACATAATGCAAAAAACAGGTGAGTAATTTGAACTAGAAGCAATAAATGAAGCAATTTTTTTATCATCAATCCCTGGGCAAACTTTAAGACAAAACTCTTATTCTTCACAATGATTCTTCGCTGGTAAATCAAGTTGTCATATAACTTTTTTCTCTTCAGCTCTATTAACTCTCATTTGTTCCTCTATTGCCCACAGCCAGAAGTGGAATCTGTCAGTCTCCATTGTTTTCAGATAAAATTATATGTTAGCTCTATTCCATGATTGATTAGCTCTATTCCAGATTGATCACAAGATGCTTCCTTGGATGGAAATACAAAGGAATAAATTGTAAAATCATAGAGTTGTTAGCAGATACTTTCAATATCTCACCTAGAGGAAAGATAGGTGCTTTTCCAGAGAGGCAGCCAGCTGGGCTGGCTGTGTGCAGCTGTTGCTTTATCACTTTCAGCTGCCTGCAAATATTGTCTTAGGAAAAAAGAGTGGTGATGTCAGCAAAATGCTGCTGAGAAAAGCTGGGCAAGAGTGATGTTTCAGAGACGAGAGGTCAAAGTCTCTTATAGTGTATTATTGGCAGTTGCCCTGTATTCAACAGCCTGAACTGTGGCTCTCTTATGCCTGTCCCAAACTAATTAATTGCCTCAGTTCTCTTCGTGTTTGCATGACCTCTATTTCTCCCAATGTTTTCAGTTTGGAGTTCTGGGGGTTCCTTAAGGTAAGACTGTTTGGTTGGCGCTTTTTTTTTTTTTTTT
>VXBR01004370.1:1245231-1446474 GCA_013400215.1 Cisticola juncidis
TTGTTGTTGTTGTTGTTGTTGTTGTTGTTCTGTGACATGGCATGACAAATGCCTCACAGGTGAGTACAAATGGGAGATGAAGACATCTGCAAAATCCATGGAAGTCAAAACATTATTGTGCCAGTGCAGAAAACAATCTTCAGTTCTTCCCTTAGGCATGAATTTGCTTGGTGTAGCATGTATGTTCACCATAACATATGTGGCCTGAAAGGATCTAGGATCTTTCATATCAAGGCTTTTTTTTACAGACTTTGCTGTAAAAACTATTGTCTGAAGTAATTCTTTGTACCTTTACTAGTGGATTTCCAAAACCAGTAGAACCTAGAATTTCGTTCAATCTAGAACAGCTTGAATTAAGCCTCAAGAAATGGGCTAGAAGTTTTGTTTCATCTATTTATAATCAACCCATGACTGTTTCTTTTGAAACCACTGTATCCTGATTACACATTCAGTATGCTTTATTTTTAGTTTTTCTACTGTTTTTACTAATTCACATAATTTTCCATATTGATGTTTTTTTCTTCCATAAGATCACTTCACTTAGTGAATGGGTATAATGGATCCAAGTTTAGATTGATGACTGGATTTTGAAAATTCTAAAGTTTAATGTTATTTTTTTTCCTTTCTGCTCTATGAAAGTAATGAATCATAGTGTCAGTTAGTGACAAGAAATGAAATCCACAAATAGATTTACAGCTGGTTTCGTGGCAAATTCAGAATCTGGCTACAGAGATCATCTCATAACTTGTGAGACACCCACATTTTCTACATATTGGGATTTTTACAGATACATCTAGACCTCTAAGTTTCTGCTGGTTACATATGAAACTTTGGAGTTCTGATATGGCAGTCCTTGCTGCCATGCGATATTTTCCCTGAGAGTTAGTATAACTATGGTTATATTTCTGCTCTATGGGGAAAGATAAAACTTGTTCCATGCTCTATGTTCAAGAAACTCGTCTGCACACTCATTTGCAGTCTTGCCCTTTCTCTTTGAATACCTGCAAATATTGTCTTAGGAAAAAAGAAAAGCAAGTCAGAGTTCACTCTGTTGTTCCTCTGGTCTTACTAGTCTACATAAGGTCTGTGAAGTCCTGAGCTCCTGATTACAGCAGCCTATACTAGAAAACTCTTTAGTCCTCAGGTTTGGACATCAAAGTTCTGGCAGGAGGTTCTTTGGTCTGTAGCATATGAACAATTTCATATGGATTCACCTGGGTCCAAAGATTGGATATTGTCATCTGGTATCACACAGGCTGAAGCTCCAATGTGTAGTCTTGCTTTACTGAAATCTACAATGTTTATCTGAATAGGAACTCAGGAGAAGGCAATTTTCATCATTTGAATATTAAGTATCCAGAGTGTGCAAGAGCAATGTTTCATTGCTTCCTTGCCCTTCCTTTTTGCAAATGATTCCCTGGCTCTTAAGCAATGCACCAACCCCCCCACCCCAAAAAAGAAAACCCAAAAAAACCCACCAAAAAACCCAAACCAAACCAAAAACACAAACAAAAAACCAAACAATAAAACCCCCAAACAAAACCCCCAAAACAAACAAACAAACAAAAACCCAAACAAAACCAAAACCAAACAAAACAAAAACAACAAAAAAACCCCAAACAAAACAAAAAACCCCAACCAACAACCCCAACCCAAGAGGCAACTTTTGGAAACTCTTAAAAAGCTTAAGAAACTTTTAAAATACTTGTCACAGGCAAGGTCTTGCCGCAAATTACATATGATTCATAAAGTCTTATATTTTGAGAGAAAAGACTCTTCATGTCTCAGCAGAAGGACGAGACAAATATTAACTGAAGGTTATTATGCACCTTCTTTTGGCCTCCCTCTGAGAGAAAGGAGGTATCCCACACCCTCTCTAGTCCCTTTTCTGTAAACGCTTTACACAGTTTATCAGGTCCTTGTCACTTTTTAAAGACTGCAGTATCATGTTTGGGCTGACACTGAATTATGAAAAATAGAAATATGAAATGAAAATCTAAAACTCTAATATGATCTGCTTTCTCTGAAATAGGGCACAGATTTTCCTATTATACAAAGCTATTGTTGTAGTTTGATTTAATTTTGATCTGTTAATCCTATTTTAACTGGTAGTTCCCTTGATGAGATCAAATGTTCTCTACTTGGAATGGGTGTTAATGGGTACATATGTCACATTTGGAGTTTGAAATGTGGTGTTAATGCTGCCTCTGAGTGATTCTGTTAAACTGCCTGTTTTATAGGCTCTGGCATGAGCAAAAGTTTCAGTTCACCATTCTATTGAATAATATATAAATGAGTTGGAAAAGTTCTCAACTGCTTACAGTAAATATTTCAGATTCCAAGAAAGTGGATGATGCCTTCTTGGAAAAAATCTGCTGATTCAGTAAAATGGAGGTTAGCACTGACCCCACCTTTCAGCTCCATCTTTTTTATTTCTATTTTTTTAACTTATTAATAGTATGGCTAAAAAATGTATTAACTTGTGCTTTGGTTTATGAACCCATTCAGAAAACAAACTTTCAGAACCAAGGAAAACGTGTAAGTCTTAGTATGAAGGAAATATTCTATTAAAGTCAATAAGAGATGAAAGCTTGGAAGGCATATGATTTCACTTAATCTTTCAGAAAAGTCTGTTTTCAACAAAAAACAAAGGTGCTTTGTTAAACCTAATATAGGGAAGGTTCACAAAAGACGTGTAACCAGGAACTACTAAATCAGTCAACAGGAAAATGGAAATAATCCAGCCCTCTCAGCCACTCCAGACATCCTTCTAGAGTGAATGGATTTTTTTTTAAGGCTTGAATTTTAAAAAGTTAACTATACAGTTCTGTGGTTCATATGGAGGAAAAAACAGACTCACTTTCTCCTGGTGAATAAATTATGGATGTACCCCTTTTCCAGTTTCTGCCTAGAAACAGAAATACACCTTGGGAATGATGGTTCTGCTTGTGAACCAAACAGGAGGAGGGCAAAACGTCCTCGAGTATGGATTCAGGATTAAGTTTCTGCAATTGGCCTCTAATTACTTGGAAAAAAAGGTGTTCTCTTAACTGTCCATCTTCTGAGAATCTCTGGTTGACAAAAAAGGCTGAAAGCATCAAAGTCCTCTCAAAGAGATGCAAGCCCATGGGAGTAGGTAAAAGCATCAATCTGCTTTGTGTAATTTTCTGATGACCAACAGACATCAGGAAATTGGGCATGGGCATCTCATAGAATGTCTTTTGGCAGAAGCTTGGCTGCCCTTCACTCTCAGTACTTTTGTTTTAAGTGCCCCAACCTCAAGGTGTCCCAAATGCCAGTTTCCCTGTTTTTATGAAGTGTTTGCTAGCATTAAAAGCAAGAGTTGCTCCAGCTTGCTCTGTTAGGCTCTACAGGGTACAATTGCTGTTGGGACTGCTGTTTCATCTTTTGTGGTCTAGCAAAAGAATGGGGATACACAAACAACTGGTGATCAAACACACCTACCTCAGGTCAGCCCTATTTATTCTCCTAGTGCTCCCTCATACTGAGCAGGACTTTAAGCCATGGTCTCACCCATCTCAGCCTCAGCTGTATATTGGATGTGGATTTGATCGCACACTGAGCAGGGATATTTTGTGAAATTTCAGGACCACCTTTTACAGGGAAATTTACCATTTGAGCTGAGTAACAGAAGAGCAACACAGTTCTAAAATGGTGCTGAAGTAATTTCTTTACCCAGGAAAGCAATTTAGATGAAATAACTTTCCATGCACTCTGTAGGGTTAGTCTACGCTACAAAATTTTGAAAAAAAGAAGAAAAAAATACTTTTGAAATAAGTTTTGAAATAAGTTATCAAATGAAGAATCTGACCAATTCTCTAAAATTACATGTCAGCTTAAAATGGTGGAAGAGTAAATAGCAGGAATAACCAAAGCAAAATGGGCCAGCCATTAGATTGAAACCAGGTTGAAAAGACAGCCTCAGATTACTGCAGAGAGTTGGGACAAACTGTTCTTGTTTTGATAAAGATTCTTGGAAATGTGTTATTTGTAGCAATATGAAGGCCCATTTAACTTGGAAATTAAGAAACTAGTGACATGAGTCACTAAACAGCTTTGGGCTATAAATTATTTAAGTGTGAAGGAAATATCCTAAAATAATGTAGGAAATTAAAACACGGCATTGCCTATTAAATGTGTGAAAATGGATATAGCCCAAAAGGGATCCCAAATAAGCAGATATTTGAAACCACAACCATATCCAATTCAGAAGATTTATATAACACAGGAATCAATTTCCTTTCACTCCATTGTTGCTAAAACCAATAAATAGAACTTAGGGATAAGGAAAAATCATGTCAATTTTAATTTCTTGCAGCTAAGTGCTAGAAATTACACAGTGCTGGCTGAGACTTGTGCCATGGGTTGTACAGTGATGGAAATGTCTTGATGCATACATCACATCACATTTCTGTGTAGTTTAACCTGTTATGTTGACACTTAAGTGAATTTGTGTCGAAGTCGCTGGTTCAAGACAGTTATATGCAGGTGTACAACCTTTTGAACTAAAGTGATTTAAACTGGCATTCTTTTAGATGTTTAAATTGATAAGATTAATTGGGTACAATTCTGAAGATGCTGATGTAGAGTTTTGCTACTGTAGGTATTGTAGCTAACAGTTTCAGCTCCGAGGAAAGATCTCCCCCTGACCAGTAAAATCACTTTTACTGTTTGGAAAAGCTGTTGTGTCATGATGGAAAATTCTCTATGAAATGCTGTGGTGCTGCATTTTTTTCCCCTCCACCTCACCCTTACCTCCCCCCCACCCCATTTTCAGGGACAAAAAATAATACCAGGTACATGTGTCAGAGGGCTTTTAAGTAAATGTCATGATTTTAAAATGCTAGAGGTTTAATCTTGAAAAAAACTTTCCATTATTGAAAATTAAACAGAAATTCCTGTAGAATTATACTGTTAATGTTAATACCTTAAATTAACAGGTATGTTTTTATCTTAACTCAAACACATGGCAATTTCTCTAGATCTTTAGGATATCCTAACTAATTCAAATCAGGAGTATAGCAGTGTTTTTATGTTGGCACATTACTTGTTTATTTGGTTGGGTTAATGTGAGAAGAGGAGTTGCCTATGGCATCCATCAACAAATGATATACAAGCAATAGCATTTTGACTTGTAGCTTCTCTTTCATGAGTGTCTGTTGGAAAGAACAAAAAATGTATAGGGCTACAATGGTGTTGAGACTTAAATTCCCTTACTGAGCTATTTGCTATTTAAATATTAATTTACTGTTCTTCAAAGATGCTAGGAAGATTCAAAATAAATTTCTAAAAATTCTTTTATTTGGTCATAAAATGATGTGGGTTTTGTTCATCCTTGGATATTTTAATGTAATAAAGGAATTGATTTTTCATCGTACAATCATGGTCCTTTAGGGGAAAAGCTGGCATTTTTTTCTGTGCAAATAAGGACAAGCCCATCTAATTTTACTCATTAAACTATATCTCTCTAGAGAGTACAGGTACCTATAAAAGTGTATCATTTAAAAAAATGAGCAGCTATGTAGTTAAATGCTGACTATATGATGAGAAATAGGGGTTTTTTTTGTGCTCTGAACTTACTTCTTGAAAGCTACAATTTCTACTATGGTGAGACAGAGGTGCTGCATCTTTCTGCTCTAACACAGATGTTTAAGTTTTCTTCTGTTCCTTGTCTTATTCACTTTACTGGAAGGTATTAAAACTAAAGCATGCTATTCATTTCTTTAAATCTATAAGCTAGGTTTGAAAAGACTTTATGTATAAAATCAGTAAAAATTATATTTCAAATACACCTACTCTTTTATATGCAGGTATTCAGAGAACTGGTGATAATCATCAGAGTATCTTCAACTTTTCAGGTATCTGAGGAACTCTAAAATAATTTATTTAAAACATAACTGACCTGCCAAGAAAATTCCATATAATGAGAAGATTCTTCTGTGGGATAAATTTCTAAATGAAAAGGTGGTGAAGTGATTAACGTTGTGTCTAAAACTGACTCATCTGGTGGATAAACTCTAATACACAGATTTATGTTGAAGGGAATGTGCTTAATTTTATGTGAATGTGTAATTGGAAATGATTCATATATTGCACAAAACCTAAATCAAATTAATTCAAGCGTAGGCACTGCTCTCTTCATCTGACTTGGATCCCTTGCAACTTCTGGCTTCAAAGAGTTGGCTCTGAAATGTTATTGTTCCTCTCTGAGGGATGTGATTGGAAAGTGTAGCATGCAGTTGGTTTCTTTGCAGATCACACTCTTATCTCTCATGGGCAATGACAAAATTATACTTCAGGGTTTATTTTTAATTAACTGCTGTAGCTGAATGGAAGATTTTACAAAGGTTCTGAACAAAAACCAATGTTTTTTGTTGCATCATCACCTTAATAACTTGGATCCCTTGCAGCTTCTGGCTTCAAAAAACTGATGATAGACCTTTGTTATCACCAAATATGCTATCTATACTATAGGCACTGGTTTTGTTTATGATTTCCTTGTGACTTCTCAACAGACACACTGAATAACTGACAAAATAGACCCAATAAAAAGGGTCCTAGGAATCAGAAATAGAGAAGGATTTCTCTGAGACATTCTTAGAATGACTGAAGATTCTTGCCTTGTTTGGTTTGCTGTTTTTTCGAGTTCAGTTCAATTCAAGAGAAAAAATGAAAGTAATGATAGACTAGATCAAAGGAGGACCCTCTTTCTGAGGGTCATTTTAGGCATAGAAGGAATTTACAGCATAAAATCATTTCCATCAGCAGTGTGTACTTGGACTGAAAAAACCCAATTCCTCTAAAAGGTGCTGTTTAATCAATGCACAGAGAAATAGCTGTGAGGAAAAAAATTCTCTGTAATGGCTTCCTTAGTGTGGGGCTTTGAAACCCAGTAATAAAAAATTACTAACTTGCCAAGATGATGATGTTCCAGTCATTAAAACCAGTTCCTAATGTGTTCTTTTCCAGGTACCAATAAAGTAGGTTATAATGGAGGTGGGTACCACAAACAGACATCATCCCTTTAGGAGTGGACTTGGAAACTGATGATGCCCTAATAGTCATAGTTCACAATGCAGGGGAAATCTCTCCTTCCTTTATTATCTCTCCATCCCACAAAGAAGTCCATAAGTTGGAAGCTGTTTTGAGTATCTTTGGTGCTTTGGTGCTTTTTCCATTAGAGGTTATAGACTCATTTCATTTCACTTTCTTACTCCACAAAACTGCAGTGAAATCATCTTGCTTTTCATTCCTGCTAAAGGTCATGAGAGTCATTAACCTCAAAATGACAACTACTGGTCCACCTCACGTGAATAAATTTGGACAAACTATCTTTGGTACAAAAAAGAGAAGCCAAAACATCTCACAGGTCTGAAATCAGACTTATAAACATTTTGTAGGTGACCATGCATTGTGATTATTTGTCAGAAGTAAAAAGACAAAATACTAAATCTCTTCAGAAAAATTCTAACCTTTTTTATATATGGTAATGTGGGCTCTTATTATTTATAATGTTGACTCTTATTCCCATAACTCTCTATGATGCTTCCAGTATTGCTGAGCCAAGTACATATCAGTACATATTCTTTTTGCAATTTTAAAGTAAAGAAGATAGAATAACAGTTTGTTGGCAAAGGTACTTGGAGCCAACAGATTCACTATCTCCTTATTATAAAAGTGTATCTTAACCTTAATTCAACCTTATATCATAAACAAAATGTTTTGCATTACCTGTCTATGTGAAAAGGTATCAACACAGGGCTACGAGTCTTTGTTATAAAACTCAACAGACACAAAACCTCCAAAGATCATAACAGTTATTTAGATTTGGATGTTCTATCCCCCAGGAGTGGTATGCAGATTTCAGACAGGATGCCTGAGCTCCTACCATGGCATTCTCTGGTTCTGCCTGAGCTGGGCATCTACAGTTGAGCTGTAGAGTAATATAGTGTGTGTGTGTATGTGTGTATGTGTAAATACATGGATTTATGGAAGAATTCTAAAGGCTCTCCTAAGGAAAAAAAACCCAAACCTGTCATTTCTAAATATGTTTAAAAAGATCTGTTACTTTTGCCCTGTTAATTAGTTGTTTCAACATCACACTAGTTATCTGAATGACTTGTTGCATTTAGAATATATTGCCTAAAGTACCATTTTCTCTTTCTCTCCTGCACCCCTCTCAGCCAGCTTATATTGTCCAATGTGTGCAATGATGTTGATAGAAAAACCTTCAATGAATCTTGAGAGCTTAGGAAGGGATTACAGCACAAGAGAACATCTGGGAGTTCAGTCAGTACATTTATTTGGATTATCCCTCAGATTCCATGGAAATAAACAAGATGCTCCAGAAGTCAAAAGAACAGTGGCAATTTGAACTGATTGAGATTCTGGCTCTTTATTTGTGATGAGGGAATAAATTGGTGATATGTGGCATTACAGGTGCCTACAAGTAGAAAATCATTTTTAAAGATGCTAATAGGAAAATTATCAAGAGATTGAACTATACAGGGATCAAAACTCCTTTCCTATCCACAGATGGTTTGAAAAATTATCTATGCTAATGACTATTAACATGATAATTGTGTTGGAAGAGGAAACAGGAATTGGTATTGTCCCAATTACATTTTCAGAAACAAAAATGTGCAGTCAGGTTTTTGTCACAGTACAAGAAGTGTCCAATCATGCTTAAGCAGACCAGCTTGGATGCATGCTTTTTATTAGGCAACAACATGAGCAAAGCTATACTACTTTTCAACAAAATTCCAAGTACTCCAGTGGAATGGAAGTGCACACACTCGTTGTTACATAATGCTTCTTAGCACAGTTTTTCATTATGGATTTATGCGCTGATAGGTGGAAAAATCAAGCAGAGTTCTTGATTCATGTTAACATTTACAGCACTTAATGGAGGGGTAAAAGAAATACTTAAATATCGCAATGAATTAGTTGACATGGCAAGAAGTGTTTGGGATGTAGTTGGTTTCTTAACCATGTCTTTCTGCTCACCTCCTTCAGGCTTGACTGGTCCATCAGACATCACTTTCCTGAGGGCTAGTTGGCTTTGGTCTTTGTTGTCATTGGCTGGTGGAGGCAGATTGTCAGACTGAGTTCTTTGAATAGGGAGCACTCCTGCTATGCTGTGTCTGTGCTGCTTCCTGGCATGATTAGACTGACCGCTTTTGTGTGCTGCTGTGGCAGTGTGGGTGAAATGGAAACCCAGAGTATGTATCCTCAGATGGAACCAGCTTAAATGTTATTCATGCAAACAGAAGTGGGTTTTTTCTGTATTTAAGTAAGTAGTGTTTTCAAACACCAAAGAGACACCACATGCACAGCATTAAAGAGTATCAAAACTGGCTGTTTCTGTATTAATGACAGTGAAGACAAGGGAAATAACTTTCCCCAAGTTTTCCATTGTACCATGGTGGGTTTATGGCATATCAACAAATCCTAAAGACAAACACAGTGACTTCACAGTCAGATTTAATTTGCCATCAACTAAACCCTCAGCTAGCAATCAGATGATACTGGTCTGAAGTATGCTCTGGAGAGTAACCCTTTTGAATTGAATAGTTTTATTTGAAGTTGTCAGATGAAATCTATCTTGACCCTTAATCAATCCATGGAAAAAAAATTACTCCAAAAATTCAACTGTGACACCTGACTAGGCTCTCAACTCCCTTTGAGTTTGTTATCTTGACAACATTGTTGAAATCTGATGTTGTTACTGGCTCTGTGTGTTTAATGGTTTGCATTAAACTGTATTTAATGTTTTTTATTGTATTTATATTCTGCTCATCACTAACACAATCCTATCTGTGATATAGAGAAGGTTGCTTTATATTTCCTTTCCAAAAAAAGAAAAAAAAAATAGATATTTACAGTTGCGTTTCAAAAATAGAAATCTCAGCCATGTAATTAAAAAAAAAGTTTCTGTAACTTTAAATCTTCTTTTGTGTGTATAGCACTGTCCTTCATGATTACTACTTACAGATACATCCTTTTATTAATGTGGTCTCAGTCTTATGTGCAATTTGACCAGCTGGCAGGTTTTGCTTATTTTATTGGTAGCTATTGAGTGACATCAAAACACAATGGACTGGTCTGTGAGTCATGCACAACCATGGAACATCACGGACCATGAGAGAAGGGACTGATGGAGAAACAGCCAGTTTCACTGCAGTCTTTATAAAACAAACCAACGAATAAATAATTAAATAAAAGACTTCTAAATACAAGAGTATATCGTAATTATATGTATTCACACACAAGGCACACAAAGAAAGACATTGAACAGAGTGAGCACAGTGTGCCGAGGACAGGAAAAAAAAAAACGAAAATAGCCAAAAGGAGGGAAGGACAGCAGGGAAAGAGGCAACAGATGAGCATTAAGCTGCCATGCTGAGGGGTTTATTTGCGTCTTTTACTTGGTTGGAGGCGCAGCTGCTGCACGGCTGCCTCGGCCGCGGCGATGGCGGCGCCCGCGTCCTCCAGGTGCGTCTGCGTGACGCTGGTTTTGCTCTGGCTGCGGGACGGGCCATGCGAGCGCAGGTGTCCCTCGGAGGAAGACTTGGAGCTCCCCGGGCTGCTGTGGGATTTCTCAATGGTGGGCACCTGCATGTCTACCAGGAAAATGGAGAGGTACAACTCTTGCATTTATTAAAAACAAACGATTTAGTTCTCTTTCTCTTGACTGTTTTTTTCCAGCTGAATTCCAGAACGAGGAATAAAGATTAGGCTGTGCCTTTCCACTTAAAGTATCAGGATATATTACAATTAGGAAGCTCTTATGAAGCATTGTTTTCTACTTCTCCACTGTTATCTGACCCAGGGAATAATTAATTTACTATTTTTTTTTTTATCACCTGTGAATTGGACCTCCTTTGCTGGTTCAAACTGGTGAAATGATGGTGTAGTGTTTTTCACTTTCTATTCTCTAGTATGTTGAGGCTAAAGCAGCATCACCTATACCAGTACCAAACACTTAGGAAATGCAAGCCATTTTATCCTGAATAATGTCACCAGGAAAATCACAGCCTAACTTACAATATCTTCTATACTTACCTCCAATTCAGACAGACATCATATATAGACACCAGTCCCTGGAAAATTGTTACACAGAGAAACAGAGAGGAGATGGAGCAGAGTCTTGTCCCTCTGAGGCCCTCATCTGGATTGTAGATGGATTGGTTTTTGCTTTGATAGGACACATAATGTGTTTTAAGAGAGCACCTGTCCACTGACTACTTCACATAAAAAAAAGAATTAGAGACAAATTTCTTGGAGCAGGAGACACTGAGATCAATTCTGCTTTTGTAAACATTAGTATATTTCTACTGTATCAGCTCCACTGATTTCCAATACAACTGAGATGTGCAACAATCCATTAACATTGACTGGAAATGCATATGCATTATTGCAGCACAATTGTTGTTCTATAAAATATTAATGTGGCATTTTTAGAACAAGAGAATTCCATAGAATATTTAAGGAACATGAAAAATAGAAAGCTAAATGTGTATTGAGTTTGCCCAAGGCTATCAAGAAAATGAAAAGGGCACAGAATCTATACCAGATGTGTAAAGCATGTAGAGTCAGTATGCTGCTGTTTTAAGGACATAATTACTCAGTAAGCTGGCTGGCAAGATTGAGAAAATTTAAGCCTTGTCTCCAACTAATTAATCACAGAGATAAATGGATTTTTAATAAAAATGTATACAAACTTCATACCAGTATCTTTATTTTTCTGTTAGAACTTACACACAGCAAAGGTTTACACAACATCTGGGAAAATATTTCATATCAGGTTCACCAAGTCATTCCTACCCTTGGAGGGATCTGGGAAGATTCCATGACTTCTGCTCTTGATGACAGATGGTTTTGGAGATTGCTGGCTACTCTTTTCAGAATGAGATTTCCCATGATCTACGTTTTCACTCTGTTCTTTAAGAGGATACCACCGAGGAGTGTTGTCAAGCTGAGAGATGCTGGATAACTCGATCAATACCTACAAATAAACCAAAATACAGTGTATCTGTATCTGACCTATGAATGATTGCATGCAGCAGAAGAGACTAGAGTTGTGTTGTCAGAAGTGGCAATCAAGTGTACGAGTGAGGGGTACAGGGCTGTGTGCTGAGATTCAGGGCTCTCTGAGCATGCTGTGGCCCCAACCCAGATTCAGTGGCACACTGGTGTGTCTGAACCAATATATCTTCTCACCAGGGCCTCAGTAAGGATATCAGCTGAGCCCTTTGGCTATGGCACAGCACCTCATAAAGACAAGTGGGCAGTTTAGAGGGCAGCTTGTGAACACTTTACAGCGTCAGTAAAAAGACACTAAAAAGACACCCAGCCATTCTACCTCTGTACAGACACATTCTAATAGGAGAACCAAGCAGTACAATTTTCTGCCTTTCATCAGTGCTTTTAAGAGGGGAAAGAGTTGCATGTTCGTTTTTATTAAGGTCTTCAATAATATGAGACTCTTGCTTCTTGAGTCTTTAAAAAATCCACATATGCAGAAGTAGCGACAAAAAAGAAAAAAAAAACAGAGTTATTCTTGCACTTCACTAAAATAATAGAATTCAACAGACCATTTAGGCATCTAAACATTACTGAGGAAAAAAACAGGAGGTGCAATGGTAATGTGTGAATAAAACAAATAAAATAAAAAACCCCTAAACATTGTTGACGAAATCTAAGCCACCTACATTGCTAGCAAGACTTCTGTGAAATTTCTTAAAAAAAAAAATAGAAATAAAAAGAAAAAAAAAAAAAGAGCATTGGCATCAATAAAGACCCTTCCTGCCTTAACAAGCTTACAGTTGAGAGGGCCAAGGGATGTAAAATACTGAAATTCATCACAGATTTCAATTTTCATTCCTTGAAGAAAGGAAGGTCAAAAGTTGCTTTGTATCTAGCTCTCAAGTGAGAGGGTTAAAACTAATGTCAGGTAGGGAAGTTTTAAAACTGCTAGATGAATAAAATGTGCAATTACCTCAGGGAACTATGTTTTTGTCACTTTATTGCAAGACCTTGAATTAAAGAAAGCCCCTTCAAGTTTAGGAATGGGGAAATATTCTGAAAACTGTTGTTTTCTAGGTTAAAAGCATTTTCTCTTTTCTTTTTTCCTTTCAGTTGTATAGCTTGTCTAAGAACTGGCTTGGCCTTTCTGGTTAGACCTATATTTAAAATTAACAGATTAACTATTTGGCATGCTCTCTGCTGTGTTTTTTTAATCAAGCTTTGAAAATGACTTGGAAGATATCATGGCTGAGGATTGTTGCTAGCAGGCAGTGCAGGCTGGGGCTCTGCTTTGTAGGATACATCATTTTCCATGGATATGGACCAGGATGTGCCACTTTCCTTCTGGGGCACACAAATGCTGCTGGTTCCATTCAAGAGAGCCTTTGGAGCACAGTTTGGATATCCCACATTTGATGTTATGGTGAAGGATTCCTCTGGACATCCTGATGCTGAGATACACTGGAAAGTCTTTTCTGTTGCTTTTTTTTTCCCCTGAATAACTGCTTTCACAATTAAAAAAAATCTAGAGGTTGAAGAAAATTTAAGGGGAAAGGTTTAAATTTTCATGTAGAAGCAGTTGCTGGAGCATCCCTTTTCTAAATGTCATAAAAAACAAGGATGTAAATATTCAGTAAAGCCCTGCATTTGGAAAAACATGCTGAGCTCAACAAGAATATGGACACAGTATGCAGGAAAAAAGTAATCATGTGGCAGCTTCCCATACATTTATTTTAGTAATTGTACAAATAGCGACATTGATTGCTCAGTTTGGTAGTTACACAAAGGGGAACTGGAGCTGAACTGTGTGGCTTTTTTGCAGAATTCAAATGTAGAATGAGCTCAGATACTCTCAGTTACTCTGTATGAGTGATCGATTTTCCTGTGCTTCTGTTTCTAATTATAATCTTTATTTGTAATTATGCCTTTAATTATTTTTATATCATAGTTATTGCAGGTAATCCTGTATTATATATGCATATGTTTGTTTATTTTTTAAAAGTAAGCCCTTCTTCCTATGAGCACTCATTTATTATTCATTTCAAGATTAGATTTTGCCTTCAGTCATACTTTGGTAATGATATTACTATTACAGAATGCTAAAAACGAGACTGATCAGCAAAAATAAATTGCTCATACTCAAAGATGCTTGTGCATGTGTTAAAATATCGCTTGATGGCAGAATTTAATTCTTTATTCATTTACAAAGACTGATACCTCCTCAGACTTCCTATGTTATGGTAAAATCAAATCAAACAGCTTTCAGTCATAACAAGAATTTCCCCTGGAGTCACTGTGAATGATGGTGCTATCTCACACTTAAAAAAAAGTATTAATTTTCAGTAAATTAACCTTTTTTGGGGTTCCAAATTAGCTTGCCCTCAGTTAATCAAGATAAAAGAGATATATCTTTCATGTCTATATTAAAAAAAATCATGACCATTTGTTATGAAGACAACAGTAAAACTGGGATGTAAAAAAAAGTTTTGTTTATCACATGTACCATACCTTGAGAGAGAACAGTCTCCAAATAACATCCTGCAGTTATTACCAGTAGAGAGGAAGAAATAAGATACTCACTTCACCGAGGAAGTCATTTGAGGAGAATCTATCATAATCCCAGACAGTCACTTCCAGTGTTTTCTTTTTCAGCTGCAATTCAAGTAAAAGGATAATTAACCTCATAAACTTCAGATCAAGCTTTTATAGTGGTTTCTATAGACTATTTCCTCCATGTATCCTTTTTCATAGTGACAGGTAGACGATTTTCCCCCTTTCATCAACCTTATTATGAGAAAAATATTTTGACGCTATTATTTGTTATCAAGCCAGATGGGATCATGCTTGGCCCTATTTAAGGAAATTGCACAAGTTGTTTTGGGTAGAATGTATGTCCACTACAAGAGTCAAACTGATTTTTAAGGCCCCATTTTTTTCTTCCTCCAGCTTTTCTCATCATCAGATCTGTCTGAACTCAGACATCTGCCTGAAATACATTTGAGTGTGAATTTCAAATGTATTATGTCAAACAACCTATTTACATAACCTCATCTGTGAAGACCAGACTCTAATGCCTGCAGAATTCAGTATAGTCCGTGAGAGTCTGCAAGTGATCCAGGCATGTGGACAAGCTGTACTGCTGGGTATTGATGACAGCTGTCAAACCCCATTATCTGCAGACCTTGTTAAGCATGAGAGCTGTGTCAAGCATTTTTCTATAGGCCACAGCAAGAACAAGTATTCTTTTTATATGGCAAAAGAGCACAAGACAGAGAAACTGTTGACCAAAGCAGTTGACCTTATTGTAAAGACTGACCTAAGTGTTTTTCCAGGGGTCTCAGCACATGCAGGGGCAGGATTGATTACTGATTTTCCATGTTAAGGCAAAAGGCTGGAAAGGCAGTAATTAATTCATTTAATTCTTGAAAGAAAGAAGGACAAAATCCTGTGTTTCGTAGGGTGGCAGCAATGTCAGGCTGAGAAGTTATAACTGAAGAATGCAAGCCCTACTGAGACAAAGGGGACACTTCACATACTTGAATAAAAGAATTCAGAAGAAGAATTCTTATGTGATGGTTGAGGTCATCATCCTAACAGAAGCAACTTGTCACTCACTACTCTATTAATTGGCTGCTGGGCACAGAGGGACAGCAAAGGAGCAAGTCATAGCTCAAAATGATAGCCTATACCAATTATTGTACATATTGCATATACTTACAAGGAAAGCACTCTTGGCTATTTACAGAATATTCTGAGTTGGGAGTGACTCACAAGGGTCAGCAAGAGCAACTCTTGAGTGGATGGTCTGTACATCCAGCATTGAACCCACAACACTGGTGTTATCAGCACCATGATCTCATCAATTTCCCCCCATTGCCCCTTGGTTAAATGCAGCAAAAGACAAAGACAATTCCTAATGATCTGCAATTGCCTTTAAGTGATAATTTCACCTCATTATTGTGTATTCAGAATATCATCTGCTCCCAGCTAACTTTAGAAAAATGCACAACTATGCAAAGCCAATGTCTGTGAAAAGAAAATTGAAATCAGCATATCCTGGAAAACCCACACAAAGGGGAATTAAACCATTTTTAGCATCAACAACGTACTCTTTAAGCAGGCAACAGCACGACTTGAAACCTAAGATTTAAAAAAAAAAAATTCAAGAGCAATTCTTTAATCTTTCTGTTTTGTTCTAATATAATTAAGCAATATTCTTCTTAAGCATTCTTTTAAAAGATATCCTGCAAAAACAAAAGTAAAATTTGAACAAAAAGATTATTTTTTGATCATTGCTTACAGAATATTGCTAAAGCTAATTTCCTTGTCTGAATAAAGCACCTTTTCGTTGCTGTTCCAAGACAGTATTTAAACCGCAACATTAAAAATAACCTGAAAAGGAAGCTGAGCACCCATTGGTCCATGATGGTTTTGGATTCCTGGATGATACGATTTTCTGCTAGGTGCTATATTAAGTTTCTGTATTTGTACCATTTAAAAAAGGGATAGCACAAATACTTTTCCAAAATGTATTGTCACAGTTGTTGCTATTTTGAGAGGAGGCTTCTTCTTGATGATTGTATAGGGAAAGAGAGAAGAATGTATAGACCCAGGAAATGGGGAAAAAAACCCATCAAAATCCTGAGATTCGAAGAATTTTTAGGGGAAAATAGAAAAGATTTTCAAGTAACTGCAGCTGTAGTTTGCTAGCTTCTTTGCAACAGTGTGATAATAAAACTTTGATAAAAACTTACAGTACTCTATACTTTGCAAAATTTATTTTAAGCCTTTTAGTTTAATAAAGCCTTTATAAAATACTGTGACAATGAAAAACCATGGAAAGACCTTTATTAGGCAGAGTGCATGAAATGAGTTGCAAAGCAGAGGAAAATCTGCTTTTCTGAAGATATATCTATGTCTAAAGACCACTATGGTGGCAAAGAGCAGTAAATGGCTGCTGAATTTAAAAACAGCCATTTTACCATCACAGCAATGTAGGGTTCTGCCTTAAATCAATCAGTTTTAGGTTGTGGATCCTGAAGTTCAGATGCTCATCAAGAATATAACAGACAGCAATACTGGAATGGTTTGCAGGAACCCTCTGTCTGTCAGACCATGGCTTTCTGCAGGTGGGCAATGCACCAACAGGAAAATGAGTGTCACAAAAAGAAGGAACACAGTTTCCACATATTGCAAACATCATCTGAGTTCCAAACACACTGAAAAAATCTCACCAAACAAGTACTAATTTCAGCCCTAGCATTATGGAAAAAAAAAAAGTAACAATAAAATGAAACAAATAAAAATCCACCTAGAAGCACATTACTGCATGTGAACTCCAGTTAGCTTTAGGCTGTCTATGGACAGCCATATTTCAAAGAAAATGAAGGAAACTGCAAAAACAGTGAATGTGAAAACTATTGTCTCTTATGGAAGGCATAACAAACTCCAGAGGTACAGAAGGGCTTGTTTCTCATTTTAAATGTCTGGATGTTATGGATAGTGTCTGCCTGTGTAGCTAAATATGCACTACTTAAAATATTTAACACACGTTCCTTGAAAATTTCATACTAGGATTTGCATCAGGAAAGAAATAATTTTAGCGCAGCTTGTTTTTCCTCTATGTTAAAAGCAAACCACTATAATTACTTCAGAAATAATACAAAATATTGTAATTTCAGTCAGGATGTTTGATGAGTAGAAATTAATGTACTAGGTAATTACAGTTATTTTTGTTTACATTCATATTTAACATTTTACTGTTCTCTTTGGACTTTGGTACATGGGAGAACAAAAGGACTTTTTATAGGTCACTTAGGAACTTTCTTTTGTCCTAGATATTAAGTAGATTTAAATACCAACACCTTACTGATTCATATGAAAGATTTCCTTACTTTTGGAAATAAGACATAGGCTTCCACATCACTCAAGGATTTTGAAAATATTACTTCTTCTAAATATATTACCATCAAATTACAGACAGAAATTACAGCAAAACTATTTGCTTTATGGGATTATTTCATGTAAGAAAATGCTTTTATTTGCTTTCTGGCAACTAAGAAATTGAGGCAAAGAAAACCACACCTTACAGTGGGGTCATACAGTATGCCAATGTCCTCATCAGCAACAGAACATACATCTTTTATAATCTTCTCCTTAAATTATTCTAATGCTTTCTTTCTTGGTCTGAGTAGGTGTTGGACTTGAGTTAGAAATTACTGCACAACATTTGTAATATGTGTACTCAACCTTGCTCTCAAATTGTAATTATTTCCACTTTATTACTTAAAAAATCCCTTAAACTACAAATATTCAGAGTTTAATTTTTTTCTCCAACTGTCAAAGTAAAATTTGCTATAAATGTGATAAAACTAATCATTCCAACCTCGAAAAAGTCTGTTCCATTTCAAAGAGAGAACTATTTCCCACAATTATTTTCACTTTAATTTCAGCTGGTTTATGAAAGAGAAAAGGAAAATAAAAAAATTGTACAACCAGCTAAAGTCTAGACAGTGACGTTAAAAGAAACTTATTAAGAAATATTTAATAATACTTATTTCCTGTCTGCAAGCAATGCATACTTTGATGGAGAGAAAAAAGCATGGAAAGATGTTTCTTTGAAGAAATACTGTTCATAAAAATTCATGAATTTATGTTTGAATGTGACTGCTAACTCTGTGTAACAATGTGGGATATCGTTTTGTTTGTTTGGTGAACAGAACACATTCTCAGTCTAATGAAATTATAATCTTGTATTTCTATTTATATCCATAAATACTTAGAAATACAGATTTGTGAGGGTTATGAGTACAAATGATGGTCTCCTACATGGTGAGAGTTCTTCAGACTGTAGAGGATTCTTATCATCAGCATTGAATTATTTGTGATTTAGAAATGTGCTTCACTGTAGATTCTCTAAGCCAGGGCATGGAATTTTTCAGGAGAAAAGTCACACCAGTATCTTAGCAGTAGATACAGGCCATGGAAAGTTATGGAAGAAAACAGTGTTCTCTGCACAATTCTGTGTGACAGGACTCCAAAATATAAATGATATGTGGGGCTCAAATAAAGTTTACACATTTAATACATGAACACTGCATAACAGTGTAAGAGGAAGGGAAAAGAGGGATTTGCTAACAAAGAGCAAAAATGCAAAACATTCAACATGAAACTAAAGGCAGATTTAATCAAATAATGGTACAAAAGCTCACATCAAAGATATCACTTTTTTATCTTTAAAATCAGACACTGATTTTAAAGATCCTAGACTAGAGATCCTAGAGATCCTAGACTAATATCATTATCTGTTTGCAGGGCACAAAACAGCCACTGAATTTACAACATCCCAGCACTCTTTACAACAGCTCTGTGAAATGTCACAGCAGAACCTCCAAACAAATTAAGAGAACTGAATAATCTTTCTTAGATGAAAAGCTGGGATTGGAAATATTGTAAAGACTTACCAAACCCTTTCTCCAAAACCAAGAAGACATAGGGTTTATATTGCAGCTAGGCAAACATCAGTGTGCTTTATTTCTGATGCTTTAATTGTCAAATAGTTGCCATTTATAAAAGCCTGCGTGAAGCAGTGAGAAAACCCCATCCAACCACTACCTACAACAGGACACCTCTGATGAAAATCTGAGCTAATGCCTTTTAAGTCCACATGTGTAGATTACACAAGCAGCAAGGCAAATCCCTCAGTGGGAAGGGTTTTTTTCCATGCAAAAATGTGTAGCTTAATCTACGTTCCTCTCAACGAACCAGAAGAAGAGAAAACTGAAATTTTAAATTGGGAAGATTGTGTTGAGATCTTGGGATTGTGATGTAGAAGAATATTAAAAGCACTGGGAAATCTATTCACTAAAGAGCCTGGTTATTCTGGGCTTTTTGAAAGTACTAAAAGATTAAATGGCATTGTAAAGTGATGTTGAAAGTAGCAAGACCAAAACAGAATGAAAGGCAGAAAGAGTCAGGACTGAAAATCCAGTACTCTATAAAACATACTTCATAATTTAAAGAAATGAACTGATCATTATTTTGCCTTTTCTACCTTTTTCAAGGTTTTAAAAAATCCGTTATGAGGAGAGTTGGAGGAGTAGAGGGCTCATTTGCTTCATATTGCTTCAGAAGCACAGCTGGAGTTAGGAAGACACCAAGAAACAGAGAAGACTCTGCAGACATCCTTCCCAGATGTGAGTGAAATCTTTCTATGCAAAGGAAATCAATCTTCTATTTTTTTCATGTGATTCATATCTCAAGATATTGATATAAATTGCTGATAAATCTAAAAATGTGTATTTACATTTTATAAATACTTTTAAAATAAAAAGTGGTGGGAACTGTGCTTTGTGTGAGCTTGCATGGCTTTTGGACTAAGTATGAGACTGATTTCTGCATGTACTCTAGAAAATTACATCTTAATTTATTCCCTCATCAATTTATTCTGTTATCATTTTTCAAATTTACATGTTTGCACTTATAATTAGATCATGAGTGTAATCCCCACAAATTACATTTTAATGAGTAGAAGGTCAAGAAAAGAGTATTTCCATAGTAAGCTCTATCAGAGGCAAGGAAAGAATTTAGAATTTCTCCTAAATCTGGCAAGATTTTACAGGGGGTCAGAGAATTTCCAGTAGCACTGGTTCCTTCACAGTGTGCACTGCAGACCATGCAAATAAATAATAAAGCAGCAAATAGCACTGAAGAGCACCACCAGTCACACACCTGCTCCATGGAGATGCTTTTATAAATCACTGTCTGATTCCACTCAGGATTCAAGCTTTTCTGAATGTACTTAGTTCTCCGCTTGTACTCAGCACTGGATTTGAACAAAAGAACAAAACATTACATTAGCAATCTTTTGTTTCTTTCAGCTCTAACACAAAAAACCCAAAACAACAGCAACAACAACAAAAAACACCCAAAACACCCACAAAACCAAAAACCTGAAAAAGAAAATAGCTGTAACTTCCATTTCTGCAACAATTCAGGGTTATGAGAGGTCAGTGACAGCCTTTGGAATATTTTCTTTGCTATGCTTTTCTGAGATAGTCTTTTAAAACATCTCCTGACTCTTTAGCAGGCTTTCTCTGCCTAAAACCATTTCAAGATAAAGCATCAGTCAGCACATGCACATAGACTTTGTCCTCTCATTGTAGGTATTGGGCTCTGATTCTAAATTGATGTGATTATGCATTGATTTCTTTTCCATGACCATCCCATTAGCACTTGAAAGTAGCACAAATTCATTATATTTATAGGTTGCAATCTCTAATTACAGGAATCCCATCTCACAAATACATTTAATGAATGCCATAAAGTAACTAATATCCTGTTAATGATTGAAACACTAATTTCTTATTGATCCTGTTCTCTGCCTATCCCTCTAACTGTACTGGAAAGAAACATAAAAGAGCATCAAGATCATGACCTTTTTTTTTTTTGGTCAATAGCCAAGAACAAAGGTTTGGTTGCATAATCTGTCTTTAAAAAGGTTCACTAATGCTTTATATTGTACTTTACATTTCCTGAGTGTGGAAAAAGCAATACACAAATCTCAAACAGAACATGGATTCATGTAGCTTCATGAGCTTCAATGTTAGATTTCCTTTCATTCCAATTTTAATTTAACATAAATTTTAATGGAAAACTCAAAAAAGCTGGGTAGGACATATGAATCTTTTGATACTTTGAAAACCCACAAGATTTAAGGTAAAGAAACTCTTTTTATCAGTATGCAAGTATGTCCCTGGTAGATTTATTGCTAAACCAAATGATCCCAGGACTGTTCTCCATCACCAAAACAAAATGGCACAAAATAACTTGTATATGATGTACTAGACTCTTTTATGGTTCCCTTACAATAACTTTTGGTAGTGTACTATTCTCACTTCTGATTTCATTGTTTTGGTTCACACTGTGGCATGGTCCCAGACCTAATGTACTAATTCCTTTTGCATGAGATGAACTGAGAAGGATCACTCGGGAACACATTTAATCAGCAGTCACTAAGGATGTACCATACCCAGGTACCAGGCTGGAACAGTTCTGATTTACAGTTATGTGAAAGATACATGTGCTTTACTGGCACACATATGTTGATACTGGGACTTCAGCACCAGCAATTTCACTCTATAAACTCAACTCTCCTGTGCAGTGATCCCATCTAATTAATCTGGATTGCAGAGTGGCTTTATTCTCCAAAATGACCTGGCCCTATCCAGGCTGCCTGCTAGTCTATCTCCAAGGGAAAGGGATTTGCAGCTATTTTTCCTCTTTTTTTTTTTTTTTTTTTTTTTTTTTTTTTTTTTTTTTTTTTTTTTTTTGTCCCTCTAGTCATTCTATGTATTTCCACTTATTTTCTTGGAAATCTTGCTATCTGATATTTTTCAGTTTATTGAAAAATGTGAAGGGTTGGTTTTGGGACCTGTGAAAGTATCTGTTCATCTCTGCTTATGAGAAGAGATCAGCAGCCCTCCAGATTTCTATCAGCCATAGCACAGAATGGCAAGGGTGACTTCAAATCTAGGGAGACCAAGATCATAAAAAAACCCCAAAAAACACCTCACTCAAAGATATATTTTTGCATATCTTGGAAAGAAAGCTGAAATACAAAATCAGGATCCACTTTGAAATGAAATTTTGATGGCAAATAGTATTAAGTAATGCAGTTAAAATTTTAAAGCACCTCAGTAGTCTTCTTTTCCCATTCTCTGGTATGAGAAAAACATCCCTTGACTAGAACATTTTCTTTAGATGTCCTGTGACTTACTGGTTTTAGGGAACTGATATACTTTCATTTCTTGAAGTAAGTGGGAAAGAATCCTTTGCCTACTCAGCCAAGAAAATGACACCAACATTCCCTTTCCTTTCTTGGATCTCCTTTCGCAACAGTAGAACTTCATCACCTTCTCAAAGATTCTGATTCTTTTTTGAAGTGTGTGAGAAGGTGATTCATGCAGTGATGAGTTCCAGAGCTTGCAAAAGATGAAATTGTTGTAAAGATGGGAGCTCTGAAATATTTCCAGTGACCTCCATGGAATATTTGGATCTAAACTGTAAGGGTGAGCTGATCCCACACCCAGGGACTCTGTGGCCTGTGTCTGTTGCAGAGGGAGGCAGGAGACCTTGCCCTCTTCTAGGGAGGTGCAGACCCAGGCTAAGCTGGAGGGCAGGTGAAGGTTTCTAGGCCTCTGAAGGGAAGGATCTGGCCATCACATTAAATCTTCATACCCCTGATGCACCTTCTCCCCAACAATTAGCAGATTAACAATTAACAGATTAACAGATGAAGATGCTTTATTAAAATGCATTTATTAAACCAGTCACTGCTATGTCACTAAATATGAAATAATTTGCATTTGAAATTCAAGGAGTATAGTGTGTGAAAAGATACAAACTGAATATCTCTTTTATTTATATTCTCTCTCTGATTCCTTAATTACTAATTTATTAATATATAATACAATGTATTAATTACAGTGAAAAAAGCAGAATAGAATAACTGTGTTAAAAAGTGTAATAGAATACACAAATGAAATGTGTAATTTTAACATATTAATTAAGTAATTTTAGCAGTTAAAAAAGAAACAGATGATAGAAATCTTTTTATTGGAATTAATCTGCTCACTTGTTTAGTCAGGTTATTACTTTAAAAAATATATATAATTAGAGTTGGAATATTTCTTATGTATTTAGCCTGGGCTGATATTACCATGTCTTGAGAACTGAACTTTTTCTTATTTTTCCAGGACAAACAAAGCACTCCTAATTTCAAAAATTAAATTTTAAGTTTGTTTACCACAAATAACCACTTATGTGGCCAACCAGATTTAATTGTCCATCTGGGGAATTATCTAGAATTATACCTAGTTTTAAAGTCTATAATGTCTTGTCTCTATTTACCTTGCATGTGTGTATATGTAAGGTAAATAGAGAAAAATATTCTATTTCTTTACCAAACAGAGCCTGTTTCTCTTGGCAGTAACACCATTCAAAATCTTGATACAAGTTCACAGTTAATTAATTTTCAACTTTCAGTGAGTGAGAATGAAGTGTTAGAGATCTCTGAACTAAATTATTCCAGGCCTCAAGAAGACATTTTGCTTTTTCATCAGAATTTGGCCTTAGAATAATACTGCACCAAGGAGCATTAACTATTTGTTTGCAGCTCCTGGAAATTAACTAATCAGTAAATGAATAACAAAACCATCCCATAGTTTCATGCCATCAGAACTTAAGAGAAATCTGTAATTCAATGTACAGGTTCATTGTCCCATTCATGCATACAAAAAATTAAAGAATAAAGTTAGAAGATAGTTCACTCTACCTGGCATTTTGGACAACCATGACTTGTCTGCATGTCCAGAATTTACAGAGATAGGAACACAGAGGAAGCAGTGTAAGAGAAAATGAGAACAGAGAAGGAAGAAAGCATGAATATTAGGTAGTGTCTAAGGAAATCAAAGGAAATAGAGGCATTAGGAAGAACAAGAAGTCTAGCATGGACTGCAAATAAAAGTTATTCATTAGCAACCCACATTTCTACTTTCAGAAACAAATCTGGGACTTTTAGGAAGCTCTTCATTTTCATTATTCCCTAAAGGCCCAAGTTACATGCAAAACTGTAACAGTGGCATGTTTTAAAATAATAAACCCAAACAAAACTAAAATCCAATTCTTCATAACTTGGCAACAAGTTTAAAATGGTATGTTATTGGGTGAACCTGCCTTTAGTTCAAAGCCTTATTTCTATATCAGTGAATATACCTGCAAAATCCCCACTAAGATTGATTTGACAAAGATTTTACAAGAGTAAAAGAGGTGCATTTAATGACATTCAGTAATAGTTTTGGGCCCAGTGTTACTGAACAATATTGAATACTGAATAGCTGGAATTAGCAAGCTAAAAAGGAAATGAGTGGCTTTATTTGTAACACTTGTGCATTTAGTGGTGCTTGCCCATACACCAAATGGTGAACTGTGACCTGAGCATCCACTCTCCTGATAGTTTAAGTAGAACAGAAACACAGATTTTTGTGTGCATTGTTCTATCCCAAGAGTCATTTAGTATGACAATATTACACAAGCAGTGGAGTTTGCAGGAATCTGCATTTGCAATATAGAGTCTGATCCATCAGCTTAATTTTAAATGTATCTATTGTGTCACTGAAGTCAGCAGCATTATTATAACCATGTGCTCTTATGCATTCACTACATACATATGACATTTGTAACATTAGGGACAAAAAATAGTTATAATATTGCTGATACAGAGATACATCTTTTAAAGGAAGTAATAGTGAGCTATTTGTAATTACAGCATAAAAAAAATCAATGATCTGTGAAAAAGTGATTAGTGACTTGCATAGTCTTTAGGTACAAAATTAGAGGTATTTCTAAAACCATATCTTCACTCTTAAAAAATATGCACCATAAAATACATATGGAGAGATTGTTTTCTGGTCAGTATTTCTTGGCTTTTCTATTATCTGCAATCTTAAATCTATTTCAGGTACTTAAATGTGCTTGTTTGCAAATCAGTCCTAAATTCAGATTGTCTTGAGCTGAAGCAACCATTCCATCCTAAACTTAACATGCAGCTTTATATATTACAGAAAGTATTGCATCTATTTAGTACATTTCCATGAGACTGTTGTTATTTTAAATATTTTTTACATGTAATTTTTAAAAGGAAGCATGAGAAAAAAACACCCATATATCTACAGGAATGATCACAAAGTTCCTAAGGTCATTAGCAAAGTGTGTATATTCTCCTGGGAATAGGATCTGACTCTATATTAAAAATCCACCATTTTTGCAGGTGTTGCACCTGGATTTTCTGTAGCAATAACTCTTAGTTGTTTATTAATGACACATAGCAAACCTAAACTAAAAGAAAACTCAGGTTAAAATTTGTCCCACACTTACCCTCTCCCTGGAAGAAGATAAACTTTAACGAAGGGGTCCGAATAACCATTGTTGTCTCTGGGAGCAAGGTTTCTTGCCTGGAGGATGTGGATGATAAGGTTGCCAAGGTGTTTGTCATAGTTGATTTGAAGCTAGTGAATGCATTAAAAACAGTAAGGTTATTTGTTACTTTTACTTTCTGAGTGATTCAACATCTCCTAAACCCTTTGAATAAAATGAGTTTTAGACCTTTATTTTCCCTCCAAATAAACACACTTCAGAAGTTTTTGTCTCTCTCTCCTGACTAGATTGAGATGCTAGATCATCACATTGGACCTTGAAACAAAGAGAAACATTCATATTCCAATCAGAAAAAAAGAAAAGGGAATTTGAACCTTTGATATTATTCTGAACAACTGCCCGTTCATTGAGTGTTAACTACACACATCCAATCTACCTGGAGGCCAAGCCTGACAAGGATGTTACAATACCATGGAAAGACTCTTAGTACTAACACAGAAGAGAGAGGTGAATCAAGGGGGAAAAAAACCCCAGAAATCTGTAGGAAGTTTGGCTTCAGTTGTTCTGCTGTTCTCTTTTTGAGTGTTTTAAAAGGCTAAAATCAATTAAATAAGGGATATCTATAAACTTAGTATGGCATGGAAATAAATACCTCACTATAAGAAACCTAGAGTGGTTCTTGCTTCCATGTAAACAGACTGGGAATTTCTAAGAAAAAATATGTGGCCAAAGATTAAGGATTAGAATGAATTTAAGTATCTTTTTAGTCCCTTTGGGAACATTTTCCTATAGGAGCATTTTCCATTCTTCTAGCTGTATTTCATAATCCAACATTAAAGATTGGTGCAAAAATCAGCCACTGACTTACATTAGTGACATTTTAAGGGATTGGAATTGAACAAGAAATAAGTTGATGGAGATAGTTTTCTGCAAACTTATTTCACAGAAAAAACCACAGTCAATAGCAACAACAATTTACACAGCAAAAATTATATATTTACCTGTATTTCTCCGGTGATTGGATGGGAAGCAGACTTTGTAGTTTCCGTGGGCTGCCAGATTTAAAATACATTGATTTTCAAAGTTAACTTTTTTTACAGCTGTGGTTTATACTGCTGTATTGCCACAAATTAAAAAAAAAACAACAAACAGCTGTCTCCAGTTGTTACAGTTAAAACTCATGGTTATGTATTTCAACAGCACTTAAAGTCCAGCCCAGACATTTTGCTCAGTATTTATGCAGGTACAGAATCAAACAACTTCAAACCCAAATCTTTACAGTCTGAGCAGACAAGGAGGCATGGGGAGAAACAAACACACAGCATAAACCCTGTCTAACAAACATGAATGCTGCCAAGAGAAAGAAAGGACCATGCCAAAGAAACACAGCTAGATATATCACAGATATATCACAGATAAACACACTATATCACAGATAAACACAGATAGAAATATCAGTATGAGAAAGGCAGAAAGAGGCAAAAGTTACTCTAATTTAAACTGAGTTCAGGTGAAAGGGGGTAGAAAGAGTGGAAATGGTACTAAAACTGTGATGTGTATCAGTGGACTACAGAATTGCAAGCCACATGATATAATGTCTTTTACTTTATTCTGTGTTTTCTGATAGTCAATTCAGCTACAACACTTCATCTTCAAACTCCTCTCCACACTTTCCGTGACATGAAATTTAAAATTTCTGTCCTTACTTTCCTCGCTCCTTTATCATTAAACTTGTCTAGGTTTTTTGACAAAAAACAATCAAATCTTTAATTCTTCTCTTTGCCTTTTTTTTTCCTCGTGTTTTTTGGCAGAAAATAATATCACCACTTGATTTGAATCCTGAACTCACAAAAGTGTGCTGTTCTGTTAAATGTTGGTGGCCTCGAGCCACTCTGGCCCAGTCTCTAATCTGCAGGCCATCAGTCAAACAAGAAAACTGTTTCAATGGTAGGATCTGAATATTTTTGCATTCTCTTCATAACTGCTTCCTTGGTTGATGCAGCAGAAAACAAAGGGTGCAAATAAGGACAAACTTGCTTTTCTCTGGAGACTGGTCTGGAAGCTCTCATTTCCTATTCCTCCAGATGTGAGCAGCTGCCTGACAGCATTCCATGTAATTTGTATTTCTACCAATTTCTGAGAAAAGGAAAACCTACTTGGCTCTTTTGTGCTGCCCTACACTCCAAGAAAACCCCTCAAGGCTCTTTTAGGGTGTTGGACACAACTGCTTTAAATCAGGCCAATGAAGTGCTCACATTGCCTGCACCACAGCACAAAGTTAAAGAGATGCATTACCCTTCTCAGCTTTGTGTGTGTTGAAGAAACTACCCTTTTTGGGTTTGTTTCAGACGTGTTGAAGAAACATTTTTTCAATCAGTCAGATCTACAGATGACAACTAACCAGAAAAATCCCAACTAAACAAAGTGAAAACACAGTAGAAAACTAGCCCAAATCTGCCTGTTATATGGATATATTCACTGTCGTGTGTTGCTTTATTCTTGTTTGGTTTGCTGCTTTACCTTGCCTTCTAGATGTGTTTCTTTATGAGCACAAGCTTTACCAGAAAACCCAAAAAACAAACAAAAAAAAACCAAATAAAATTTGATTTGTCTGTAAATGCATTTGCATCTGAAAAATAATTCTCATGAAAAATTTTATAATCAGCTTCTCGTGGTAGCTTACAAAGATTTAAAGAAGTTTAATCCACCCAACAGCTAAAATAAGTCATCAGTAGTCTAAAAAATGTTCTGAAACTGAAATGTAATTTTAGATTGATAACAAAATACTCCTAAAACTTGGTAGGTCCTTGACAAGGCTATTCAGAGAGTGAATTTCACTTCTTTTGCCAAAGACAGGGAGCTACCTGAGCATCATGCAATCTTTCAAAGTAGGGCATTGATGGCTCATATTGCTCATACTTTACCTCTGCAAATGGATTTTATTATACTTAATAGTTCTGACCTCAGGCTGCACTAGCATTGACAATACTGACAATACCAAAAATAACATGGAGCTAGCTTTGCTGTGGCTAAAAAATTGCTGCCAGATAGTCTAAATACTCTCATTTTTCCTGAGTTGGAATAGCAAGAATAATGAGTTTGTTCACTCTGAATGTCATCGAATATGCAATGTATGAGTATGGATAATGTAGGAGGAGTTCATAGAGAGGGGAATGGGCACGATGAATTTGTATTGAGGCTTCCAAAAGTGGTTAAGGTGTAGTTTCTAAAGTGGAGTCTATAAAAATAAATGTGCACTTTTATGTTTCTATATAATTGTTTGATCTCTATATCATTTATAAGGGTGAGATTCAATACATTAAATATTCTGTTTTCTCTGACGTCAGCAGATCTAAAACTCATCATGAAGAATTATCCATATATTTTAGAGAAACATGAATAATTTAGGCTGAAAGAGACCTGACAAGGTCTAACCCCCAGCTCAGAGCTGGGCCAGTTTTGAAGCTGGTTCCATATTGAAAGGTAGAGATGCAAATAAGTATCTTTCTTTATGATGGACTAAGTGAGGCTTAGTTTGTAAAGAGGAAAAGTATTTAACAGTTGACTTTTTTAGGATCTGAGGATTTAGGGGAAAAAAGCAATCTATTCTTCATATTAAATGTTTCTATAGGACATTTACATCCTGGATATGATCTGCACCATAGAACGATCATGCATTTACACTAGGAAAGAAACAGGTCTACACAAGATATTGTCAGCTCAAGGCTTCCAAGGGTTAAATCTCTCCTATGATGGCCAATCTAATTTCAGTCTAATATTTTTGATAGTCCTGCATGCACTCACACACCCTGTGTAAGAGATGGTGCTTTGTAATGCCATCACACCTGCTCTCACAGGCTGTGATGACCACGAGGTGAAACTGGTAAATGCCAGGTTTTGATGCTCTACCACCTTCTGTAGTAACATTAACTATGAGAAAATTGGCACTGCAGAATATGGCAGAGACTACAACATTTCTAGAGTGTATATTCTACACAAAATCTTTTAGAAAGTACTCTCTAAAAATAAAAACAGTTGCAAAAACAACTAGGTAGTTTGGCTATTTAGTCTGTCATGATACTTTGGCAGGGCTGCCTAGAAATGCTGTCAGCCCAAGGCAAAGTGCAGCTCCAGAAAGGATAAGCTTTCTCTCCTAACAGAGCTCAACACCATTATAAACTTGGCCTGAAGTCAATGAACAGAAACTATGCAAGTCAACAAGAGCTATGCTTGTTATGAAAGAAATGCCTCTCAACATGATTTTCACAAAACAAGGGAAGAAGGTTTTAAATATTTACCTGATTAGTTCTGACTTTTGCATCTCCTACATAAAGACATTTGTTCTATTTTTTTTTTTTTTTTGGTTCATCTTTATAAGCCTACAGCTGAATTTTCATAAAAGAACCCTAAATCCTTTGTGAAGCAGGAAATTAAATTTATGCATCCCACTTTAGGTGACCTGGTACAGTGCCAAAGCTGGGAAACCAGTCTCCTCAAGTGGACAGAATGAGGCACCTCTCCAGGATATGCTGCACAGCAAGGATCTCCATACACTGTGAATTCAGGAGTGTGATTCTACATTTCAGTGCAGATGATGGCATGTGTACTCTGCCCTCTGCCTGCTCTGTGATGGCACCTTTCACCCAGTCTCAGGAGCTGTACTTCAGAAACATATTATTCTCACTGGCAAAAATCATGCACATGGCAAACTAGTTCATATGTAACTATATACAATATCCAGAGTATGCTGTAGTGAATGTAACTATTGACCTCAGGATTAAGCTATTCTGCCACATCCCTGAAGTTAGGTCCAGGAAATATTGGCATATGGATTTAACTTCTGCATCACAGACCTGAATTAGTTTGAAGAAAGTCCATGGGCATGTGGCAAGACAGAATTACTACCAAACCAAACTGATCAATAAATATCTTTAGTTTGTACTAAACTGCTGGATGAAAAACATGTTTGTGTTTTCTGTCAAACAAAAGTTATGTTGGTGTATCAAAAAAAACTGTCTGAAATGAGCAGACAGCATTTACTGGTTCTGGTTTGTGCAGTACCTAACTCATCTGTTCAAATCACAGACAAAGTTCCAACAGCACAAAAGTACCAACATAACTATAACCCAGTAGGAACCTGACAGTCCCAAAAAGGAATAAAGGTGCAGAGCAATAAATGTTTAGAAAGCACTTAATTTGCAATGTAAGCATTGCTTCAGAAGCTGGATATTCAGGATAGCAATCAGCACTCCTGCAAATTGGTTAAGCACAGAACTGAGTTTCACTTCAGGTCTTGACTTTAACACAAAATGCAAAAATGTGACAGATGACTTTATAATCTAGTTTTCAGTTTCAACTGTGAAAAAATGCTGCTGAACTTCCACTCCTCCTTTTTTAGGTGTGTGGATGCACAAGAACTTCAGCTGAGGAATTGACAGGATGTGGCAAAGAAAATGAGAAATTATGCTTGGCAAGTTTACAGGAATTAGCTAGTGACAAAACATGTTTAAATGCTAAATTTTGTAAGTCAGAGACTTACTTCCTATTGCTATGATTATTCATAGCTTGTAGCACTTTAAGTAGTAGTTTAGTACAGAGAGGGAAATTATGATCTTACTACTATCAGCTTCTTTAGTGGAAATAGCACCTCACCACCATGTAGGATACACTTAAAAAACAAAAGCAACAAAGGTTGTAAAGGGCAGCCTGTTTTGTTTAAAAACAAGAATATTAAGTTTAAAAAAAATTGAGAGGGACAAATCTCTTGGATAAATCGTATAATCTTTCTTTCTGTCCAGATTCAAGATCTTAACAGTAATATTCATTGTTATCCAGGATATGAGTTTTCCAAGATGTGCTGGGATTTCTTGCTGTACTAAAGAAGGTGAACAGGCAGTTTCTTCCTGTCACTGAAATGTTCTTGCTCCATAACTCAGAAATGTCTTACCTTGCTGCTGTGTCGCTTTTTGCTCACGGAGGGAGAACCAGGCTGACCAGGGCTAGGAACAGCACTGGAGGTGGCAGAAGTGGTTCCAGAGTGGACATGAGATCCCTTTTCCACTCCTGAAGAAGCAACCAGAGGTGACTGCTGTAGAGAAACCTTCTGGAGCTCTGCAGCCAGCTGCTTGGGATCAACCCCTGGGGACTTCGCTTTATCTACTGGATTGAAGCAAGAGAGTTTTATATTGATAACTGCCAGCACATCCAAATCCATCTTGCCACAGTACAGGGACAACATAACAATCCTTACAAGTTTTCATGTCATCTGCAACTGTCATCAAACATACTTTGAAGATGCAAAAGGCATCCTATGAAAAATAATCATCTCTCCCACCAGATCAATGTCCCAGTTCCAATCTTTCTGTGCTGGTGCTACTTACTGGTGGTCTTTATCTAAAAAGCTTTCTGAAGAAGTGCTTCTGGGTGAAGACAAACAAGCTTTGCTGATCATGTTGAATCAAAATGAAGCAAATTACAGTTTTAAAGACTGATCTGTGCTATTTGAAACTGGTCCAGTTTCACTAAGTATCTGAACTTTCTTGTAAAAGGTTTAAATCTCACTTTAACTTTTTAAAATCAACTGGACATTGAACAGAACTGCTCCTGAGATAATTTGTACAAAAACAATGAGAAAAAAAGCCTCAAAAATTTACTATCACAAATTAATCAAAGAAAAATTGTAAACAAAAGAAGGCTAAACACCCTGATTCATCTTTCCTTATTACTCACACCTTTGCAAGGCATCTGCAGTAGGAGTCTGCTTGCCCTCCCTGCTGCCAAAGAATGAGTGGGAGGAATTTACCCTTTCGAGACAACAATTTCTATTTAACACAGAAATGAAGACAAGTAAGTTTCATATATGCTAGACTGAGCAGAATTAAAAGAATGCTAGGCACAGCTTGGTTCCCAGGTTCTCAGAAGTATGAGGGACTTAAAGCAGGACTTTAGCCTTATCCTGCCTGCCTGGCTAACTCATTTTCCTTTCAGAGGAAATGGAGATTGCTCCTTTCTAAAGCACAAACAGTTTGCCAAACCTCAGAGGTAATTGCAAGAGCTCCACAGAATTGTTCCAACTTAGAAACCACTGAAGATTGCCAGACTAGTAGGAAGCATGCCTGCAAGAATGGAACAATTTTCTTTTTATTTGTGTTCCTTCTCATTTTGAGTTTTCTTCATAAATAAAAACTCTGTTTTATTCTAGTTTTTATCCTTTCCAAAACTGATTTCAGTGTCTTTCAATGCTTTTGGTGGTGTTGATCTGCCCACAAATTTAAAAACAATTTGGGTAGCTTTGCTTCAAAGCTCTGTCATATTTAGTCTTTGCTTTCAATTATTATCAATAATATCAATTTTCAACTAAAGGAAACTTGATGGTAAGTCTATTAATAGCTAGGAAATTTTACATGGTTAGAAAATGGAGAATTCAGTCCAGGTAATTTAGGTATTGATAGATGAAAGAGCAGCCACAAAACCACAGAACCCAGAGTAGACCATGGAATGGTGAGTGAAGCAAATCTTATCTGCACTGAGCTTGCTGAGGGGCTACACTATGAGTTAGGCTGTGGATGTAGATTCAAAGTTAGCTTAGATATGACTGATACAATGACTGAAGCCTGCAGCTGTGGTATTGACTGGACAGCAGGAAATCCTCACAAATGCACTGCCATCTCAGAACTCACGTAACAAAATTGACTGCTTGCTATTGCATCCCTGTATCCAGTAAATATTGGGGTTTTTCACCACTTATAGCAGGCCACAAACCTTGTATTAAGCTAACAGGTATTTTCATCGAGGTCTTTTCCAACATTGGCAATTCTATGGTTCTATGAACATTGCCCTTAGGATTTGTGTGTTATCTGGACTTGCTGAAGTTTGCTGGTAGCTTTGTTTTAGCCTCCAGGGTTGCAACAGCAACTGCCTAATGACCAGGTGGCTACAACCTAAATTTCTCTGAGTTACACTTCACCTGTACTGTGGTGTGGTACAGTGCCCATGCTTAATTATTTTGATATAGAAAGGCACAGCTGTAATTGCACAGTGCAGACTGAAATATTTGTGACTCCAGATTAATAATTCTGTTTATAGGAGCAGGGGCCTGAGGTGACAGCAAAGTTCTGCAAGGTTTGGACACAGGATGGCAGATGAGGCCCTGGGGACACCAGCAGCTCATGGCCAGGTACTGAGACAGGTGCAAACCCAGGGGCTGGGCAAAGTAAACTTTAGGGGCAACAGCAGGAAAAAGGACAACATTATATATCACACACTAAAGTTTACAGTATTGAGCAGTCCCAGGTCCATTTCCTCCGGGCATCTTTCCAGCCACTCTGCTCCCAGGCTGTAAGGCTGCCTGGGGTTGTTGTGACCCAGGTGCAGGACATGACATTTTGTCTTGATGAATCTCATGCAGTTGGCCTTGGTCCATCAATCCAGCCTGCCCAGATTCCTCTGCAGAGCCTTCCTACCCTCCAGCAGATCAACACTCCTGCCCAAATTGGTGTTGTCTGCAAACTCATTGAGGGTGCACTCGGTCCCCTCAGCTTGACTTTTTGTAAAGGCCTGTTCCCCTTTCTACCCATGGCAATATTTGGGATGTAACACCAGAAGTTACAATTATACCATCCTAACTTATATCACATCTGATTTTCAGTTGCTATCTAGTTCTACAATCTCAAAGCAACTTCTTGTCTCTCACCTGCCCTTACTGGCTCGTGCAGCTCCAGGTGCTGGGGGTTCTCAGAGTCCGAGAGCATGTTCAGGTCCCTAAAGAAAGCAATTAGAAGCCTGAGACAAAAGAAACTCTTTCCTCATACCCTCATTATTGTATTAAGTAGGTAAATGAATAGTGGTTCATGACAGAAAGCAGCTCCCAAGCATGGTCCCTTCTTAGCTGATATATATTTGCAATGCTGTTAAAGAGCTGAGAAGAAAAGCTTCTTTTAAGGTGAAATCTTTAATGGATTTAATGCAAGTGTATGCATTTCTCATGATGCTTAAATGACTTTCATCTAAAGGGTACTGATTTCACTAAAAGTCAAGTTATTACTAAATTACCTTCTTTTTCTAACACCAGTAAATTCAGTGAACTGTATGTTTGTCATGAGAGGAGATTGTGGCCTGATAATGGAGTTATCATTGTTTATAAAAGCATAATTACTAGCATCTGATTCAGTGTATCTCTCCTTCTGACTTTAAGAGGAAAAACAGAACAAAAAGATCTCCCACAATCACAGTGAACTCTTGCTTATTATTACATTGATGCTTTGTGCTAACAAAGGTTCCACCTTAACAACTGTAAATTAAAATTAAAAAAAAATTAAAAAAAAATCAAAAGCCATGAAAAGCCAAAAAGAAATGGAAACAGAAAGATGGGGAAAAACTCACAGTCTTACACATATTTCTGCTTCCCCACTCTGCTGCATAATAATGCTCTGGACCTCTTCATAAGTTTTCCCTGTCAAGGGGATGCCATTCCATTCCAGCACCTGCATTCCTAAGAAAGCAAAACAGCAAGAGGTCAAGGGCTCAGGTTTTGACAAAGGCATCAGGCAGATCCTTCTTGCCTTGCTTTGACAAGGCAATTTGATGTGACATTTAGTGAATGTTGTTCAAATGGCACAAGACATTAGCAAAGCCCTTTCACTTCACACTGTTGAATGTTATTGTCCCTTCAGCTATAACTTACCTGCTGAAACAAGACAGGAGATTAATTCTCTCTCACTCAAAGTATACATGCACTCTCCACAGTCTGGGTTGCATGATATTGAAAAAATTTTCCAGTATCAAAAACATGCACACCTACCAGCATGGCAAGAAACCAAAACATTCCCTGTATCAGGCATTTCCTGGCCAGCCATGGTCTTGGAAGATAACTGTTTCCTGCAGTGACAAATTGCTGCTAAGAACCTGAGCCTCAAAATGGAATTAATTTGTGGATGTGATTAGTTAATTAAAATATGTTTTCTTTAATCTGTCACTTACAAAAATACAAAAAAGTGAAGACTGTTGGACAAACTGATTTTAATGAAAAAAATGTGCCTCCACATTTCAAACATCAGCCTGGTAGTATTCAGGTTTAAATTTTTCTTCCATATCTTTTCTCATAAAAAAATTGACAAAACAGAAGAATATACTTCATTGTGGAGGATATAAACAGAACTATATTAATCAGGCTGAAAAATACTGGATACTGATCTAATCTGCTGTGTCTTCCAAGTGTCCCAGGATGGAGTAAGGAGACTCAGTGTGTTTCAGTGCATCCATATAAGGAAGTTTTTTTCTCAGTATTTGCAGAGCAAATCCCTCTATAAATCATGTGAGTAATATTCTGATAAGATGAGAAATCTTTTGGTTAAGGTGAAATGCTTACACAAAGCAAACCCTATATTCATATCTGGGATTTACAGCTAAGGTTCTGAGAACTGGGTTCATGGTTTGAATTAGTCATAAGGAAGACTCCAAACAGATTAACTTCTCACCAATGTACAAGTGTCAAAATCCAAGCCTCTGGCTCTAGTGGGAAAAAATTGCTAAATGGGACAAGATACTGAATTATTAATAGTTCACTAAAAGCAATGCATTACAAAACATCTGAAAACCACATCACCCACACAGCAAAGAAAACCACAAACACTTAGCTTGCTACCACTTACACAGATAAAACCAAGTCTTCACCTGGATCATATTTTAATCTCAAAATCTTGTGCTGTTGCAGATAACAAATGGGAAAAATAATGAAGTGAAATATGGAGATAAACTCATAGAAAAGCATGCTGCTAAATAAAATATAATGAAAAAATTTCATGAAATAAATCAGACTAAATTATTTGACAATGAAAGAATATGAGAAATAAACGTACACATTTATATCCCAAAATTTTCCATATGATTCCATGAATTAGGAGTTGAAATATCACAATTGCTCATAACTGTTGTCAGACAGATTCATCATTTTGCTTGTAGTTTACAGAAAAACAAACTGGACAGAATAACTAAAAAGTAATGTTCAGAAGGCAGCAAAGCCAGCTCTCTAATGTCAAAATAGATTTTTTGACTCAAAAACATGATCTTGCTTTTGCTTGTTAAAGCAGATCTGATTTTAAACTCAGTTCCTCTGGAATACAGCAACAGTAATTATGAGAAATTCATTTCTGCCTGATTTTCAGTTGCACAAGTATAACCACATAAGGTTGGTCTTTAGGCTTCTAGAAAAGAAGTAACTGAAGGTTTTTTTGGGGTTTTTTTTTTGGTTTTTNGAAACAAAGTTTGGTGCTTCAGTCAAAAAGATGATGTAGGGGGTTTTTGTGTTTTTTTTTTTTTTTTTTTTTTTTGTTTGTTTTTTTTTTTTTTTTTTTTATGTGTGTCCTCATAATAGCATCATGGCATAGGATGTAATGTATGACATTATGAACCTCATGATCAAGACAAGCAAAACCACAATTTCCATGTAGTGGCAAAGAGCAAGAACAAAAGTTGAAAGATTTAGATATTTGAGAGACCAGTTAACATCCTTTTATTAAAAAAAAAAAAAAAAAAAAAGGAAAAAAGAAGTTTTATTGACAAAATACTTTGAGCTACTCGAGCTACTGTCCTGGGTTTATCACAGCCTGCTGGTATGGCTTCAGAAGAAAATTTAACAAGGAAGCAGTAAGTATATCACCAGCAACTCACTTTTAATTTAAAAGACCAGCAGGAAGTGCTTTAAAAGGAATTGCACCACTGCAGTGCCAGGATTTGTAAACCAAGTGTGATTTCCACTGCTGAGAGTTTCAACAGTGTGTGCAACTGCACTGCAGTCACTCACTTGGTCAGAAGGGGCACACACACGTGAACAAAGCAACAAACTGAAAGGAAATGGAATTTCTACAGCCTTAGCTAACACAGAGATCTATTTAGGTTGTCAGTAAAGGGGTATTTTCTTTTTATTGTGTGCCTTGTGGATCCATGAATGTTTATAATCCAGCAATTTAAACAAGACTGAACAGATCACACTTATAGCCCTGGGGTCTAAAAAAATGTAGGCAAGAAGCTGATTTCTCTTTTGTCAGTATGTAACTGCTATACAAATTTTGTTTAAAAAAAAAAAAAAAAGGGATAATGTTACAAAGGAAACCTTTAGAAGGAATGCAAGTCTAATTAACAAAAAGAGAAAAAAAAGTATTAAGAAAGCAAAAAAGTAATTTTTTTTTTTCCTNACAAAGGAAACCTTTAGAAGGAATGCAAGTCTAATTAACAAAAAGAGAAAAAAAAGTATTAAGAAAGCAAGAAAGTAATTTTTTTTTTCCTAATATCAGTCACAATCTGTCACTGGTCTTTGGTAGTCAGGACAAGAAAGTCACATTTTTAAAAGTTTGTATGCTTCGAGTTACCAGTTCAGTAGGTAAAAATTCCAAAAAAATAGGAAGATGAGAAAACTTGCATTACTCCATTGAAATTATGATTGAGGAAGTACTAGTAATTGCCCTGATAATCAAATACATATTTTCTTCTATCATTTTTCTTTCATTATTATTTTATTGAGTGAGCAACAACTTATTTTTAGCAATATCAGCTCCCACACTCAATAAATATATCTTTCATTCCATCACCCGGGTGATAAATCTGTACTCTTTAACTGAATGTGGTGGTATATGTAACATTCCTATTGATAAAACAGCACAAAACTTATTATAAAATATGCAGATAGAATAGGTCTTTATATTAGAGTTTCTTTCAAGTGGAAGGCACAATATTTATCTCAGTTTTCACCCATCTTACATGATTTTTAATAATTTCTCTCCTCTTCGGGCTCATCTTTCAGACATAAGCTAACTGCATGAATAAAGCTGAAATTGTAAGGAATCTGAAAATCATCTAAGGATTTGATTTCTCTAAATATGAGTCTTGACATTGTTGATTCAAATACAGAAACATTAAACTGAATCCCTGAACATCTGTTGAATTTTATTCCCTTTTGTAACATAATGCACAGTACAATAAAGTTAATCTCAGTCATTTTGAATACACTATTTTACTGCAGCCTCCCTTATTCAGTATACCCAAGGCACCCAAGAAGTGGAAAAACCATTGTTTGCTGTGTCACTAAGAGTTCACAATTATTTCCAAGTGTGTATAAAACCTATTAGTTTTCCATTCATTTTAAAGTCTCAGAACTGCTGTCCTAATGGAATTAAAAAAATATCTAAATATTACAGTCTTAGAATACAGCCTCTGATTTTGATTGCACCATAGTTATACCCTCAGATTGCTGGGGTTCATTCTCTGCTTCTTCAAAGTTTGTATTGTTTATTCTTTTGCATAATAAACATGTCAGTTTGAATTGCATTTTTCACTGATCTAATGCTCACAGAGGAAAATGAAATTGGACTCTATAGACTAGCATCTTCAATCAGTAAAATGTTAATATTAGTGTCTTTCTATATCATGTAAGAATTAAAATGCAGAAACATGACTTTGAAATCCCAAAAAGTGCTATAAAAGTTAAATGTGCACTCAGAATAAGGAGAAACAATATAAACTTTCAGTCTGACATTCAACTCTAAATTACTTTATGTTCTTTGCTCTTCAAGTATTTTTCTTTTATTTCTGAAGCTTTTTGATTGTTCAAAATAGGTTGATGAAATTGAATGTGTTAATGTATATTCCCCAAACTGCTGGGCATGAATCACACCAAAACTCATTATTTTCTGTAGACACCTTAACTTCCTCTTCCATTTGTCATTCACACTCAGGCTGAATATTTTCCACTTAATACAATAGTTATTATATAGACAACATTTCTTAAAAATGGATATGTTGTTCATTGAGTAAAAAAAATAATATATAATAGACCCTCCTATGCCTCAAGGCTGTTATACTACTATAAAATAAGTTTGTAAAAGCATGGCCAGAGCAAATCAACCTTGTATTTGAGGTGTACTTGGCAATTTTGGCAGCTATACACCTCATCACTGCCTTCAGATTTAGATATGTACTGGCACAGGATTCCATAGATCAGTCTGAACTCTGCTAGAGCAACAAGTGATGATCTGCTTGTATTTGTGTGATCTTACTGAAGTTCTGACAAGTTAAATGAAGCTTAGAGTTATTTTTTATGAAAATAAGTATGATATAAATGAGTTTATAGTGCTTCCACCATTACTATATCCTCAAAGATTAGTTTTGTTGCCGACAGATGATCAATTATAACATTCTGAATAAAATGTTGTGGTGCACTGTAATTATTCAGTGTTTTAGAAAAAACTGTGGTTTTTTTGCAGTTTAGTGTCCACTGAAGCTATAGAACAGAGTGCATGCACTTTGTTTTTAGTAATATCATACAGGAAATTACAATGATTTTGCTACAGAAATGAGCTTCCTGTAATTGACTTGAAATTCTTAAACATTTCATTATTAGGCTGTGCTCAAAAAAGACCCCTCTACTTTTAAAAGCAGTTTACTATGAATTCAGACTTTTTAAATTATGTAATAATGTTTGGTAGAATGAAAGTCTGTTAGTTCCAAGTCACCTTATGATTCACCTAAACATTACTGAACAGTGAGGCTGCAGGAATTTCTCTTTGCTGTCTCTTTCATGAATTGTACATAGCTAAAACATTTACCTGGGAGTTTAATGCCAGATATGAATTTAGACTGGTATATCCCTGCCTGCATTATATATTTATATTTGTAGATCCCAAATTGAGTGAAGTATATTTCAATTTCCTTTTTTAGGAATAATTTATTTTTCTTTGCACAAATGCAGTTCTGTTAGGCTTCATTCTTTCAGTTACTTCTGTGAATGGAGTGATATTTGGGTTTGGAACTTTCCTTTGCAGGGGCAAGAATCACATGTCATGAAATGCAAAAAAACCAGTTCTTGTGGAAGTTACAGTGCATGTCTAAAGCATCACTCTCTCTTTAATAGTTAGTTTCTATTCTGCCTAAGAATATAAATCATGACAGCAAACATGCCAAACAAAGTCTAAATAAAACTTTGTTCTATTGTGGTCTCTATCAAGATGTCTCTCAAAGATTTTTCAGTGGTCTTTGGAGTCTGAGGTCATTGGTTTTTCTGCCTACAGAGGAGGTGACTGAGGGGAGCTCCAGCCATGGAGCTTCTTCCCAAGGGGAAGTGGAAGTGCAGGCACTGATGTCTCAGGTGAGAGGACTCGAGCAAACAGCATGAAACTCTGTCAGGGGAGTTAGGCTGGATATTGGGAAAAGGAACAGGCTTTTCATGGCAGTGGTCACAGCACCAAGATTGCCAGGAGCACTTGGACAAGGTTCTCAGGCACATGGTGTGGTGCTTTTCACTGCCCTGTGCAGGGGGAGGTGTCAGAGTCAATGATTCTTCTGGGCCCCTTCCAGCTCAAGATATTCTATGATTATATTCTATGATTCCATGAATTAAACAGGAGTGAGAATTTATGTATGTAGAACTCCCAGAAGAATTTTGCTGGAAGAAAAGGGTGATTCATGGCACACAGGTTAGGATGTCATCAAGATCCTAACTCATTAAAATGCAGTTTCACAGGTAAGGAAAAGCAGCTTAAAAGAGACAAGGCAGAACCATACTTTAGTAAAGCACTGACTAAATCAAAGGGCAGCCTGAAACTATAAAAATACTGGCAGGAAGATAAAGAACAGGGCAAAGACCCTGAGATAAGGAAAAAAGGACAAAGAGTAACCCAGCAACATTATCCAGCGTCTCACAGGGGTATGAGGTAGAGAAACAAATGATAATTATCTGCTTCTGAAAGTGTGCAAAAGGCACATCTCTGAGACCAGCACACAGTTGTCAACTTATGAACACAGAGGGTGAGAAGTAGACTCAGAATTTGGCATCCCTTTCTCCCTGGACACACCAATTGCATGTACACATCCTGGTGCTTGGGAGAGAATGGGTATATTTGAAAAGTACAACAGAGAAAGAACTCATGCCAAAGAAAAATTGCACTTAAATGAGGACCCCAAACATGCTGAGTCTCTTGGGGCTTCCTAAAGAGGTTCTCCTCACGTAGACCTGGGGGTCTAACCCTTGCTCAGTGAATTCCTTGCTGGTCTCCAACAATGTCACCACTGAGGGACTACAGGGGCCAATTCAGTAAATAATGGAATTATTAGGATAATTTAAATACTGAAAGCATGCTAGGAATGAGCAAAGGCCATGGTTATTTATTGCATGCCAATGTTACTTAAGGTCATTTAGAAACAAGGACAGAAAGTTTTTGTGACTCACAGTAAGCAAACACCACTGTTTAAGCAAAAAGTCAAGCCTTAATGAGAATGGCTGAAGACCTTAAAATGCCAATCTGTCACATGGAATAGAGTGAGATCCTCACTTGATGTGTTCTAATAGGGGTCACTCTGTTGATAATCATCCTCTGTACTCTGAGATTAATTTTACAGTTCTGACACTATGTGTTTATTCAAATATAAAGTAGAATTTACTCACTATTATCGCAGTTGTGAGAGTCACGTAACCTGAAAGCTTGAGAAAGGGAATACATATTTCTGGCCAATGCTATGCAGTTCTCATCTCCTATATGTATCTATTTTTCATATAATGCATATAATTTTTCTTTAAAAAAAGGTTTTTTGGAAATGATGCTCTTCACAATACAAGCTAAATCCATGATACTGTCTCTGAATCAACTTGTGTTCTAAATCATGTTTTTTCTGTAATTCGAATGACTTTATTTAAATGAACATGTTTTATGTTTCTCTTGTAGTAGCTAAATGTATGTTTGTACAAATTTCTGACACGTACATGTCCATAGCTGCAAAAAATATGCAGAGAAAATCTGTTTGATTATTGGCTGGTTTCAACAGACCACAAGTAAAACCACAAGTGAACCACAAATGAAAATATACATAATTATCTTTTTTTTATTATTCTTCATCTAATTGTGAACAGGCTTAGAACAATAAAGAAAAGAGCATGAAAAGCAGTATGCATGTCTGCAGGGAATAAACTGTCATGCACACATGCATATGGCTGCTTTTCTTTTGAGCTTAGAGTAATTTTTGGCTGTAAAAAGGTACGTGTCGTGCCTCAGCAGCTGTCTAGGAATTTTGGCCAGTTAATTAATAAAGAGAGGCAGGTTCCTCATAGGATGGCTCATCTCAGCTGACACTTGGAATGAGATGAATCACAACCCTTGGGTATCTTTCTTCTGCTTATGGTTAGAAAAAGAGCCCATAATACAAGGTGAGGTAAGATATTTACTTTTCAGACACCTAAAAATATGTGTACTGATTCCCTCCTTTGTCATCTAAAGTGATAAATTTGTCCTACAAAATGGAAAGGACTTTGTTTTTTTCTTAGTTTTGCAAACTGACAGCTGTACTTTATCAATGAGAAGAAGAAACTGAAAGACAGTGAACTTCTGGTGAAGGGAATTAATGGGGCACCATCAGAGACTGAGCTGTTAGTGCTGCTTCTGCTACAAGCAGCCAGGTGAGCAGCATAAGCACACCAAGTAGTCCCTCTGTGCCTCAGTTTCTTTATGTGTTTAAAGGCAGAGCAGAAAGATATTTAACTTTGAGAGGTCCAAGTGACAAATGCTATTAGTAAAGCTAAGTGCATGAGAACTCTTACTAACAACAGAGTTGTAGGAGGTAGCACTTCTGAATTATTAAGGGCTGGGTATTAACTCTCAAACTTGTGTATCCCTAAAAGTCATTCATACAGGAATTTAGTGATAAATGTTAGGATTATTCAACTTTAAGAAGTACCAGTTCCACATGTGCTAGAAAAATGAGTGACACTAATAAATACCTCTTAGAACTAATTGACATTTTAACAGAAAGCTGAAAAACTGCAGGATTTCAGTTTTCAATAATTACTTGTTCTTCCAGGTTTAGTGATAAATGTAGGCTTAAATCTTATTTTTAGGGACATCTGATTAGCAACATTAATGATAGTCCAATTTCAGTGCTGGGTTCAGAGCAAAAAAGTTTCCTCATGATGCTAAGGCTGCTCAGCTCAGCCAAGACTGGAGATCCCAAAGTAGAATTTCCTGGAAGCTCAAGCATTGCCTTGTACAATCTGAGTGAGGAACTAAGAATAAAAAAAAAATCTGATTTGGTTAAATGTGTTTTGGGAATAGATTTTATGAGTAGAATCAGAGAGATCTAGTTGATCTAGATATAAAAACTTGTGCATTGTCATACTTAAGAGTGCAGTTCAACTGGCTGGACTGGGTTGGACGTGATAGAGTGATCTCTTCCCACCTCACTGCAGGGCACTGACAGAAAGGCAGCGTGGGGCACAGCTGCCTACCAGGGTAAAACCACACTTATAGAATTGCAACGAGAATTAAGAAAGGAAAGTGAGCCCCTGCAATGACTGTCATACATCTTAGTGAGAGTGGTCCATGATATGCAACTAAAATTGTCTTAAACATAATAATACAAAATATTTAAATTTATTTTCAAATTAAATGATATGAAATAATTAATATTCTCCTCACTACCTTAGAATGTTATTCTGTTGATGTTTACACATCTTCAACATACTTGTTATTGAATATTTTTTTATTAACATCTCTTTATACTAATTTGATCTGCAGTACTTGATCAAAGAAGTAGCATTATTCTTTCAAATAGGTTCATTGTAATAAATGTAGAATTCATGCATGACAAAATAGCATTGCAAACAAATGATGCAGGATTACAACCATACCTTTGTCATTCTCTGTCAGGTTCTTTAAAAGAAATTTGAATGCACAATTACTGAAGCTATTCTGTACAGTGAAGATGGGATTGTGATTATCTGGCAGCTATATACCTAATCAACTTCTATGAATACTCACACACATACTGATTAGCAGCAGCTGCTGTTTCTTCTTATTATCTACACTAAAACAAATGATCTTTTAGCAGCCAGTCCCTGTGTTTTTATGTTTCTTACAATCACAATTAATGTACTGAATTCACTGTGTAAGCACCAAGAAGACAAGCAAAACAGACTTATGATACCACATTCCTTGACTGATAGCTATAGCTGCAGAAATGAGATTTGTGCCTCTCCAGGGAAGCAGTTTCCTCGTGGGACGATCACTGTTACCCCAAGCATGACAACAGACACAAGAGGGCCCTGCAAGGCCCTGCTTGCAGCTGATGTCCACAAAAAGGAGGACTGGGCTGCTAGTTCAGGGCTCACTTTCAAGCCTCCTGAAGGCACATAGGAGCTCTTCTGCTGAAGAAAGAGCAGCAAAACCCATAAGGAGTAAGACAGCCTGTGAGATGTGGTTTATGGTTTTGAGGTAGGGCAAAAGATGAGAGCTGAGCTTGATGGAGCTGTGGCAGGTATAGGTAGGAAAGGTGCTGGAAGGATGTGTCCCCAGCCTGAGGGCTCTGTGACCATGGGGTGCTGCAGGTACTCAGCCCACTGCTCCTGCCACTGCACAGCAACCAGAAACTGCTGCCCCAACAGGCAAACCCTTGTCCTGTAACTACAGCAGCAATCAGCCTGTCTACTCTGATGCTTTCACAGTCTCCACTCAGGAACTGCACACTAGCACTAAGACAAACTCTGACCCTCTTTGTCAAACTTAGGTGTTTTAATTACACATAAAAATCACATTGAAACACTGAACTGTTACCAAATTCTCAGCTCTGCATCCACACCTTAACCCCACTGGGTATTGCAACAGCTTATTCCCCTTCACATATATGCCCAAGTGAGATATCAAGCATTATTTTTTTGAACTGCCAAATATAAGTGTTAAACTGACATTTTGTCTGTAGACTCAAGCTCAAATGTATATTGTGGGCCAACAAGGACAAAGTTTTTTCATTTCACTACTTAATCATTTAAGACATCTTTCCTTTCACAAAAGCTATCAAACATGTCTGAATCTTTCCCAGGTGTCAAATATTAAAATTATTACTGTCAAACAGTTTTTGAGAAAAAAACAATAATCCCTGCTTCTTTTACATCAAACCTCTAAATATTCTTCCCCAGGCAAACACACAAAATATAGCTGCTGTATTTAACAGAATACAAACTACATATTTTCTTTATTCTACAGAAAATTTAAATTAAAAGACCCTCCACTCAAAGCTGAGCAATTGCGTAGGTGAAATATCGTGAATCAGTTATACAACAATGGGTAAAAAAATGGCAAAAATATATGCAAGAAGTAAAAGATGCCAACTGAAACTGCAAATCCCCCAATCACAGTGAATACAATAAAAGAGTGAGTCCCAAATGATATTGTATCCTTTAGAGTTGAAAGTCTTTGAGAAATTCTTCTTTGGACAAAAGTATCTAAGGAATTCTTACATTGCCTATGAACTCATCCCATTTCAAAGGCATTTATCTTCACCAAAACTATTAATTACTTTCTCTAAAAGTAACAAAACAGATTAATCTATTTTTTAATAGATGATAATAAATACTGTCTTGAATTATTGAATCATATTATCATAGAATAGTTTGGGCTGGAAGGGACTGTTAGGATAACCTAGTTCCCAACCCCCTGCTATGGGCAGGGACACCTTCCACTAGGCCAGGTTGCTCAAAGCCTCATCAAACTAATCTTGAAATATACAAAACATTTTAAAGAAAATAAGAAAAATACAATCCCTTTTCCCCAGTTCATTCCAGTGAATGGAAGCAATAGAAATAGAATTTCCAATTTTTTTCCTTCTTTGTCCTTTGCTTGGAGGCCTTCAAGGAACACTGCTAGTTCTATGGTATCTCTCTTCACAGGAAAATGAAAATAACCAAACCTATAATGCATCCTGAAAATCTATAAATGTAAACTGCAGATGGAAAATTGGTTTCATTCAGAGATGCGTCTCTTCAAAGCACATAGTTTTACAAACTGGAATTCATCAAACTGACCATGATTTTACTTGTACCACTGAATTCAGTGACAGCTGAGAATGCAGTATGATTTTCAAATAGTAATTCTAATACGAATGCTCACATTCCTCCTAGGGATGACGCTACTGGGAGGGTAGGCTCAAACAAGCAAGAGGAGCTATTTCATCTTTTAAGATGTATAAACATAATGCATCTATATAGATATCACAGAGAGGTATGATTAATTTATGGTATCTGGTGGCTCATCTGATCAAAGAGACACACTCATATGTTTTCTTACTCGTTTTGCTTCCTGAAGAACATGACATGCAATCGGGTCATCACTAACAGATTTTTCAGGAATAACAATTGTTTGCATTATTACTCATTATGGCAGTGATTGTAATAGTCCATAGTCTAACTCCTTTTTGCTAAAATACTCTGCAAGTGCACACATGCTTATACACACATAAACCCCTTGGGCTAAATATTTTGTTGACATAATCATGATTTCTACTGAAATAGATAGCTATGTTCATGCAGCTGTAGCAGTAAACTTGCTTAAAGATGGTCTAGAATAATTTATGTGACGGACAGAATAGCTAGTTAAATTCACCTATAAACAGATCAGAACACTTAGGTGCAGTAATTTAGTTTTATGTGCTGCTATATCGATGCAATTGAGGCAGCTGTGAGATGACCCCAGTTCATAAATTTAAAGCCATCAAATACAGAAATCTTTGTATTAGCCATGAGGATTTTAAAGTCTTCACCTTTAAACAATGCATATTGTATCCAAAGATAAGTGATTAAGGATACTGAATGAGAAATTCTCCGTGTGATTCATTAACAAATACAGGTAGATCCCTTTTTAGATGCCTTGCAAAAGCATTCCTGTAAAACCCATTCAGAATTCGGGAGCTGGGGGTTGTCCATTAGGTGGCACCAAATTTTTCCGTATCTATGGACAGTGCAGGCAACATAGAAGTGTTGTAGCTGCCAGGTGCTCTCCTAGCTAGTCTCCATTCAAAGACAGAACATCTGAGGTGGCATTGCAGCCCATTCATGTGCCCCACTGAAGTGTTTTTAACCAGATAGAGCAGTGTGTGTTCCATGCTCACCTGCTGTAAAGCTGTTTTTATCATACCTGTCAGTCTGCCTGCATCAGATTCAACAAGGATCACTGTCATGCTTGAAGGTATTTTCACTTCCTGCTTTGGATCTTCACTCCTTCCAAAACAGAGGGAAATGGTTTCCTTGTCTCATGTTCTCTACAGCTATTTAATCAGAAGAAAGCCCGTGCTTTGCAACTAATCAGTCAGCTTCTACTGTGTGAATTGCAGAGGTATTAGTATCACTGAGATAGGCTGATACTTCTAAGAATACTACAGTGGTCTGTGAATAAGATGATGAAAGATTTATATTTTCTTTCTTTAGCACTGTCTAGAAAGACTAAAACTGTTTTCACTTTCCCATTAGCAGCAGTCATGAAAGTACTTTCCTAGAATTTTAATTCATTTTATCCCTTCACACTGTCAGAAACTCTCAGTTCTTTCTATTCACTTACTTCAGACTCATCTGAAAAGTATAATCAGTTAATTTAATACATAACTTTGCTTTAGTTAGACATAAGTCAATGCTTATTTCTACTTAGCAGTTCCAAAACTGTCTGTATGAGCAGCAAATGTATGAATTATATGGATTGATTCCACTTCACCCACACTATGACAGAACTCATTTAGCAAGCATAGAGCTCACACTATGATGAGCATTGCTTGGAATGACTCATTTCCTTTTACTGTCATCTTAAAGGTTAATTTCATGGGGTGCTCTTCAGCACATTATCTAGTAACTAAGAAATAATGAAACCTTCTGCTCATTGTGCTGACTGGTCAGCACCTGCAAACAGCCCTGTCATTGCACATGGGCAGGTAAATGGACTCATCCTCCCCATGAAAATAGATTCTAACATTGAACATATATCATGAATACAAATGATGAACATGGGAGTTTGCTTTTCACCACACTCCTTTTCTCTGTTTTCACCTTCACTCTAAGCAGATCATCCTAATGTCCTTTTTTCCTCCTTCCTGCTGTTTTACACCTTGTGCCTGCCATAACATGCAGCCTAACCTTCCAACACAGGCCTGTCCCATATTTATTGTGCATTTTTAATGCAGTCTGACTGCACATAGCAGTATACAATTTCACAGGCCTGGGTTAAAGCAACTTGGGTGCTGCTGTGCAATAGCAGTTGATAGCAGTCTTCTGGCTCTGGTAAGTGCTCAGAAAGAGGAATGGCCTCTGAAAGTTGAACCCTCATGGAACAGAGCTTGTGGGCACTACCAAAATTAACCCTGCTTGTCTGGGTATGTTTAAACGCTGTTCCAGACATGCTTTCTCCTGATGTGAGCTGTTTTGGAATGGGAAGGGAGCAGAAAGCACATGAGCAAGCAAAAAAGATTCCAGATCTTTTCCTGTTTCTTTAATTTGAGTTTCTTCTTGTAGATATGTATCACTGTGTCTCTACTCTGTCCTTACTGGCATCTTAGCAATAAACTTATGAAAAGGAAAGAAAAACAAATCAAGCTAACAGAAAATCCTTTACTCTTCCAAAGACTAAGGAACCACTCATAGTAATACAAGCACTACTACAGAATGATTGTTCTTTATCATCAAATTACCTGTATCATCTTTAAGGCTTTCTGGACTTTTTAAGATTTAATACTTCTTGGTTATAGGCATGCCCTTTTGGTTTGGCAGCAATGAGTCTCTAGGGAAAGGTCAAAATTCATAGGTATATCCATAATATTACATAGGTAAGTGGATCTTCAGTGGAATTCTTGGCATTCAGAAGCAGACATATATCTGCAGCCTCATAATTCTATATCTTTGTACAAAAATCACTGAAATTGCAAATAACTTTTTTCTTTACTTCCACACTATCAGAGGGCAGACACTTTTCTCCCATCTTTCTCATGTGAAGTCTTACTATTACTCAAAAAATCCAATTTAAGCTTGTAATGAAAGTATAGATTTCCTCTACACATTTTATTTTGGACTGACAGTGCTGGCACCCACATGTTATAAACACAGGAATAAGTCACCTACTAGACGTAAAAGACATGTGACATAGCAATACAATAATGAACAATCCTTTTTGTTAAAGTCAATGTAATACACCAAAAAAAGAAAAATCCATTGGAATGAGGATCACAGCAGAGTGACTGGAGCATTTCATGGTTTCACTGGAAATAATTTTTAAGAAAGCTCCTGTCTGATAACCATGGTTTGGGGAATAACAGGAACATGTGCAATAATACCAGGAGAAATGTATATGAGATCAAGAAAAAGTAACTGTGTTGCACTTCTGCATTCTATTATGACAAAAAATACAATTTTCCCAGAAAATACCTGAATAATCACACTAAATAAACAATAAATATAATTTGGAAGATGGACCAGCTGAAAATCAGAAAGCAAGATCCAAGTAAAGACAAAATGGTCCCAACCACTTGTTGTTCATGAAGTTCAATAGTGAACACCATTTCAGATATAGCTGCTGTAGAAGCAGAAGTATCTGAGCAATTCAACACCATCTGTGTTGGGGAAGGCCCAGAACTGAGATTTCTTGTTCCCCTGGCAGGTATTGAACCACTGCATTTTCACATAAATGCAGTAAGGATCAGCTACACATCATATATATGATGACTTGGAAATGTTCTATGTTTCAAATGCAGTGTGAACCTCTTCACAGATGCTGTGTCCTTTCAGAGACTTCAGCAGAGCTCAGAGCCTGGAGAACATTGCTGCTACCTGCCCATGTCTGCCAGACACCAAGGTTGGTGCTCTGAAACCTTTGTGCCTTCAAGTGTTTTACATTTCATATTCCAGTTTTATTCTGTGAAAGAAACTGTCAGTACACGCTGACCTAAAAATGCTCATTCTGCCACATATCATTCATTAAATCTGATCTCCAATATGCAGAGGAAATTGCTACACTATAAGATTGCCATCTTACTTAATTGAATATAACTGTCTGCAAATCCTTGCATTTTCTAATCAATTAGATCCCCCACAACCACTCAAATCATGACTAATTCAGTTTTTCCAGAAGTGATAATATTTAAGTACCTAAAAAAAAAAGTTTGAAAAGTTGCTTTGAACATATTAGTGTATGTACAAGATAATTTCATCATTTTTCAAATGGACCATAACATACAAAGGTCTTAATGGAATTCCTGTTGTTGTATTTACAGAGATATCAAAATGTTCTATGCCTATTTTGTGTGACTTTAATGACTCCATTAAAATCAAGAACAAATAATATAGACCCCAATGAGTTTTGGCTCAGACACTGTAGGGCCAGTACAGGAAAAGAAGCCAAAACACTTCTTCCTAAATTTCAAGCAATATTTCAGGCAACAATTTTTTTTTTTTTTAATATTAGAAACAGTTCAAACAGGTCCGCTATCAGTTACTTTTACCAAGGTTTAAATGAATCATCAAAAGTTTTGATTCTTTAATAGAGTTCTTTTTTCCAAAAGATTTTTATTTTGTTGAAATGTGAAGCAAAAATAAGGATTTAAGACTTGATTTCTGCTTTATGAAATGTTTTCAAGCTTTAGTCATTAATAAATTTGGTATTTGCAATTCAATATCTTCAGTTGCAGTTGAATTTTAAGTTGCATTTTTGCAGTAGAAGTAAAGTTAATACAGTTTTTTTCAGACTTTTCCTACAGAAATGTGAAGTCATTTTTACCTAATTTTACATGGTAATCCTCAAACATCATAATTATAAACCTGAATAAAGATTAATCATTTTTAATCAACATTTTTCTCTGTTTAATGTCAAATTATACAATCACCTCTTTATTTTTTCCCAAAGAACCCCAAATATTCCCATACAAGATTTTCACAGTCACACCCTATGGATGATCTAGGGTTTTGGAATAGAACATGCTTCAAGAAATTTGACTAAAGATGTCTTTTTATCCCTGAATAGCTTGGAAGAAGTAACTAAACCCATCTTCTCTCCAGCATTGCCCAAAGCAGAAAAGTCACAGAACTCTTGCCACCTCTGCCAGTGTGTGTTGGGAGTACTGACACAGGAAACAGAGCTGCATCTTCTGAGAAAACACACCCACTTGATTTTAATATGGTATTTAAATACAAAGAAAGGAGAAGTTAAACTTTTCTATGGAGACAAATGAGCCTTAGAAGTGTCAGTGTCAGAATACAGCAGAAGCAGAGTTAGTGTTCAAGAGTAAGATGGGAAGTTTGGGAGCACAGGGATGGGTGGTCTCTGTCCATGTCAGTGGAAGAACCACAAAGCACCTGTGGTGTGTGAGATCCCAGAGGACAGCAGAGAATTGCATGGGGCCAGCAGGAGCCAGGAAAGCTTTGTGGGCAGCCTGATGACAGCACTGCTGCTGAGCCTGCTGTGCTCAGAGAAACAGGGCTTCAGGAACATCCTCTGGAACCATGGAGGGTTCTTCCCAAGAAGTGCCTGGATATTCTTTCTAACAGGAATTGTTCATCAAGGTCCTAAAAAAGAAATGCTGCCAAAAGCTGTGCATCTGAAAATTCCTGATTGCATAGCTCCACATGAGTACTTTACAATGGCTAGTAGTAGTTCCTAATGCAGTCTTAGAGGAGTGTTATAGAGAGCTAGTTATGACACCAATGACATTTACCAGTGATCTTCCACAATTTGTATTATGAAACATCTGACAAATGTTTTTCTCATGACCTTTGTGATGGTTCTTCACTTCATTAGCTCTGGAATATCTGGTGACTGTATTTGCCTCTTCCCTCTGATTGAAGCATCCAGGTTATTTTTCTCGTTTCCATAAATCAGACTTACCTATTTAAGACTTTTAAAAAACTCCCTTCCTATAGGGATGCTTTGATAAAATTATTTATTATTAAGAATCCAAATTCTATGTGCAATTTTTATAATATACCTTTCCCAGTAAAATTGATTTTCATCAATAATTAATTGTTCAAGTTATTTTCAGAGTTGCTGATCATAAAGCATCTACATAAAGTAGATTATGTGGTACATAATAAGACTAAATGCAGTAGTGAAAAAATAAGTAGCTGGCATTATGCAAGGGACCATATTTTTACTGGTCATAATTTGTTTACATTTAGTACTTCTTTCCCATAGCTTTAGAAAATTTACAAGTACACTTCAAGTTTTCCCTTTCTCTTTATATTAAACTAAAAAAATATCCTAAGAGCTTAGTCTTTACAGATACTCAACTAATTCCTAGATGCAAATTACTCTCTATCATCTCTTTTAAGTGCTGATTTTTGTTGCAGAAAAATTAAATATACAGCAATTACATTCTGGGCAGAAACATTACAAACTCGTATTACCTGTTTTTTCTCATTGAAATTAATATTTTAATTATACAAGAAGTTTGCTAATCAAGTATCCTTGTAAAACCTCAGTTATACCATTCTGACACTATAAACTAAAACTCCTTAAACTATATGTTCTATATTTTCTGAAGCAGGGAAAAGGTCTATTTTCTAAATGTGTTTCAAGCACCACAAAAGAGATTTAGTAAATAAAGTTGTGCACAGTGTTACAGTAACCAGCTCTCAATAAATTTCCTAGTCATTTTTTATACTGCAATTATTTCTACTTCCACTTCTAACTGCTACACAAGTAATGAAACAATTTTCCTTCCTTCTGATAATTCTTATTTCTTTCCCATATCTTAGCAAAAGGCCAAACTAAACTCTCAGAACAACTCAACTCCTGCCATATTAAGAATGGAATTGAAACCACTGTCAGTGGGACAGCACAGGGAATGGCTAAACCAGCATGACAGGTTTCTGCCTTTCTTTTTTTCATTCTAGCAAATATTAGGGTAATTCCAACATGTTAAGTGATACACTTTGACAGGGTGTCCTTTCTACTAACTTACTTTCCTTTAAAAATAATTTTAAAATATTTTAAAATAAATAAATATTAAATATTTGTTTTTTAATACACTGAATGTCCATTGGCACACTTAACAAGTGTACCTTGGATTGTTACCTATGAAAAAGAAGTACAAGGCAGAACAAAATACACAGATGAGAGGAGCACAAGAGTAATTTAAGATTTACAGCTGAAGGGGAGTATTTAGGGTTTTTTTTAGATAAGTCCTTTCTAAAGAGCTTTTGGACAAAGCTTACAACCAAACAATGGGGCTTCCTGGTACTTTGTGCACATTATCTTTGATAAAGGCAGTTTCTACTGGGACAGAGAAACCTGAGCTTGTAGCCCAGGGGATATGTTGAGAGCAAGCTTCCATCTCTTCTGACCCAGCAGAATAAGCACAGACAGCAAAATAAATCATGAAGACTAACACTTAGAGAACAGGGTAAAATTAATACTTTTTTTCCAATGTGGTAATAAATTAAAGCAGCCAAACTGAAAAATGGAAATGCAGGATGAAAAGATTATTACTGTTCATTTAAGACATGATCCACAGGTGGGTTTTTTTAAAAATTTTTCCTTCCTTTCTTGTGTTTCTTTTAATTTTCTTTCATCATTTTCCAGCTTCATCGTGCTATCTACTTTCTGCCGGATGTGTAATTATCAGAGGGACTCAAGAAGTGATGCTGGCTCTTCACTGTCTTTGCTTCATGGGGACTGGAAAATCTCTTTTCACCATGATGCCCCAATCAGTGTTTCCCATTTCAACTGTCTAAACAGCAAGCAGTGCTCACTACAGTATTTTAAAACTCAGGAAGACTTGGAGCCTATTGCACTTCCCACCAATAAATGACCAGCCAGTGACTCATAAAAGATCAGCCAGAGTTAAAATTGTGCCCATCCAGAACTCAGGGGTAAGATGGAAGTGTGACAAGAGTAGAGAGGATAGTGACTTAGTGCTTCTGTTCTGGTTTTCCAGCTATTTAGGTGCCCATGACCATTCCAGTCACACTGTATTTTCCAAGCAACATGCAAAGCACGTTTGTGATATGGCAAAAGTCAGCTTTGATAAGATGGACAGCCATTACACATGTACTGCCTTTGCAAAGACCTTCTGAAGCAGTCTGGCCCTGTTTTTCAGCACTTGGTGCTATTCAAAGTAGCCCAGAAGGGTATCAAACAACTTGCAGAAAAACTGTTAACATTTTCTTTATAATCCTTTCATGGCCTGGTCAGTAATCCAGTTGCATCCCACTGTCCTTCTGAGAGGACTTGAAAGAAATCATGTGTTTCCAGTGCCAGTAAATAACGCTTTAAGATGACAAGGACTTAAAAAGCTATGACTGAAAATTTATGATCTGAAAATACATGAAGGGACACATTTACAGGTCATGGCTGAGGGGAAACAGATTGTGGAAGGTACCTACTTGGCAACATTTACTGGAGGAGTGAGGAAGATACCTGTATTCAAAGATGGCATTGCACAGAAATCAGGATAATATTTAAAGATTAAACAATGATTCTAATATTCAAATAGCCTGTACCCAATATTGATTATGGCCAGATTCATTTTATTTATACTAGACAACCAAAATACAGGTAATCTCCACACTGGCCATCTCCTCTCTAGTTTGTTCATTAGCCTTATTTATATTCCCCTCAGATAGTATAAATACTCTTTTGCTCCATTTAATGCAGACTTTGAGCATGAGGGATTGCTTAAACACCATGAACACGTTGGCTGTCTTTCAGCTTGCATTTGCAACCTTCCCCCGGTTCAAAATTGCCACCAAGTGCTCTTATATTTCCCTCTCTCATATTTCACTCTCTCATATTCCACTCTCATGTCTGGGTGGCCAACAGATTGGTATTTTGTAGCAGATTTTCACCTAACAATGCAGCTGCTCTCTTTATCACCGTATACAAGTCCTTATGCCTTTGTCATAATTTTCCTTTTCATTAACTGCCTGTTCTGGAAATAATGAAGAGCTGTGCTAACCATACTCAGACACATGTAGATAAGAGTCCCTGAATTTTTCTTCTTTGCCCTTGAAGAATCTCTCAGTGTACATTCTTCCTATGAAGCCTGATGCTTGAAGTGAACTAGGTCAGAAGCCAAAGTCCACACCATGGTGGGAGCTGTGGAGCCTTCTGGTTAAGGCAGGCTTCTGACAGGCCTTCCTGGGTCTGCCTCCTCCTGCTGTGAACTGCAGGTGGGGAGCTAGGCTGCTCTCTGATGGAGGTTATCCAAATATCCAAATTTCTCCTATCATATTTTGCTTTGGGTGGAAATCACCTCCCACTGGTCTAGACGTGTCCCTCTTTTGTCAGTGACAGCATATTGCTTGGCACCCTGTTCATCTCTTATGTCAGTTTGGTGTGGAAAGTTGTTTGGTGACAAGCAGTGAATATGTTCTCTCTACTGACTCCAGATTTGTGAGAAAGTATTCTTGCTGAAACTGTGGCTATGGTCTGTGGATCCAAGAGGTCATAAACTGTGGCATCCCATGAAAGTCCAAAGGAAGGCTCTAAGTCTCAGTCTGAGGAATGATTCTAGTGTTATTTGACCCCATACTAGGACATTAGAGAGAGTGAGTTCTGTATCAAAAACCTTCTTACAGAAAAAAAATTGTGACAATTGAATTTATAAGAATATGTAAGACTTTATATGTGAGGGGAAAAGAATCATGAATAAATAGGGATAAATGGAAATAGGGAGACCTCAATTTCATTTCCTGAAGGCATCTTAAAGTTCTGAGACTTCTGTTTTTCTAAAGATGAAAGAGATCTCTGGCATTCCTGAAGACCCATTCATTTAAAATACTTTCCTGAGGGGAACTGGCAATGTGGCATGGGAAACTTTCAGCAACAATCAAAGACAATCCATGAAGTTATAAAAGCTGAGCAACTCTTTCTTAGCAGGTGAAACAAAGCCTAAAAGATACTGAGTACATTTAAGAACTTATTGTCAATATCTAGACTTTGATGCTGAGAATGTTGGATGTCCTTTTACCTGCTCTTGAAGGCAGGTGGCTCTGAAGGCAGAGAGGACCCTCAAGAGTTTTCAGTGTTTCTGCATCCTGATAGGAGTAATTATTAATCTAGATTAAAACAAGTGCTAAAGGATTGGACTGAGGGGAGGGCACCGTTAACTAAAATCACATCTAAGACAGAACTCTCCACCAGCAGTGCAGTTTCTCCACTCTGACCTACTCAACAGCTTTAACATCTGTCATTATCTTTCAGTATCTGCATGTTTATCAGGTAGTTTTTCTTTCAGGAAGTTCTATTTCAGTATTTTTCATGATACGAGATTTGTCTGCACTATATACGATTTTTCTGTTTCTAAGCTTGGAAGATATAATTTAAATGATCCATACATATTAAAAATAGACATGCACACAAAAGGGCTCGGGACAGGTTAACAGAAGTCTGGCTAATGTCAGGGTTGCTGGGTGAGGTACAAGCAAAGGCAGCAAGGTCACCACACATCAACTTCACCATTAGTTTTTTTTACTGTGCTAGTTTACCAAAATTTCCAGGAGACTGGAAAGTCAGGGAATATCTTCATCTCAGTGAACATCAGATGACCTAACCATAGCAACATAGCTTATCTAGCTGATTGAAAACTTGGAATAAAGACACCTTTTGTTTATCAGTACCCAGACTCTCCACTCAGCCTATTGAAATAAGAAATATCCAAGAAAAACTGGAATGCTGAGGGCATCCGGCAAATTTGTAAGAGCAGGTAAACACACATAAATATTTTATTTCTGCTCTTTACTCTACGTTCCTCTGTTTCTGAAGAATACTGGCTGAAATGCCACTCACTCAGTAGATCCACCAGGTGGAATAGAACTGAACTGTTCTGTCAACACGAAGGGGAGCACAGACACATCTATCAAACTGACACAGCCCTTGCACTTGATGAGCTTGGTGGAATGAGCCTTCCACCCCCAGTTTTTGTTACGCCAGTGAGTGATGAATCAGAGATATTTTTGACATTTGAAAGCAATTCAAGGTGAGAGAATGGAGAAGACTGGTATTTGCCAGTCAGAACTATAAATAAATTTTTCAGCACTAAGACTCCTCCAAAGCTTTTTAAATAGGCTAAAATTTTATGTTATTCCCTAAGGATAGGCATGCTATCTCTGTGTCATTTCTTTATATGCAGTCACACAGAGAGCAGGTAGGAGTTTGTCTTCCTTCATAACCACAATAAATCCATCCTTGTTTCTTATGCTATTGGTAGGATTTTCAGACCTGACCCAGTGTTTTTAGAATTAGAGGAATTAATTAAGTTGATGGGATTTTTCACAGTAATTCATGTTCTTAGAAAGGCTAATGAGTCAAGATATTAACTTGTAATAACATTAGTATACATTTACTTGATGACTGGGTTTATACTCTAATTTGTAGTCACACAGCATTTCATCAGGAAAAGTGACTCATGATTACTGCAAAAAAAAAAAAGTAACCACATTCACAGATAATGACATGCAAAGTTTTCTTTATGTTTTCTCTCTGTGGTGTGAGATAACTGCAAATAACTTGAAAAAGGAAAGAAGGCCAGCCTCTATTTTTGGAGACAGCAATATCAGCCATGTTGGTAAGATTAGCAGTGTGGATGGATTTACACAGATCAATATGAGAATGATTGAAGTCCTCAGTGGATTTTTGCACTTCTGAAGGACAGAGGTTAAATGGGCACCAGCCATATTTCCACTAAGCCAACCACAACTCACAGTGAAGTAGAAAATATTCTTTGTTGATCTCTGATAACCATCTAAAATAAGATAAAAATTAAACTAGATATAAAGGCAAGACCTAAAGGTAAACGACAGTGAGAGGAAATGTTTGTCTTGTGTGTCATAGTCAAAGTGCATTCTGCAGGAAACATTTTTTCTCTCTGAGAGAACATTTAACACATCAATACTGAAACATATTCACAACATATTGTGTGGACAAATTCTACAGATGAAATATAGGGATTTTGATGGAGTTGATATATGCCAACTTATCCAAGTCTGGGATACTTTTAAAAAGGTTGGATCAGAAACATGACTGAACATATGATGGGAGAATGAAACAAAAGAATAAATATTCATATTCCTATAAAATAGGGATAAAACTTCAAAATATATTATGTGAACAGAATATCAGATTTCTCTGATATCAGAATATCAGAATGTCAGATTTCTCCTGTGGTTACTGTAAATCCAAGATATTCTTGACCACTGCTGAAATGACCCTATATGGTGAGTAAAGAATTGTTTTAAAAACTTCAATTTCCAGAAAAATACCTGAAATAAACCAAAATACCACAGATAATTCCAATCTGTAACTGCTCATTCTCTTTCTTGAAATGTCCAGTCTTGGGGAAATGTTGAATAACCACATTTTCCTCTTTACTTGCTTGGTACTGAAACAATGCATGCGTGATCTAGCACAGTTATGAAAGACCTATTTATTTGTATGGAGGGAGCCAAAACAGATACTTGCTTCAAAACACACAAAATTAAGGTCAATTCTTTCATCATTCATGCATAAAAAATAACACCATTCTATCATTTGATGAGTGAGATACTACCCACTAAAATGAATATCAGAATCAAATCTATAGGCCAGAAATAAATATATTTCTATTTAACTTTCTGTTTATTTTCATTGACATTGGGATTTTTTTTGTTGTTGTATATCATTAAAATATTGGCAAAGAAAACACCAAGGGTGCAAAAAGCTGTGGGGTGAATACAGGTAACACTGTTTTGTAATACCCACAGAATAATTAAACCAATCTTTGTAAAAACATTCTTTAATCAATTTACTCAGTTTTTCTGCCTGCAAAGTGCTTTTGATTTTATCATTACTTTTTTTGCTTGTTTACCATTCAGAAAACTTATGTGAATTGCATCCTGCCTGGAAGAACTATTCTTCCTGCTTATCTTTTGGGTTTTTTTTTTCCCTGTGTACATGCCTTATTTAAGAAAAAAAAAAAATATTTGAATGAATTAGAAACAAATGTACTCTATTTTTGTCCATGGATAGACTGACACTTCAGGTGAATACAGATATGTAAAAGTGAACTAGAAAATAGCTATAAAAAGAGGAATTTATAAAAAGAAGGTTGCATTCATGTCATCACAGAAATAAATTATTAGACAGAATGATCACATTGCAATAATCCTACAGAATGTATTGATAATGAAGTCAAATTCATTCCACCTTGCTTTGGTAGCCTAAAGGATGATGTGAAGTTTAATACAATCTTAAAGCCAATTAAGAAGACACTTTCAATTCTTGAAACAGAGGTCTAAATTAGATGAAATAACTTATTTTCTATGGATACCTCTTTTCCTCTGTTACCTGTTGGAGCAGGTTGGATGGGTTACCTTAAACTGGAAAACTTACATTAGGTATGACTTTAGGGAACCAAGAAAAAAAGAAAATTAGTGAATGTATCTGGGACACAACTGGATCTGTTTTACCTGTGCAAATAAAAAATACAAGCAATTTCAAACATGGATATTCAGATGACCAAGACAGGTTAAAGATCTTCAAAAACCATGTCCACAATATGTGCTGATGATATGTGACCATACAGACAGCATAGTGACACATATTGCTGAAGACATGCCCCAATAATGCTCATCATGGCCACAGAAGTCATGAAATCACTTTCTAAAAGGCCTTTTGTGCTTTATGCATCGTGGAGGTTTAGCTCTCATTCCTCTTACAAGATTGCAAGAGAAATTGTCTGTTATAAATAATCCTAACAAACTCCCAATAGTCCCATGGCTCCATTTTTTAATAATTCATTTTTCTTACCTTCTATAAGCTTCCCTGTCTGCTCTGCATTGCCTCCAGGCAAGATCTTGGCAATGTAAGCTCCAATTTCCCCACTGCTTCCTGGAATTTCTTTCCCACCTACAACTCGGATTCCCAGCCCATTGCCTGTGATCAAAAGAGAGAAAACTTTTGAACAGAAATGAAGCAATAAATAATTCACTGGAAAGAAAGGAAGAGAACAAGTCATCAGAGGTTACTGAAAATGTCCCAAATAACTTCTGTCTGTGATTGGAAGATTAACTGCAGTCACATCTAAAGACTTAACTTTGGGAAGATCTTGAGCAGCTACCACATGACTGACATAACACAAACAATTGGGACACTAAAAATTACACTGAAGCTAATCCTATCTTGTTTTGACAATCTATTTGCAGTATCAATAAATTGAATTAAATTGCTAGAAATACACGTGAAATGTGGATTCAAAGGATAGGTTTATCCTATGTCTACAACATGCTTGCAATTTAGCTGAGACATTATAATATCTGAGCTTTTAGAATCACATAATTGTGGAAGCATTGACAGAGATCCTTTAGCTTGCTCTTTTGAGCTGCAAAGAATGTACATTTACATGAACCTGTACTCGGCAGATATTATTATTGTTCTTAAATATTTTCTTTTAATTGACATCTTTCACACCAAAGGATGTGCAAATTACTGGTGGGGAAAGGATACAAAAATTCTGTACATACATTAAATCACATATTTTCTTCCTTTTTAAAAAAGTACAGAGATAAAAATATTTTCATCACCCATTATTTTAGCAGAAGAGAAGCAGATCCCTAACCTCCCTTATGTACAAAATAATGGAAGTGAAAACAAAAGCTTAAAATATAATGCAATAAAATAATATTATGTATTGCAAATTTCTCATGTTATTTTGCTTTAAAAATAAACAAAACCAACAAAACCTCCTATACTATTTAAATGATTTTTTTCTTTGAGGAAAGTTCCATATGAGATGATTCACAATTTGGTCTGGGAATTAAAAGGCTTATTTACCCACCTTTATTGAGTAAATAATATTGTAAATAAAAAACATAATGGCTAAATAATTATTTTTCAATTTATTACTTTCATAAGCCAAACCTGATGAGTGATTAGCCTAACCAGCTGCAGAAAGGTCACCACACCACCTCTTTGCAAAGCTTATCTTTTTAGATTAAGGCTTTTCCTCATAATGCTATTAGTGTTTTGTAAGTCAGTCCTGAGTTTGTTTCAGTGCATGGATTGCCACATTCTGTTTCTAACCAAAAACCTTTCCACGAGGTTTTTTATCCCAGTTTAGCTAAACCTATATACTTTTTGACTCAGTTTTATTCATAATTAGACATTTTCCGTGTAATTTTTTAGGAGAGTGATTTTTCAGTTTAATTGAAACAAGCTGCATTAATATTTTAAGTTAATATCTTATTTCAGTGCAAATTTGAAATTTTGCATAGGTAGGTAATGTTTATTTTTCCTAAGTTGGTAGGGAAAGCATAACCACCATTCTAAAGATCAGTCTAAATGTCCTTTTAAAAAATTAGACAATACCATTTTTTAAAAAAAAGTATCTCATTGCATAAAGTGAATTCCTACACCTATAAAAACATTTAAACATAATTTCATCCTGAGGACTTAGAAATTCATGTGGGCTGCTCTGCACAGAGAACTTCTGATCAAGCAGTATGAAAAGAGTCATTAATATGTTTATAGATCTGAAACTCACAACTGGGAACTATTAAGTACAGTAAATCCAAGAAACAACGACACAGTATCTTAACACTCAACACACGAAATTTTCAATATATCTGTAGGACTGGCTGCTTTTCCTTGCAGAAGGGAGGAACTCCTCAGAATCAGGATTTTATCATAATACACAGCATTGGTATTTTTACCTCTCATAGCTTATTTGTGACAGAATGGCAGAGAAGTAGTTTGTATATATATAATGAATGTACACTTGATTTCAGAGGCATTCACATGGATACCTATGCTGAAAATCTTGACATATATTTGTTTAGTTTTTGGCGGGTTTTGTCCATATTACTGCTAATAAAAGAAAGTACTTTCCATGCTAATATATGATGATATTTTTTTTCCTAGACACTTTGAAAGGGCTTGTAGTTCTGCGGGTTTCAGAGTCAAGTATGTGACTGACATTATGTATAAAGTAGAGGTATGCTTGATAAGAGACAATCACAGAAGTTGGTGAGTGTGTGTTTGTGTGTGTTTGTTGCAAAAACACTACTAGAAAAACATTTAAATTACAATTTAAATTTAAATTAAGGTTAATTACAAACCCTTTATTCCTGGTAGTCAGAATGAACGAGCTACTTTTCATCCAGTGAGCTCTAAGTGCTCTGTTCTGGCTGACAAAGACATATTGCCTGGCTCTTGATGTATTTTCTCATGTAAAGATGGGATTTCAAGCCTATTTATATTTTATCTACTGAAAATGTTGAGCTTATTATTTCTTGAAATGACATTGCCCAGTTCATAACCTTGAATGCAGATAGCTTAAAAATACCCATCATATGCTTTCTCAGATCTTTTTTCCCCTTGTTTTTGTTGTTGTTTTTATTTTTATTTTTTTTTAGTCCTAATTTCCATTTCTCAGGCTATTTTGATATAACCATATCATCCTTCTCATTTAGATTTTCAGATTAATGAACTTCTGTTTTCTTTAGAAGACACAGGACCAGTAAACCACCAGAAAGTAAATTGCTATGATTTGAATAACAGAAGGCACCTCTCTGAAATACAAGCATTGATTTCCATGGAATATATCTTCAGGAAAATATCTCTTCAAAGGGAAATTTACACCTAGAAATCCAAGCCTTTTTAGGATGCTTCAAAGCAAGAAGACCAGTAATTAATTTAAATGTTTTTACTGAACTTCCAAGGCTGTGATCCTACTCTCCCATCTAATCTTAACTAAAGTTTTAAGATGGAGCATGCTAAGATAAAAAAATACCACAAAACCCTACTCCACTCAAATCAAAATATATAATGAAATATATAATGAAATATATAATGCTAAACTTTGACAAGGTTGATCATGCAACTAAATTTGTTGATAAACAAACAAACAAGGATACTAAATCACTACAGTTAGCTTGTAAGACACTGATTTATACAGCTCAAGATATGAACAATCAGAGTTTGAGGCTTTAGGTCACCTGCCCAGTGGATGATAGGAAAGTGCTGGATGTAGTTTTTGTGGATTTTACCATGCTTTTTGATGCTGGCTATCACAGCATCCTTATGGATGAGCTGTCCAGCTGTGGGATGAGTGGGCTCATGTTGTTCTTGGTTAAGAACTGGCTGAAGGGCAGAGCTGAAAGGATTCTAGTGACTGAAGTGACAATCTGGCTGGGGACTGGACACCAGCAGTGCTCCTCAGGGAGCAATTCTAGGGCCAGATCTGGTCAACGTGTGTGTCAAAAGTAGGAGGCAGGAGTTGAATGCACCACTAGCACATTTGTTCATGACAAAAACTGGGAAGTGCTGTTGACTCCCTTGATGAACAAAAGGCCTTTCAGAGGAATCTAGATAGATTGGAGCATTGGGCCATGATTAAAGGGATGAAATTCAGCAGGTGGAAATTGGAAATGCTGGATCCTGGACCTATGACACTGGGTACAAATCAGAGAGGGATCCAGGGTGCTGTTCAGCAGCAGCTTGATGTGAGTCAGCAGAGACAGCCAAGGGGACAAACCCTGTCCTGGGTGGCATCAAACACAGCATCACCAGACAGTCAAAAGAGCTGATTGTCCAGCAATGGGTCAGCCTCACCTTGAGTACCATGTACAGGTGTGGGTCCCATGGTTTGAGAAGGACTGTCAAGGTCTTTGAATGTGTCTGAAGGAGGGCAACAAGGCTGGTGAAAGGGCTGGTGGAATGTTCTGTGAGGAGATTCTAAGGGCTTTAGGTTTGTAAAGTTTGGAGAAAAGGCTGTGAGGGACAACCTCATTGCTCTCTACAGCTTCCTGAGGGGGGAAATGGGGAGGGAAGTGCTGAGCTCCCTGGTATCCAGCAACAGACCTTGTGGGAATAGTTCAAAGCTGTACTTCAGAGGTTTTAGAGGGAGAGGTTTAGACTGAGAAGGTCACTGAAGTCTGGAACAGGCTTCTGTGAGACATGGTCAGTGATCCATGCCTGTCAGGGTTTAAGAGGGTTTTGAATAATGCCCTCAACTAGAAGTTTTTACTTTTCTTCCACCCTGAAATGATCAGTAGCAAGACTATAAGGTTTTTGTAGTTACCTTCTGACTGAAATTTTGTATTGCATTCTATTCTATTCTAGTCTAGTCTAGTCTAATTCCCATTCCATTCCATTCCATTCCATTCCATTCTATGCTAGCAAAGTCTTGAAGTGCATAATAACTAAGGAGTTATTTTTGTGCCAATCCATATTTGGAGGAAAAATATTGAACGGCTTTATTTGCTTTTTGGCAATTAAACAACTAGGTGACTTTCAGAAGGACATTTCACTTGTCATTTCATATCCTTCCTGAAACCATAAACTGTTTCATTAGATGTATATATGTACATTACATACTCATTACACATATATACACATATATATATGTATATATATACGAATAATATATGATCAGTAACCAACAACCTGACACTAATCACTTCTGTCCCTGCTGACCTGGCAAGTATTGCTGCAAATGTATTTTCAAAATTCATCATTCTTTTTTTCCTTACTTCCACCATGAGGTACTTTTTGTCCCTTTAGATATATTTATTCTCAACTTCTGTAGCTCAGACACTATGAAATCCTATCTCCTTGTGTATTTCATTGTGTCTCAGTAACAACATGGCAGAAAGACTGTAATTCACTTTGCTAGAATATGCTGACTATAACCTGAGCTCTGCAATTACAATTTAGTCTTTTTTGTCCCTTATGGAGATAATAAAGATCATACTGTTGCCAATCCGTTGCTGTTGCTCTCAGGTCACAAGGAAGATCATGAAATTTTACCCTCTTTTCACTGCTTTGCTGAACAGCTCCATTGTAGCCATTAGAGTATAAACAGCCTAGATTTCCTGGAACCATTTCAGCACCCAAGCAATTATTAAACTTGCCTTTTCAAACAAATGCTGATAACCTCTTAAATAAGTCAAAGGTTAAAGGAAAGAAAGAAAAAAAAAAAAAGAGCAGCAAAAAAACTGAACTAAAGGCCCAGCAGGGTTTTGATGGTCCTGATTTTACAAAAAAATGAAAATTATTTCTCCAGGGATGCTTTCTCTCATGAAAGTAAACAGCATTCCAGCAGCAAATGCAAGGACTGATTATGTTTAATCCTCACATAGGTTCTATGAAGTAGCAACAACTTCAACACATGCAGGAGAATGCTGGCACATGACCCAGAAGCTCTGTGCAAACATTGTTCATGTGTTAACTCAAGCAAATATTTCCTCTGGACCAATTTTTGAAAGTATGAAACCATTTCTCTGTTGAATTATATCACCAAGGAAAGTAAAGAAGCAACTAGAATGTACAACAGATTTTCAATAATCACACGTTTGTGCTAATTGGCACAGAAAACTGTAAGTATGAGCATCAGTAGCAATCTGACTTTTGTCACAGTTAGAAAAAGGAGCTATATGAATTTTTAACAGACTTTTAAGTGACTGAACTTTAAGAAATATATTAAAGAAAGTGCTATTGATTTTGATTACTAAGAGCCTTAAAGTATACCTGTCAAGATGGTAGCTGAAACTCACTATTTCTGTAAACCCATGGTAATTTTAACACCTTTGGATATTGTTTGCTTTGAAGTGAAACTATGCAGAAGTAAAATGGGAAAAACTGAAATGGACTTCCGACTGCATGGCTACAACACCTATCTCTGAGTAGGCTGAAATGGGAGATACACTTAAATCTCAAAATAGAGATTGTGTTGTGTTTCAGATCCAGGAGCCAATGCACAGACTTGTCCAAATATGTTTTTCATCACTTTCTAATAATATAAAAAATCCCTCAAACCAGGACAAAACTCTAATGGTGAATTACAGCAAGGAAGCACAAGGGGGATCTGTTTTTGATCAAGGTCCAATGGTAGCAAATGCATGAGAAGAAAGCATGCAAATGAGGCATTAGGCATGAAAGGCTTCGTAATGTGCCAATGTACCATGTTATAGCAACGAGAACATATCCACCAAATGAAACAATATGAAACCTTTCAACACTGTTTGGCTGTGAATGCAGACAGAACATATCTTCCTCCTGTGTTCATTTACTAGACATTATCTCCTCATTCCTCCTCCAGCCTTATCTAGGCCAGACATATGCTAGGGTGCTGGTAGGCCCTTATCAGCCAGAACAATTTTACACTCTGTTCCATTGTCTGTATGGAACAGAAGGCTCAAACACAATAAAAACATCAGTGACTTCTCTTGGAGAGGTCACAGTTAAAAGTACCATGAAGAAATGCAAGCTATTTATTTAGACATTATGTTGTGATAAAGCAATCTCTAAAGTCTGCAGAACAGAGAGAAAGGAAACATGACAAAGTAAACAAAAATAACAGAAACTTAAAAATAGCAGGAAAAATAATGTGTATAATAAAATCCAGCCTAAAATTTATTTGCATTGCTATTCTTATGAAATTCTCTGGAATACATAATGTGATGATCCATATCAGAGGTTGGCTGTCTATATAGGTACAACATATTCAAGAGCATCCTCAGGAGAATTGTTTTGGTACTTCTAAGGAAATTAGCTTCAATGAAGTTGTTTCCTGGAAACATGACACGACATGAAACAGCTATTGCATTTCTTGGCCAATGGCAATTAAAGCATAAAATACACATGAAGTCAAATCACAAGGTGATGAAATTCAGATATATTGCAGTTGTTTTAATAGTACAGCACTGATTTATATCAGCTGCAAATCTGCTGCATGCTAATCTGCACACTGGTTATCATCCTGAAGGATCATAAAGTGTTTTATGAATTAGCTTCTTGAAGTATTTATCACATGTACTTGAAAACAAGATAAGGTCTCTTCTTTTTTGGATGATCTGTCACATCAGAATCTACAGTGCCATCTATGGTAGACTGTAGCTTTAAATCTATAAAATCTCTTGTAGGTAATGAGTTTCCTCTGTGTTTACTGATAGACACCAGTGGCTCAATAGATGCCTCTGACTGACAGCTGAGCCTCCATGGGAATCTGGGGGCTTGACTGAACTCTAACATTCAGTGTGGCAGTGACCTGTTTATGCAGCCTTTTCTGCACGACAGCTATGAGAGCAAATGGAACCTTTATAGCCAGCAGACACATTGCCCTCTCAATTACCTACACTCAAGAGCCTCAACAAGTGTTGATATACTGAAAAATGCATAAACAGCTGAGCTGCCAAAAAGATTTCATGGAAAGTATTTTAAATACACACACTAGTGCTTTTCAAATTAAAATAATTTGGAGAGAAGAGATATAAATATAGACACATAGTCTGTACCTCTACAGTGTTTCTAACAAACAGAAAAAAATGTTTTTTTGTTTGTTTTTATTTAGAAAAGTTTAATGGTACTGAGTTCTTTCTAAAATTGATATTAAGATAAAACCAGACATCTGTCTTTCCTTTTATTTCCAGTGATATCCTCATTTACTACCCTGTGACTTCCCAGGAAAATTTCTGATATAGCCTGACTGTAACAGCTCAGTCCTTTTATGTTTATGGCTTTTACCTTCTGTGCCATGTCTCTGATAAGGAATGTTTGAGGAAATGATGGCCATTAATTAGGGATTAAATTCTTCCCCAGTGACAAGGGAATGTTAGAGGAGGGTATTGCTTTTTTTTTGTGAAAAGTATTATCTCAGTTCCTCACAACAATAAATGAAAGAAGTAGGGTAAGTCATCCTCTAAGAGTATGAGGACAGCAGGTAGGTTGTAGTCCTCACTCTGACTTCTCACACTGAACATAGACTGTGACTATATTTAACATCTTTTGAGTTGATTACTAATCACATATTCATTTCACTTTAGTATTTTGATGTAGGTATTAATTTTGCTGAACTTGCTGATAAAAGAATCCTAAATATATAGGGTTGTTTATTTGGAGACTGACTATAGCAGTGAGGTCTTGATATAGGAAAACTTTGAATTCCCTTCCTCTCCATGTGATAAGCTCTGCATGAGCTGGCACACTGCACAAGTGCAGTGCTGTTTGCAGGAATTAACAATCCTTACAGAGACTGAGCTGAGGCATGTCTGACGTGTGTTCAGCAGTACAGCTACCCTGTAATTCTCCTTGCAGTTTCACTGACATCACTGCTGAGGCAGAGATTAGGGAGGCAATCTTCTGTTTACTGTCCACCATCTAATTTACTTCTTTGCTCCACTACAAAGTTTTTCTGAATCATTTCTCTTTTTTTTTCTTTTTTTTTTTTTTTCTTTTTCCTTTTTTTCTTTTTTTTTTTTTTTTTTTTCCTAGAATTGAAGAGGATGTTCCCCAACATGGACAGTCTGGCTGCTCAAAGGTACTTTTTTTTTTTTCCTGGAAACACTGAATATCCCTCCTTTCAAAAAGGAAGAATTATTTCTGACTCATCCTATGTGAGGTAAAGGAGTAAAAATTACCTTTGACTGATTGCACTCATTGTACCTATAGACCTACTGAGATATGTCTGCTTTGTTGGATTTTCCTCCTGAGTGTGCCTAAACAGTTTCCTGATCAGGAGTAACACAATGTAAATTATCTTTGCAACATTTCCAAAGATATTGCCAGTGCTTTCATTACCTTCACTAGCCATATCCTTAATTTACTTTTTCAAATATAATGATGGCATGATAAAAAACAAACCAGAAAATTCTGGCAGTACAAAACAGCACTTATGCTGCTCTGCTAAAGGATCCAAAAGGAACAAGGGACTTTCACTGAAAACCAACAGTGAGTTTCTGGGGCATTAAACACTGCTATATTATCATTCACTGATGGCTGCCGTCATTGCTTTGGCACCTTGGCATAACCATGATGCCAATTCTCTTTTTTTCCCCTTAACTGCAACTTATTAATCAGACTTTGCAGAGTAAGTTCTTAGAAATTCCTTTACACTGCTCAGCATTGTCTGAGGAGGGGACACTGCATATCTTGAAAAGGAGATCTGTATGTTCTGGATTATGGCATATAATAAAAAACCAGTGAGCGAGTACACTTTTGTTTTTCATTCAGCAGTATTATTCTCTTGCCATCAAAATTTTGGCTCAGTTCCTCAATCTTCAAACAACCCATTCACATGCCAAAATTCACGTTATATGCTTCTGGGTTGCAAAATTACGCCAGGTTATGTAAGAGGCATCAAAGGCATCTGTACCTCAGAGTCAGTTTTCATTAATCAAGAAAGCAAATAAATCAGACACATGTGCATACAATATGTTGTGAAAATGCCAGAATTCTAAAATATTTGGGACTAGTCTTATTATTGATATGCAGAATGTGATAATGTTTGGATTCATAATCAGGCAGTAACTTCTACTGTGTTAAGATTACCATGAGAACTGTGCAATTCAACCTATAAATGTGATATTAGGACGAAATCTTGTCCTACAGTTACAGCTGCTGTGGTGGAGTCGGTTGTCTGGGCTGGCCCAACACACTGAATCATTAATGCCCAGCTTGGCCTAAGAACTCCAGTGAGATGAGATAATGGGCTGAGGCACTGGCCAGTTTCCCAGCAAAGCAGCTGGTCAACAGTTACAGGGATTCTCCAAGTGGGAATTTTGTATGGTTTAGGACATTTCCCTGTGTAACTCCTGCTGTGCACACTCCAGTTAAGATACACTAACTGTACCTCAAAGGTGTGTTCATGAATCCCCTGAGGAGAATCTGCCAGTCTCAGGCACCTCCCCGGGCAGCTCCTGCTTCAGAACTGACCAAACTGCACACAGATCATTTAAAACATGAGTATGAACTGCTCTTGCATGTGCAGAAATGATCACATGGGAGAGGCTGGGGTGCACAGCCAAGAGAGAGGAGGTTTTGTACATGCTGTGAGGAAATTGGGGACAATGGATGGTGCCCTTGCTGTTGTGGTCACCCAGGACCACAGGCCAGCTGGCTTGTAGGAATCCAGCACCACAAAAGTTCAGCTGAAGATGCTACTGAAAGGATGTTTCAACAGAGACTGTTCTCTTGGAAAGATCTGACTCCCCATGTGAGCTGTACTGAGGATTATTAACATACACACTTCCTGTGTTTATGCAACAAGTGCAGACAGAATGAGTCAACACCTCATTTTGGTAGTTTTGATAAGAAAGAAGGGCAGGGAGAAAGCAAGAGCAAGAAGAGACAAAGGGGGAAGAAAACCAACCAACCAAAAAACAAATAAACAAACAAAAAACACAAAAACAAAACCAAAACCCAAACAAAACAAAACATAAAAAAAAAAAACAAAAAAAAACCCCACCAAAACAACAACAACAACAACAAAAAAACCAAAGCAAAGAAAGAGAAGCAAACCAGCCAGGGAAGCAATCAGACATGGAATCTAGATGAATATCTAAAACTGTTGTAGTGAGATAACTCTGATGGTATGAAAGTATACATTTTTTAATTTACCAATATTTTAAGTAACTTTAACTGCATAATAGACTTCTACGTCTTCCTCTGGTTAATAGGTATTGTCTGGTTAATAAACACAGATGTTTACTGTTAGCTTGCAGATAATGTTTAATAAAATTTACTTTTTTTTTAAAACCATGGGCCTGTATCTGGTAGAGGTCATTAGGAAAGCTGAAGGCTAAGCATAACACACTGCACATTTGAAGAGAGTTTTCATGTACTTTAATTGTTCAGGCATTTGAGAGAAGGGAAGGAAGGGAGGTGCATAATCAAGGAATTATGGTACTCCAAAGATGTATGAAGAGTGAAAACTAAACTACAAATAATTCTTCTTTTTCAGGGCTACCCTTTTCTACCTTTGGCTCCTTTCTATACATTTTGCTTTGAGGCCTTGAAATATTTGTAGAGGAATCTATGCGGGCATCATATAGAAATGTATCTGTGCAGGTTTTCAAGCATGTATCTGGACTAAAACACAAAAGTATGACTTCAGCTTGCAGACAGAACCAAGCTTTCTTTCTCCAGTTAGAATTTAAGTTCAGTATTGTATAGCTACAGCAGCAAGCAATCCCAGTGTGGGCTATGTAACCTTGGCAGGACCCTGAGTAAAGATCCTATGTGACCTCATTAGTGCAGGGCATTAGTAAATGAGATGTTAATATCTGCACCTTGGGTTTGCCTAGCACTGCTCACAAGGCATTTTCCCTGAGGCACAGTGTGTGGCTGTGATTGCCAGCATGAGATTTAGTCAAGAATTTGGAATAGGCATTTCCCAGTGCATAAGGGTAAGTAATTTTAGAGAGGAGAGCAGGCTTTAGCAACACTAAATCACGAGCTTTGCAGTAGTGTGGTTGTAATTCCTCTTATTTTTGAGTAAGGGAGCAGCTTGGATCACAGCATTACTCATCAGCCCGCAGGGCAAAGATCCCTACAAGGATGCCAAGGAGTTCCTGTGGGCTGGGAGGGCCTGGAGCAGCACAGGCTGACACACAGCAGAGTTGGCAGCTCCTTTCAGGCTGGGCTGTGTGGGTGGAGGGGTCTTTCTGCAGCCTGAAATCATTGGTGGGTGTTACTCTGACTAACAAGAAAATACCTCATAACCCATACAGAACATTCACTTAACACCCTAAATATGAGGTGGGTGCCGAGGATGGAAATTATCAAGACTTTACTGCCAGAAACCCTGTGAAAACAATACTTAGCAATTCAAGTAAGTTCATGGCACTTTCTGCTTAATGCTCAGGGGAACACCAGGGCTGGCAGTCAGTAATTACTTCTGTGCAGAAACAGAGTTTGACACGCACTATTAGAATTTTTTCAGCAAGTTAAAAGAAAGTCTCATGGTTTCACGACAAAACTGCTTAAAGCATCTACCTCTGAAAGAACAAAAGCAGTGTCTTCAAATAACTTTGAGTTCCACATTAATATTAGATGTGAGAAAGGGTGCAATTCCAGAAGCTCAGACATACAGACCTGACCTGTGCCAGGTCCTGGGACTGGCAGCATTTTACAGTTTGACTGAATACCCCCTATACCACTTCCATCTCCTTGGCAAGCAGACTCTGACTTACATGAACATTTGTGTCAGTGTTAGGGAAAAAGAGAATAAATCTGAAGTACTGTGATAAATACCTCCATGTGAAGATATCACAGAAAATTGGAATCTGATTGTTCTGCTAACCCCCTCGATGTAGGGAGCAAGGTAGACTTCCAGCACAGAAAGGATAAAATTCTCAGTTCTGTACATGCTGAACACCTACACAAGCTTATTTTATAAGGACTCGTGGAGAGAATATAGAGTTACATAAAAAGCAACAGCAAAACAGACTGTTCATATGGATAACACAACAGATTTTCTTCTGTTTTTGATGTCTGTATAGCTTATATATCTTGAACAGATGTCATGACCTTTTTTATGCACTGCTGCTTTCTGTTATAGCCAATGACCAAGATTTAAAATGACCACTGAATTTCCTGCTGCATAGACACAAACGTATTTTTAATACTGGAATTCCTTTGTATAATTCATGTTAATCAAATTAATTATCATGTCTAGTAGAGGCTTTTTTTTTACCTGAAACTGTGTGATCCTTTGGGTCTCTCAGTAGTTTGAGCCTTGTATGAGGGAAAATGTACTGCAAGGGCTTCCCATTTATCTGAGGAACACAAATATGCATGTCATAAAAAGATAAACCAACAACAAGTGCATCAATAATTTCAGATAGCTGAAACAGAAACAAGCAAACAAAATTATTTCATCCAGGGAAATATCACAACTTCTCAATTCAAATCCTCTCCCAAGCTTGAAGACATTTATCAGACTGCAAATTCCTTCTGTGGGGTAAGAATATTTGCTTCCATAACTCCAGATTAATTTCAAATATGGCTCTAGTTCTGATTTTTCTGAGTGACTAGAAGGTAGTCACTGTCTTCTGCAGCTTCTTTTAACCTTGATCATTTATTCAGTCAATTTTTAACATAAGAAAGTAACAAAACATTATTCTTGTATTTTTTTTATAAAATTCTTTTCTTAGACACTTAAACAAAATGTTAATGTGTTACCATCCATGAGTTACTGCTTTAGTTTCAGCAAAACCACATGGTCCAATGTACCTCTTGTCTTCAAATTCCAAAAGCCATCTGAAAGACCCAAACTGAAACTCACAGGACTGCATTCTGTATGCAAAGGCACATCATTTACCTAGACCACATCAAAGCTGAAAGCAATGTATCCTACAACAGACTCTGAAGAGACAGTTTTCCTGTTGAAATGATCCCACCTGCCCCGTGGTTTGGGGCCAAGCTGCAGGGACTTTCCAGGCATGACCGCCCTGACCCCACACACCAAAATGCCTCTGCAGGATTCTGGTTGCATCACTCCCCTCACAGCCATCAGAGCCCCCCTTTGCCTGCAGTTTTGGTCTTTTGGTAGCCAAGTTGAACCCATCACTTCTCTGCCTCTGCATGTGGGATCCAAGCCTGGGGGATGCACCCAGGCCAGGAGGAGGGAGCGTGAGCCTGATCCAGGGTGGGATCTCAGGGAGCAGCCTCAAGGAGCCAAGGGGACAATATTACTCAGCATGGCAATGCAGCAGCTTAAGTGGATCAGCAGCCTCCTGCCAAGAGTTTATTACTATTATTTATATTTAAGTAGCATTTAAAGGGATTAGGCTGCTCCTGAGCCAAGCACTTCAAACCTTGTCCTGCCCTGGAGAGTTTATGGATAGCACACATAAATGACGGGAAGGGAAACAGAGAAGTCAAGGTACTTCCTTAACTTAATCCCACAGTAAGCAGAAGAGTTTATGCATCTGTTGTCATAATTCAGATACTTATCCAGTGGATGATATTGCATTTAGAAGACTCAAATCCTCCCATAACACAGGGAGAGTAATATTGACTGTAATTAATGTTCAGATATAAAGGAGATTATGGATTTGGTAATGGAGGAGAACTCCAGAATAAATCAGAACATGAGACCAGGCAAACATTTGAATTCATCATGGGGCTTTGTCAGAATATAGAGTTTAATACTACCAGGAGTGTAAAAAGTTCCACAAGGCTTCCACGGTCATTAATGAATAGGGAGGGTGTTTAGTTTTTAATGACACTGTAAGAAATTCAGCAAGTTTTATGTAACAATAAAAGTGATACATTTGTCACAGGTAGCTTACATAAAATTGTAAAAAGTCTGAAAGAATGCCTCTAATTTTATATTTAATTGAATTAAAAAAAAAAAAATATTGCTGCTTACAAGAAGTGTATGAACGCACGTGAATTGATCCTTAGCTGGGATCCATTTTGGTGGGAGGAATTCAGTTTAACTGAGGAATGCTGCAGCCCTTAAACTTCAACTCATATTATTTTACTTGCTCCATCTTCTTTAATTTTTTCAATAAATAACAATCCAAGAATAATCAGTGCCACATTGTACATGACTGCTAACAAATACATCAGAAAATATAGACTGTCTCCTTCTTTAGCCTATTACTTCCTGCTTACTTCCAGAATTTTATGAGAAGAATAAATCTTTGTGATTCATGTAGGTCTGAATAAAAGCATTGAATTTTATTAGCATCCAGGGTAGTATATTATTCTTTTATTGTTGGTGGGAATAAGTACTTAAATGGAACATGTCATCAGGATTTTACTTTCAGACCCTTACATTTCTGAAAGCAGCAGAACAAATAGGGGAAAAAACCCCCAAAAAACAGTGGTTGTTGTAAATAGATAATACCAAGAACAATTACACTGTTCTTGATGTTTTGCTTTAATCAGTAGTGAGCATATTTATCTTAAATTTGCTAGATATTTAAAAACATGTAATACACAAATTATTCTGAAATTTATCTGAAAATTTACTAGAGTATTTCAAAACCTGTAAAACACAAATTATTTTGTGTTTCCAGTGGTTCATATCTTCTTACTCCCACTAAATTTGATTTCCCTTCACCTGAATATACTCCAGGAATCCCTTCTAGCTGACTCTTCCCTGAGTTTCCCCAGTGAAGAAAGAGAGGGACCCCACTGGAACCATGCAACCATGACAGTGGAAATCCAAACTGGTGCAGAGGGCCCATCCCTCCTCTGTGCAGCTGCAGGAGTGCAGAACATGCAACTCCACCAGCCCAGACTTAGGGCACAGGGCAAAAGTTGACTTGATCCCAGTTATGTGCTACAAACCCCAGAGATTTCTGTCATGAAGATCATTCCTCACCTCTTTGGAGCATTCAGCACACTGGATTCCTAGTTCAGCACTGGTGTATCATCAGGAAATGTAAGCTCTGGTCATATGTTTCATGTTATTAGTCAGCTCAAAGGCCCTCCAAAAATGGAATGAATGGGAATTAAATGTTCCGAGTGTTTCTAAGACTACAGAAGATGAGTTTAAAAATGCATTTCATTTCCTGTTGTCTTTAAGTAATTTGTCTGATAAACAAACACTATGGAAGCCTCATAAAAGGGAATATTATCACTTAAAGAGGATAATCAAGGAGAAAAAAAATTCCCCAGTGCTGTATTTAAGTTTAAGAAATAAAATTCATTAATTGCATTTTAATATTCCAGGCCATAGCCACACCTATAATGCATTAACTCATCTTTGGATTGGATCACCAAAGTCATAGTTATTCCTGGTTTAAATGTTGCTGCATCTCCCTTTCCACTGGTGTTAGACAGGGCCTGATTAGAAGACTCTCAGTAGCTACAGGGTTGTTGTTCTCTGGGAAATATCATTTTCAAGGGAACTTTACCTGAGGTGGGTGTCCAGGAAGAGGAGGGTGGATGCTCAGGGAGGTGGGTTAGGCAGTATCCATCCTAATTTCTGAATACCACTGGTACTTGCATGAGCACACAGGGCCTGGGCAAGCTGGTACCAAGAATTTCTCCAGCTGTGGTAATTCTGCCCTTTTGAACCTCAAAATTACCCCTGTGCAGAGCACAAATGTTGAGTTCTCTAGGAATCCTCAAGGTGAAAAGTTTTTTCTGCTGATAGATCCCCAGTGATGGAGATAATTTGCACAAGATACACTGAATAAAAACTTCACTAATACAATGTTCCTGCTCATTAATAAATTGTAAAGTGAGTTGCATTTTCTTCTGCAGTTAGATAAACTCAACACTGACCTTTGCTCCAGGAGTCATTCTGGCATGCACAGAGAAAAATATTTCTGAGTGACTAAGAAATGATGCACTACCAGCTAAATTCCTTTGTGAATTACAGTGAGGGGGTGGCTAACAATCCATTCTTTAGATTAAATATTTTAACAAGTACACTAAACTTGGAAATGTCCCATTTCTCATCATATTTCCAGAGAATCTCAATTACAAAATATCCCCCCCCCACCAAGTCTCTAACAGAAAACTATTTACTACAATTTAAAATAAATTCTCCTTGCTAGTTGGAAAATAATCAAAACTAAGTAGATGGATTTCAAAAATGTGGAACAGAAGTTCACAGGTAGGCTTCTGTATCTGTGTCACAAGTGGTATTTTCTCATTGTAACCCAAATGCTCACCTTGTGACCCATTTTTTCATAATTTCTAAATATCCAAGTGCCCCTAAAAAAGGCTTGACTTAAATTTTAAGAGAATGGTTGTGACCCATGAATGAAGAGAAAAGCCCATAATTTTTAAGGGTATTAACAAATAGGGGATTGCATTCAAAAGTTTTCATGTCTAGGACCTTTGCCTTCTTTTTGTTGCCTAAGTGAACTGATGGCAATATACTGCTATTATGATGAGTTTAGGATTTTATTATTCCTTAGGGCTTAAAAAGACCCACCTACAATGATTGCAAGTATTTAAAACCCCTCACTGAAAAACTGCTTAATATACTCTCACTTGTCCATGCCCTTGTCATGAAATTTTACTGCCCTGGCACCCCCTCCTACTGTTCTTTCCCAAATAATTTGTAACAGCCAGTTTAGTTCAGGGTATGCAATAATTTTCACAGAAAATAATAAGAAAAAAACACCTCTTGATGTCTGCAGGTTTAAAGAAGTTTTTGGTGAACTGGCAGTGACTAAGCAAACTGTTGAGGTCAACAGTGGTCAGTGGGAACTCTACAATAGATTACGTATTGATAAGGTTTTACCCTCCTCAGGGAAGCAGTTCTGAATCAATATATTGGGAAATGGCTACTAAGATATTCAACTGAACTGCAATTTAATGTGATTTCAGAATACTAAATAGCACCACAGAAGTTGCTATGGAAACAAATATATTTTAATATTTATAATATAGTATGTAAGCTTAATCTGCTAGGTTATAAGAAATCCATGGAAACCTAGAGGTTCAGGGTTGTCACTCCACTGCATTCCTGCTTCAAAAGCTCAGGGTTGTGCTTTATTTATTACCTTTGGTTGTACGGGATCTGTGGGATGTAATCAAGAAGTTCTGATTTTATCTAGTAAGAAAATTGATATTTCATACGTGTGAATCAAAATCTTCTGGAATGCACATATCGTAGTGGTCATTAAAATATTTTAATTTTTTAACACAGGAGGTCACAAAAATAGCAAATTTTGAGCCAATAAGTGTATTTGGAAGCACTGATTGATACATTACAAGCAGATTAGTACTACTGATTATTCTTTCTGTCGCTGGTTTGAGCTCAATAAGGAATATTAAGGGAGTTGTAATGGCTCAATTCCTGTGCTACCCAGGAAACTTCTCTTCTAACTGATTTCAGGAAATCATCTGCAGGAAAGGAAGCTGTGGGTGAAGGTGGATATGTTCAGATGGTTCTGGATAGAGAATGATTTGCCATTTTTGTCTAGAGTACGCTAGACTTGGACACTCCAGGTTCCTGTGCAGGACTGAGGTGTGGATACAGGAGACAGACAGCATGGCACAATGAATTCAGTACCTTTTTCTTACACACAGGGCTGAAAAGCCCTACTGTACCTCACCACTCATTGGCCTGATGTGATTTATTTGCCTTCATCACTCGAAAACATAATACTAATGCTAAAAAAATATAGAGATGTTGATACTGATTTACTTTCTTCTATTGCTAAGTATTTAACAACTCAGAAATGTTTCAGTAATGAAACTACATTAAAATATCTCTGGCCCTTTTTATCTTGTCACAAAGCACTTTAGTTTCTGGATGTGTCTGAATATATATATTTTTAAGTTATCTTAAATAAACGTTCACAGAAGACACTTAACGTACACAAGCTCTGAGTAACATTTGGATTAGGTAGGTGATGTGGAGTTGGTGAGACCTGGCATTTCTCCCTTCTGCAGAGTCACTGATACTGTTTTGTACTGGTGTGTGACTGAAAGTAGCTAACCTGGGTGGAAACAGAAGAAAAAACTGTTGTAAAGCTTCTTCTCACTCATCACCTCTTCCCTTCTGCTGAAGGTTTACATGGCATCAGACAGAATTATTTAGAACATGTTCACTCTCAAATTCACATCTCATATTTCAAAAAACTTTAAAAAATGCTTTTGAAAATATTTTAGTGCTGTATCTCTATTTCCATATAAGCATGGGGGTATCGCATCAGCTTGAGGGAGAAAAAAAATACATCTTTTCTTCCTGGAAATATCCAGGAAAACAAGAACTTTTAGGCCTTTTAACCTTCCTGCTGAAAAATTTTGAACAAACTTTTGAACAAAATCTTTCTGCAAAATTTTGAACAAAATTTTTCAACCAGTCCTAGTGTAGAACTATTTATATGAGAGAAAAAAGCAAAGATCAGATAAGATCTCTGTGACTAAGACCTTGCCTTGGAACTGTTTCCCAGGACAAAACCTCTGGAGCTCTACAAGTTAAGTGTATCTTACTAACCACCTTCATATCACAGAGCTCAGGGTTAGCAGTAATCCTTTTGGACAAACCTGATTTTCATGGAAAATTTTCAGTTTTACCACAGAAAGCTGTAGTGGTAAAATACAATTATGTATGCTTAGAATAATAAATGTTTCCCACGAGTATTAAAATTCTCAGAGAGAGAGTTTTTTACACTATTGCCAGTGATATTTAGAGCTAGTAAGATTCAAAACCATCTCTTATCTTGCAATTAAGTTGATTCATAGAATCATAGATCTATTTGAATAGATTGCTACAAGAATTATAACGTGTAAAGCCCTTTTTCTCAACAAGAAAGAAAACATTGCTTCATAAAACCTACATTTGATTGTCAAATGTCAGTGAAAATGCTCACTAGCAAAAAACTTTTAAAGGCTGCATGGCAGTGGGATATTTTTGTTTTGTATGTTATCTGAGGAATTAATGTGAGCAATATAAACCACTAAGTATCACAAAGGGGCCATGCAATACCTTCTCTCACAGGATTGTTAAGGCTGGAAAAGACATCCAAGAGGATCAAGTCCAACTGTCAATCCAGTACCACCACCATGTTCACCACAAACCATGTCCTCAAGTGCCATATCCACATTTTTCTTGAACACTTCCATGGATGATGACTCCACCATTTCCCTGGGCAGCCTCTTCCAGTGCTTGACCACCACTTCCATGAAGACATTTTCCCTAATATCTAATCTAAATCTCCCCTGGTGCAAATTGAGGTTATTTCCTCTTGTCTTGAGGAAATGCACTCATTGCTTTTATTTGATCTCATGTAAAAATCTAATCAAAATCAAAACATAAGTATATATCAGGATATAACCTAAATCAATCAGTAAAAATGATAACTTATACAAGCAACTGAAAGCTTAGAGATCTGAAATACATAAACTTTGTTAATAAAAAGTGGAAATGGGATGGTACACTAAGATAAACTAGATTTCAAAGTTGGCAAACTTGAAAAGCAGACTACGGTATTTTTCTTCCTCTCTCTAATAAATGATATATTCAAAGTATTAAATTGATAAAGTCCTGCTGATTTATTCAATAATTAATCACAGACTGTTGGGATTATACTTACCATCTGAAGTGGAAAAAATGTCAACAGGATAAAAAATATTTTCCTTCAACTACTAATAGAAGAGACTTGAGTTTGGATGTGATATAGCTGGTAAGGGAAAATTAGACTAATTGGATTTTTTTTTTTCACCAATAGGAATACTCAAGGTATAGATATTTTCAGTTATATTTCAAAAGTCAAAAGACAACCAGCAAAATTAATACTGAATTTTAGTGGAAATTTAATCTAATTTCACTATTAAATGTTGTTGATGAATACAGTTCAACAGCATTTCAGCTGAATGCAGCTGGATTTTGAGTAATCCTGTAGCTCCTATGGGAACCGCTGGACAGAATGATTAAATTATCAATCATTTATAAAACTAGAGGCACATCTTATCTGACAGCTTACTTGATCTTGGTGTTGACTTAGTGGTCGAGAGTGTGGCAGCTTCTCTGGCAGCCTTCTGTCAAGGATGTGTCCGTTCTCCAAGCGAGGCTCTCTGGGCTTGTCAAACCAATCTGTTTCTTCCCGGCGGAGGTGGTAGGCTTTGAAAACCAAGGACAGGTCAAATGCTCTGGTCCAGGGCTGGGCAAAGGGCAAGAATGTGCATTGTGCATAGCAAACATGCAGAGTGGTTACTAATTGGCCATGCAGCTAAAGCAAAGTTAGAGGTGAAACTTGAGACATTGAACTTGAGCGTTATTTAGCTGTGAGACAGCAAAGGGAGAAGATTCCGTTTATGTCAGAACCATGGATATTAAATAGAGAAGAAATCTACCAAGTGCTATAGCCACTTCCTCCTTCTGGCAGCTAAGAAATGTACTGCAGATATCACATATCTCTAAAATGTTTGTTGAGAAAAATTTAGTCATGTTAGTTATTTGCAGCAGACCAAGAAAAAAAACCCAAACAAACTCAGAAAATCCAAACCCAAACCCAAAATAACCAACCCTCAAAATGTAAACTCCACTAATTCCCAAATCTCTGCGCTGAATGTTGTTCAAAATATTATGGAAATAATCTAGAACTACATATAAGAAAATTACAACCTCTCTATGAAATTGATACCAAGCCAAATCAAAGAAGATAGGAAACCAACCTATGCAACTGAAATTCTAAGCAGAAATAGTACAGGTGTTCTCATTTTTAATTCCATCCCCCGATTTTCCAGCATGAACCTTTGCATACGGATTTTTAATGTTCTACAAAAATTCTACAAGAGTAATATTGTTTGCAACAGTAAATGTTGTATTTGGGGATTAAATCTTGTCACTTCACTGAAATCAGCTTTGCAAATGCATACATTTGTGTTTACTGACTATTGGGTCAACTGACACAGGTGTGACTCCACTGGGATCTGAAACATGTCCTGTTTTCTTCTATGCTGGCATTCAGTGTAAACTAATGCATTGTTCAGGTAATGCAAGGTAGAATGTAAGGCAAGTTTGAATTTTATGCTTTATTAAGCAAGAAAAATTTGGAAATCAAAGGAAGACAATATTTGTTTCAGAAAAACCGCAAGGAATTGCAAACTTTATATAAGATCATTTTTTTCTATAGTAAAGAGACTGAAAGCACATGACACAGAAAAGAATTTAAAAGGAAAAATAGTCGTGTTGATAATCTTTCCTATTTAGTTGTGAAACTAAACATTACCTATTTGGTTTAAGAAATAATTTCACAAAACTGTTAATAAGACAAAAGTAAGTTGTGTTTTTTCACTACTATTTTCTTTAAATTTTCCAAAAAGAGGAATAATATATATATGCATGATTTTTTAAAAAAGAATAAGTTGTATGTGGTAAAACCAACATTTTAGATTATATTAGGTCTCTGAAAATTTTTACTCTTGATTCAGATATTATGCAGTCTCTTCCTTCATGACTGTGCAAACTTAATCTAACATGAAATGGTTTATTTAGTATTACTTAGGTAAGCATATATGAATTACCAGAAACATTATTAGAGGTCGATGCTTATCTTGCTACTGAGTAGTTATTGATTAACTGCTATCAATAAACCATTGTGATCTAGCATGCAAATATTTCATGCTTTACACATTTATGCCAGTTGACCAGTATCTGCACAAACAGGCTCGTTCGTAACTCATCCTGACAAAACGTCTTTCTGAAGACTGCATGAAGTACCTAATTTAAATTCCTGACCCCAGATGCTAATGTTGGCTATCACAATTTGTGTCATCATCTAAGCAGATGAAAAAAGGCTTTTTTTCCTCCTGCCCCAGCTGAAATAACTTTTCCTGAATTACTTCTCTAGAAAACTTAGTATTCCATACTGCTGTTCAGACTAGCCTACATTGTTTGTTTTTTTTTAATCAAACTGTGATGAATATGTGTACTTTATTGAAATTTAAGAAGTTATAAATGTATGTATATACAGACATACACACACCCCACACTCACATGTACATACACACCCCATTGGTTTTGGCTTGCACAGCTGGGATTTCTTCCAGCTGGAAACCTGACAACGGCCAAGATGAACTGACAGTCTCAGAGAAGTCATTCCTTTTATTCTAAGGCTAACAGAATGCAGTCAGATGGTTCTACCCACACAGATTAACCAAGTGAGATTGAAATCCAGGCCATGGGACCCAAGAAACTCAATCAGAGAAGTAACAATGATCACTCTAAACACCACAGATGAAAAATTACAAGGAATCGGCTGTGTTGATATCTTGATATCTCAATTTTAAAGTTCTAAGCTCTGTTAAAGAATTGCCAAATTAGCATATAAGAGAAAAAAAAAACCTTGAGGTGTGGAAAAACACATTTTATATCTTCTGAACAGCAAGGGCTGTTTATATTCATAAAACTGAGTACTAGCTTCAGCATTTTTGGAAATTAGTATCTTCAGTATACTTAATAATGTGTGGAAAGTGGCAGATGTTGGGTTGACAGAGATCTATTTGCTGGATCATAGTTTTCATGGTGCTGGGAGTCCTGAGCAAATTCTAGGTGTTTTAAGATCTCAAAATGCTGTTTATTTTCAATGGGCAGCTCTGGACATTGTGCTTTTTTGACACTAAGGCTCTTTTTTAACCTTTTTGAAGTTTGGAATCCCAGTGTAAGCACTACTTATGTCCTGAAGCATGGCTTTAAGATTTGTTACAGTATGTACTTAGTGAAAAACAGAAGGTTTGGACTCAATGTCCTATTTGCATTCTCTTCTAGTATTTGTTATGGGATGTCACCTATAAAAAATGAACAAAAAGTCAAACACGTCTCTGAGTGTGAACCAAAGAAAAACAATTTAAATTTGACATTTTAAATAAAATTATTTTTTTTAAAGTCTCTTAAGATGATAAATCAAGCTGTAGCACAAGAAGAATTTTCTGAAGCCAGTGCTTATGACTGATTTATTTAAATGAAATCTCATCAAGATCATGCAGCACTTGCTTAAAATAAAGAGCAGCTGCAAAGCAATTTGTGCTAAAAGGTTGGATGAAACAGGCCAGAATAGCTGTCCACTGTCTGGGCATCAGATCACTACAGAGAAGAGTGCAGTCCCTAAAAAAGAAGGCCATAACTTTCTGTAGAAATGTAATTGCTTCTTTGAAACACTTTTTATCTTACATCCAAATTATATTAATTATTTTCAATACAGGTTACTTACTATTAAACTGTATATTTGAAAATAATGTCATGAAGTGTTTTGGCTTCCAAAGAAACAGGCCATTTGTGAAGACAAAATTTGAAATCAGAAATTAAAAAAAGACTGTTAAAAGGGGAAGCCATGAGTGACATATCAATCTAATACAGAATATGTGAATTGGATTAGAATACTACTGAAAGGATTTAACTAATCAGAGAGTGATTTAAAACATGTTCAACTTGAAGTGTTACAGGCATGTCTCATATGAATATATATGAGAAATATAATGCACTGTAGGGCAGATATATAATTCCCTATGGCCTGTTCATATGAGTTAAAATAGCACCAAATTGGACTTTTTTGTCCAGGTTGGTTCTCCTTAGTTTTCAGGAGGAAAAGTTCTGTATCTTTCCCAGTGTGACTCTAGAATGACCTGTAGAAGTCACAAGCTGAGAGGAGACAAGATAGCATCTGCTTATTTAGGAAGAATGATCTGAGTTGCAACTCGGGGAGCTCCTCTCAACTGCTTCCAGATTTAATTATAGGACGCTGTGTGCTAAGAATTGAAGGACAATAAAAACAGTTAAGCTTCTGATAATTATCAAAAAAGCTGATGACCCTGAGTCTCTCCTGAAACACAGAGTTCATGAGGGGGTTATAAATATCTAAGAAATATGAAGAGAAACTTACAGAACAAAGCCCTTAATATGAAGTATGAGAAAGGCAAATAGATAATTTTTTCCAATGCTTATGAAAGATTCAGCATGTGTAAAAAACCAATAATGCAATAATGAACGGAGGTTAGTAGAAATGTGAAAAATAAACCATACTACTTCATAATCATGCAAATGTGTCTTTTGAGACAATCATTGCCATTTACAGACAATAGAGCGCATGCAAAGTCTCCTTTATTGTGCAGTAAATACACATAAGAAAAAGTTAAGGGAGCGCATACAATTTTGAACATATTCATTTCATTTGCCTTCAAATTGTCTTTATGATTTTTAAACAATTTAGAATATATTAAGTCTGAACTGACTCAAACAAAACTGATACATAATTTGCAATTATTAAGTACTCAACATCATCTTTAACATTCTGCTGTACTCATTCAGAAGAAGCATTTTTAATTGCACTATTTATAATACATCAGAAAGGTGCCTTTCATGAACTTAAGTGAGAGAAACTCTTGTGCTTATTTGGCAGACGTGTATGGGGTGCATATAAAACCAGCTACACTGCATAACCCATAACAGAAGTAAAATACTTTATGTAAGTTTATTGAAGGATGAGATTGTCTTGCACCATTCAAATGACAAATTATCTTACATAATCACAATTTTGAATGCACAGAAGTCCACGTGACAGGATGCTTTCAACAAACCATATGTAGAATGTTATTTTGCTATCACGTTAAGCTCTATATGGTTCTAACATATAATATGTACTTAATGAACAGACTATTTCTATATAAACACAGATTTAAATTGGTGCATCGGGAGATGGAATTATAACTTTTTGAGTTCTATCATGAAATTTCATGCACATAAAATTACTGGAGTTTTTTAGAGATTTGGGAGATTATTTCCAAATCCCAACAAAAACTATTGCAAATAAGTTCAATGATTCACGGTCACTGGAGAGAGCTGCACATAAAGACTGATGGCAGAGTCTGTATTGTACATGGAATGTTCTACACAGTATCATTGAAAAGCAGACATAAACAAGTGAAAAAGAAAACGCACAAGCAAACCGAAAGGAAAGCAAATCAACAACAACATAGTAGCATGCTATAGTAGCTTAACACCATCCAGAAAGTGTTAGGGTAAAATAAAAAATCAAATAGGACAAAACAAACCAACCCCAAAAAATGTAGATACACAGAAGATGCACCAAGGAACAGAAAAGGAACAAGTCTTTGAAGTGTAACAAAAATCAGACACATGCATAGAAATGAGGGTTTGCGTTGTGATAGTAAGATACCAGTCTGAGGCCTAATTTACCTTCACTGTCTGACATGGCATGCTGGAAGTCATCCATGATGAAGGCTATATCTCGATCATAGCCTCGAGTCCGTGACTCCTCCCTCATATGCTGCTGCACCTCAGGTAATGAATGGCTCGATCCAAACTGGTCCCTGGTATCTGCAGATATTGGTGGCAAGGGTCCAGCTGCTGCTCTTGCCATCCCCATTGGCTGTCCAACAGGACTTAGTGGGCTCTCCTCCTCTGAGTTCTGTGCTACTATTGGGATCCTTCCCCTGCTTTGGCTAATAGGTAGACTGGTGGGTTTAGTTCTTCCAGAAGGTGCTGCATGGCTAAAGGAAACATCTAAAGGTTCGGTTTCTTGGGCTTTCAGTCTTAAAGAAGAACTGGAAGAATCCCTTTTCAGTGACAAATCGAGCCCATACACTGAGGAGGGCCTAGATGAGGGCCTAGATCTACTACCACTGCTATAAGACTTGTCTGCTTCATCTTGTAGTGCGGATCTCATTGTTGGACCTAGTGCAGTCCCAAGGCCTGCTCCAATGGATGACGTCAGTGGTGGCCCCATGTACTTCTGTTGGTCACTGATGTTTTTTCTAAGGCCATAAGTGATATCATCCTGAAGAAGCCTTGCCCTAGTAGTGATTCCCCCAAGTGTTGAAGTGCTAGAAGTCATATAGCTTGAATAGTCAGGCTCAAGGTCTCTGCTTTCCTGGATAGGTGAAAACTTTGTTAGTTTGGGGTCTATCAAGGCTTTCTTGTGTTTTGACTGCTTCTGGTAAAGGAGAGCTGCTGGCAGCTGCTTAGCAGCCTGTTTCTCAAGGGTAAGCCTGCCTATGCTGTATTTCTCAGATTTTGGAAAATGCCTGTAGCTGCCCTCTCCATGGTAATACTGTGACAGGCCAGCCAGATGATCAAGACTTTCTGCACCTCTACGGAACTCTTGCTTTATCTGGTGTTTCAGAAGTTTGAGCTCATAAGGGTCCTCCATTGGGTCTTCATCAGCTTTAACATAGGAATGTAACCTAGAGGAAGTCTGCAGTGGTGCTAGGAAGTCTGACACTTCTTGTGCTCTCCTGGCCTCAGTCGTGCGAAGAAGTCGATCTGTTTTGGTCAGATCTTTCTCATGGAGGCTAAAACTGGAACCAAGGGATCCTGATCCTTTAGTAAGTTCTCCTATATCATCAATCAGCACATAATTTCGGGGTGTATGGTGGTGGTCTATATCTGCATAGAATGAATCTGCAGATATGCTTGATATAGGGCTGCTTGCTATGCTGTTTCTCTCATCTAGACCTATCCTCAAGTCCAAGGTAGAGTATTTACTGCCCAGCTGGGAAACTGCATAACTATTGTCAGTTGAAACTGGTGCTATCATGAGAGGCTGATTGCGAATTACATCATAGTTTGTTGTTATCTTAGGCTCCAAATATAATGTGGTCTGTCTTGGCTTTGGCTGTATCACCATCATCTGTGATGGGAGTTGGTATGATGGCTGTTGAGATGGTGGAGGTTGAGCCTGTGGGGTAAAGGACATGGTGGCTCCTGTTTGGAATGCTGTCTGGGTCTGATAGGGTGAAACCTGCTGGTGATACAGAGGCTGCTGCTGTTGGTAATGTGACTGCTGTGTGAACTGAGTTGGTGCTTGAGTAGGCAGGGCAGGAGATGAATACTGATATTGAGCATATGGGCTTGTAGCAGGGGCAAACTGGGTTTCTGGCTGGGTTTGTGGTGGCATAAACTGGTTAAATTCTGTCTGGGGTGCGGTACGTGGTCTTTCCAAGCCATGCTGAGTTTCTATTCTGGTTGACCTGGTATTATTAACTTCACTGTCTGACATGTAATCACGTTCTTCTGCTACTCCTTGGAGATAGGCACGCTCTCTCTTTTCTCTTTCTTTTAGTAGGGCTTCTTTCCTCCTATTAATGCCCATTTCCAAGTATCTCAACTTGGCATCTATTTCTTTTTCCTCCTCATCTAGCTCTGCTTGCTTCTTCCTAAGCTTGGCTGATTCACGTTCCACCAAATCCAATTCCCTGTCTATATCCTGAAGGATTTTGGCTCTGGCCATAGTGGTGGTCCTACAAATCCTTCTCCGTGACACTGATCCCACAGAAGTATATGGGGACTGAGTTCCTGCTGTTGCTTCCTCTGGAGGTGGATTGGGCAGAGTCCTCTTCACCTTCTTTTGAGTGCTGGATGGAGTCATGCTTGAAGAACCTTTGGACTGCAATAGAAGAAATAAGACTGAATCACTGCTCTGGAGCGAAACTAATCACAAGCTATTCATTTTTTTTCAGAATATGGCTTTTTAACTTAACCACATACTTTTCTTAAGACAGAGGAAATTTAGTATCTGTGAATTGGCAGAAGAAAATACAAAGGAAAATGGCTATCAGTCTGCTAAAGATGATGCTCACTTTGTTTAGCCTAAGATTAAAAATTTTACCTTATATTCTAAAAATTGAATCAATGTTAATTTAAGTTTTCTTTTTTTTAAAAAAAAAATTATGCATTCTTATACATAAACATATTCAATGCACATGTGTGCAGGAAGGGAATATATATATATATATACACATACACAACTCCCTTTTATATAACATTTAATTTAATACAAAAATCTGTGTAATTATAAATGTACTTATATACACATTCATATTTAAATTTATATATAATCTGTATGGTTGAATAGATGACTCTGAGCCAGACACTGAATGTGTACCCATAAGCTATAATTTGTAATGAAATCCAGAAAACAAAGCAGAACCTTCTAGTGACAGGACAGGTAGTTTTCACATGATCATGTAATTTTTGCCTCACATCTGATGCTATATCTGATGCTATATATATATATTTTTTTTTTTTCCAGGGGATTTTCTTGTCCCTTACAAAACTGGTATAAGCTTGTTTCAGTTCACTGAAGGCTTTCATAAATGAAATTTGTTCCAGTTAGAAAGCTGCAGTTTAAACTTAAAAACCACTTAAACAGTATAAAATTATAACAATTTAATTTTGTCCATATGTCCAGATTTCCCCACAGATAATGACAGAAGAGTCATTCATCCTGATGTAGAACTATCTACCTTAGGCCGATAAGTAATTTTTTTGTGAGGTGCCAATCTCTCTTCATCAGTTAGGAAAGTAGACAATGCAACTGGTTAGATGCAATTCAATTTGCATCCTAAAGTACTATTGGTTTTTATTTTTTTTTTTTTTTATTATTTTTTTTTAGTTTTGAAGTTCAGGCTCCCATGCAATGTATATAGATTAAGAAGTGTGACCTGAATGATTTTGAAATCGTATCCTATTTCCTAAATATCTTCCTGCAAATTTTGCCTTAGCAAAAGAAAAGAGATTGATCTACACACATACACTAAAATAAAACAAACAAAAAAACCCAACTCAGACATTACAGAATGCAGACATGCTAATACCAACATATGGAAACACTTTAGCCCAGTTTAATAAGGGAAGAATAAAAACAATATTGATCAAATTGACTCTCCTGCCCCTGCAGGAAAGGACAGCATTTCTGCAAGGATTAACTGCTTTTAATTTGAAAAGGCATTTGTTTTGAAATAAATGCTACTTAATTCAGATAAGATATAAATAGTATCAATTTTAAGTAGGAGTTTATAAATCAGTATTTTCTCAGATTATTTTAATATGACATCAACAAATTGTACAAGTTTTTAAGAAGTATTGACAATTCCCTTTTGCTGGCCTCTGTGACCTAGCTTTAAAAAACTATAATCAACTCTTCATTTGCCATGTATCTTTAAGAAAATTCACCACTTTTTCAAGCTCCATTAAAGCTCTCTTATTTTCTTCATCTAAATTCCATCAACTTTTGCATGTTTCAGTTTTCAATAAAAGCAATTTAATCTTTTCAGCTTCCTGTGGCCATTTCACAAACCTATGTTGTGCCAACAAATCAAAGGAGCTAATTTTATCTTGCTCAGTGTGCACTTATATGCAAAGACAAATTAATCATCTACAGTAGGTCTAGTTGGCTAATGTTTTGTATTGTAAAATCAGTGTAATACCACTGTTATTTCCCCCTCCTGAACTGAAATAGGAATCACAGATGGTGAAGCAGTCACAGATGGTCACTGGTATTGGGAAGTGCTATTAATAAAACAGTCATTAAAAGGTCTGCAATACTTTATGGAATTAATATTTTCAGATAATAGTTGAGTTGCTGATGCATAAATCTCAATGTCAAGACTATGCATTTTAACCAAAAAAAAAATAATTGGTTTTAGATCTCTCTGCATATGAAGAAAGTTAGACTAGTAGATATTACAGGAAGATGTACCACGTGCTTTTGAAAAAGTATTGATAACCTCTGGTTTTTAGCTACTGTTCTCACAAAAAGAAAACTTAATTACTTTTACTTGAGATTTATACTGGGACAAGAAAAAAAATTAATACTGTGATAAAATGTGTGCCTGTTTCTTGTTCCTGGATATTTCCATCATCACTTATGCATGCTCCCTGAGAACTATTAGTAGATTGAAGGAAAGTTCTGTATTCTGAAAGTATTCTGAAAATTTTAACGTGGCTATTATTAGTTTTTGCATTTCCTTTGAATTTGTTTAATAACATGGGGGGAAAAGAAAGGCAAGCTAGGGCTGATCTTTGCTAAATTCTAATCTCTTTATCAAAAAGAATTGGGAGTGGAAAGGAAATCGTGCTGTCCAGTCCCATCTCTGCATTTTTGGTCATTGTCTCACACTTATATTATTATGCTCATTTGACATTTGAAGTACCCAAAGGAACGATGGGGCAGAAACCTTCATGACACCACTCTGGAGCCACATAAAAGTATCAAATACAAGCAGGCATTCTTAAACCTTACAGTTACTGGTTAAAGGTTGACTTAGATGTCAGACAGGTGACCTTAGCAAGCTCTCTGACTGAATAAACAGTGCAGTTTTCTACTGTATTTTACCATGCTTTCCATCTTACTTCTAATCAGTTTACTTCTAGCTAATTATTAGCATCCTCACTAATTTTTTTAAAAAAATATTTTTTGTTTAGAAAATGATCACTCTAAATGTTGAGTGTAACTTCCAAAAACTAGAAGTAAATTACTCTGTTTTTTGTTTTGCCATGAAGCTAATATAAATGTTTTTACTTTATTTCTGACCCTTGCATAATTCTACACTAGCCTGGGATACACCTTCAGGGTGGACCTAATGGTAATCAGAGCTGCTTCTGAGGCAAAGGTGACCTTGTTAAAATAAGGCCAAAGCTTGTGCTTGAAATAAAGCTACAATTGGAGATGTTCTCCCCAGTACTACAAACTAAAGAACTGAGGAACAAACTATCTTCCCCTTCCACCACCACTCCTTAAGCATAACAAAGTTTTGAAATAAACATAGGAGGAAATAATCTTGGTCTTGCTGACCTGACCATTGCAGTTCAGTGACAAGATAACATCACAGTAAGGAAGAAAAGACTGAGCTGAAGGTTGCATGCAAACAGATTTAGCAAAATCTTGTTTTTCTGCCTTGCCAATACACATTAGTCTAGATGTGAGTTATTGTCTGAATTTGAGTTTATAGAGGTCATCTGGACAAAGGCTTGTGAATGCTTTTAAATTGCGTGATGACTTTGGAATAGCTCCTTTGCAATGACCATACCTGTTCCTTGCAAATCTTTCTAAAAATACCTTTTTCTACCTATTTTTGTCTCTTATGATTTGATGTCATTGTTGACAAAGCCAGCAAGACTGACCCACTACAAGAATCATTCAAGTACTAGGAAATACTAATATGTTCTGTTGCTTTTTATCTGTTTTAAAGAGAGTCTGCTTTGAGGGACTGAATTGCTCAGGGTACCTGTGATGCATTTCTACCCCTAAACACTGTGTTTGATTCTAGCTATGCAGTCTTTCTTGTCCTCTTCTCAAATGAATTTTTGAACATGATATGCTGCGCTCCATGTTTGGATATTAGTTTCATTTGCTCAGAAGCTCAGTTTTCACACTTGAGCATACAACTCTTGCATACTTCTTGCATGTTTTGAATTTTACTAATAAAAATGTAATCCTTATTATTCGTTCCTCTTTTAAAGTTTTCTGTGATCACAACACAAACTTCTTTGGTCCTTTTCAGAGATGACAAAAAAGATCTGCACTTATATACATGGGGTTTTTTGTGTAAGTAGGGAAAAATCCTGAAAATAATGCGTACAATATGTATACATTATATGCATTTGCAGAAGCCAATTACAATTGTGATGACAGCATCTTATTAGTTTATCATCATCAGACTCTCTATATAATAGACACAGTGATGTCAGACTACTACAGCTTGTGGTGCTGTGAAAAGCAAAGGTAAAGTGGATCATAGATGAGGCTACTCTTCTGCCACAATCCCCAGAAGACTCAGCAGCATGCTGAAAATCCTGTTCTATACTGCAGAAGAACAAAAACTCACCTTCTGTAGGGTCAGGTTCCCTGAAACTTTTGATGCTAATTTGCAACAGACTCGAAATATCAGAAGAAAGTTGGCTGTATTCTGTTTTTTCTACTACCAGAAAAACAATGAAAATAATATTTTTTTCTTCAAACAAGGACCATGCAGTCAATAAACTCACTCAGAAAACTTATGACTAGCATCAGGCTGAGAGATGAGTACTGATGTATTAATGAAATTACTGGGAATAAAACATCTTCACTGGATAAAATGTCAGGTAGTGGAGGGATAGAAATTACTCTCCCATTCAGAAAAAAAAATCACTCAGGGTTGGGACCAATGAAGATTTCTAGGATGAAGCCTGTGCTGTAGCTCACTCTCCAGGTGTCACATCTTGGATTTTTCATGTAACAAAAAACCTTCCTAAATGCAACCCTTCCAAAGCCTCAAAACCCACACTTAAAATTGCAATTGTAAGACAGTTGTTCTACTTATAAAGATTTGGGATGTGTTACTCAATATTGCATCATGTGCTCTTCATTGTTAGAAATGTGTCATAGGAGTCAGAAATTTTGGCAATTCATTATTTTAAACATTTGATTTACGACAAAGAATCCACAAAAATCTGTTCTTGTTCATTAAGGATTTATCAGTAATTCAATAGTATCTTTTAAATGGCTTGCAAATAAGACTCAACTTCTAAAGGTACTAACATAATACACTAGTGTAAGATTACTTCATTTTAAGTATGGAATCCTTAACTACATCTTCTTATAGGTGCAGAGGTCCCAAACAATGTTTTTTAACTTGTCCTGTGCAAAGAAAGTTTCTCATGTGAGTTTTTCTGGATTTAAGATCTATTATGTGGTAACTGCTGATGAGAAGAGACCACCCTTGTTAACCCCTGGTTAACAAACATTAGAGCAAGAATATTGAGAAGCTTCTCTCCACTGGCTAAGGCTGACACTTCTATAGCATGAAGAACCACAGAAGGTGGGAACCCTCCAATGAAGCCATCAGGTTAAGGGAAGCAGGTGATAAGGAAAATATCTAGAAATATATATTTAATAAAAGCTGGTCTCATCAGCAGTGCTGAGAATGGAGTAATACATGCTCTGAACAAATTCTAAACAACAGTGAAACCTTCTCATACAACCAGGACTGCCTTGGCTTGTGTGCCATTGCTGGCAAAGGTAGTGGAAGATTAATTTGATGAGCTGAATTTGGCCTTGTATTGGGGAGTGAGATCCCCTGCACCATAAGTAACATACTAGGGCTTTGCCTCAGTGTAACTCTTGTCTTTTTCTTTTCTGCAAGTATTTTGCTCTGGGGACTGAGCGGTCAGGCAGAAAACTAGTTTCTAAATCACTACACAGCAGCAGTGAGATGCCAATCAGTCTGATTTTTTCTAGATTTATTATTATTATTATTACTTTTTTTTTTTTTTACTCCTTTGGAGTCCTCTAAAGATGAATTTATTTTTTGTTAGCATCAATATAGTTTTTATAAATAGTCTATTCCAAAACAATAACAATTTTTCAGTTTTTTTGCTTTCCTTCATGTCACTCAGAATCATTCATTCCTCAGATAAACATTTTTGTACTTTCCACTTTCTTACTCCTTTCATTTTCTCTGTGAAATTGTTTGAAATTGCCATTTTCACTTCAAATGCAAGGGAGCCAGCACAGTGCACTTCCTAACAGCTGACGTGACAAGAGTTATCAACTTCTATCCTCAGTTAAACACATAAAAGCCCATATGCTTCTTTTGATCTTGAGGGGAGAAGGGAGAAATTCAAAGGAAATTTGATATGCAAACTACAGACAGCTGTGGCCCTTACACTGTGATTTTCAAAGGGATCTAGATCTACATTTCATCTACTTTATGAGAGCAGACGTAATAGGTGTTCCCAGTTGTTTGCACAGAAGAGAGTTTTACACAGACTAACTGGTTTGTGATTCATTTCCAACAGGACTGACAAATTTACCTATAAAGGGTAATGGGGCAAGTCCCTTCTCAATGTCTAAAAATTAGAAATTGCAGTTTGAAGGAACATGGTCAGAATTTCTTTCCTGAATGACAAATACAGATTTCATACTTTGCTATGAAAGGCTTGAAAACACTGCAGGAAACATACAGCTGCTATGTAGGCAATACCTGCTGATGCTTCCTAAATGCTTGTCTTTATATGCTTTGTACTAAGACATGTTAAATATTCTCAAGTGTTTTATTTATATATCAGTACACTAAAAACTATTGACAGACTCCACAGAAAGAAGATACTCTTCTATTCTACTCTTCTAAGAAAATGCTCTACCCTTGTTGCAATACTATGTTTTCAGTATCAACTCCAGCTCATACTCTGAGAGCTAAAGTGCTACTCCAGGGCCAAAGCCTGATACAGAATTTAAAACCAGTCCCTTTGTCTGTGAATTAAAATCTTTCCTCATTTGCTAATTACTTTTGAGAAGATATCCAATTTTTCTTTAAAATAAAATAGGAACAAAATGAATGGGTTTGTCTGTACACCACCTTCCACATGACTCAGGAAAGTTTCTGAAGAGTAGAATTGTTAAGCGTATTTTACTTTGACAACCCAAAAATTATGATATAGATGACAAAACAGAGGACAAAGAGTCTGTTTAGGACTCTATGCATCGAATAACAATAACTTGAACAAGAGAAAGATTCACTATGTGGAGAAATAAAAAAACTAGAAAAACTAGAATTCCTCTGAGGTAGGGGCTTAACAAGATTAAGACAAAGACTGTAGATACATGGTGACTATGTACTATATTATAACAGTATATATCACACTACAGCAGAATTAGTATTTCTTAATTAGCCATCACTTCTTTTACTACCCTCCATTGTTTCACTGACTGTTTAAAAAGAATTTACATAAGTACGTAACTGAAAATACTCAGAACAAAAGATATCAAAAGTAATCAGAAGTAATCAGAAGTTATCAAAAGCTCTATGATGTGGATGGACAGTTTTATGTCTGTGATAGATTAAGATACAAATATTGTTTGCACATGATGAGCCCTGTCTCCAAGATAACCCATTTTTAGATTTAACTAACATCAAAGAACTGTCTCTTAGTAGTGTGTTTCAATACAGAGGCAATGTGGTTCTGGCACTGGTAATTTACACAAACTATATTAAAGGATATTGTACCAAAATATTAAACTATTAGCTTTGGGATTTGTTGATTGCAAAGCTACTTGTGGCAGTAGAGAAAGGCATCAGTCAACTTTATCTTCAAATAACAAAATCTTTGGATTAAATCTTTCTGCATATAATGAAATAGCCTTAGAATGGGCTCATTCACAAAGAATAATCAATAATACAAGATTTCTCAACATATAACACACAAATCATTATATGTCATACCCCTCAGTCAGAATAATACATTTTATTCAAAATGAAGATCTCATCTATGGAAAAATTTACAGAATTATAAAGAATATTTTCCAAGTAAATTAGAATATACTTTAATTTCTTTTCTTTTGCAGACTAACTGAGAGTCCTGGCCAGAAAATACTTGTGAGAAAAATTCAGAACAGTTTATACTTATCAGTATGATTTGCATATGTTGAATTAGCACCATCTGTTTTCAACAGATATCAGGCTACTTTGCAAACTTTCAATGACAATTGAAAAAAAAAGAAAAAAGAAAAACACTACAAAATCCTGAAACAATCAACACTAACCATCTCTTTATCTTTGAAAGAAAGGAAATATCAATCTTGTTTCATAGAGGGGAAAAAAAAAAGTGTGAGAAAATCTTGGCTTTTTCTGCCTCTCCTTCACTACAGACTTCCTCCACAGGATGGGAGCTGACGAGACACCACATGCTGTGCCACAGCCCTTGTTTGTTCACAAGAGTGAGGATTCATCTGCCCAAGCACAGGCATCATGTGCAGAGTTAATCTGAGCTAGTCCTCCAGACTACTGAACTGAAAGAAAGTGCAATTTTTCTTCAGCACACTCCATAATCACACCTGTTTCTCTTGACAACTGTGGAAACAGCCCTATGTAACACAGATGCCACCTGCAAATGTCTCCAGACAGGACATTCCCACTCACCACAGCTAGAGCAGTTTCAATTCCTGCTTTTGGCTCCTCATGTGATATCTGCTTGAAGCAGATCCTTTTGTTTTTTGCAGGAATCTCAGCACTTCTTCAATTCTTCAGAAATTACACCTCTCCTCAGCAGCCAAAGGTTCTAGTTTGGCTCAGTTTGATCATTCAGGCAATATTTACTTTATTCTGTACTTATGATACTGTACTTCCCCTAAGGTTAAAGGTCTAAGATTAAGGATGGCAGAATGAGCAGAGCCCTGATTAACCATTTTCTTTAAAATGTTCATGCTGGGGAGCAGTGACCATGTAGCTGCTGCTGTAAGGCACAGATTAGACAAACTCACCAAGTGCTTCCTGTCTAATTCAGGCCTTTCCACAGCCACCACAGCTAGGCCTTCTTTTTGTCTTTTCTGCTGCACCCACAGAATGGTCTGCATCAAATTTCCCCTCCTCTTTCCAAAAGTGCCTTAAAATTACCAATTCAACACAATCTGTTGGTGAGAAGCATATTTCTTACTCAGCCCTGGTACTATATAGCATGGTCCCAATATTACCCACTGTTAGAATAGAATAGAAACTTAAAAAAGTTTGGGAATCTCTCCTCGATTGCTGATACTTGTCTTCCAGGATTCAATCCATTCCAAGAACTCACAGCTTTCAGGTCTTGTAGTAGACTCTGCCTGAGCCCCTCTGCCTCAGCTGGACAAGTTGATTTGTCCTTCAGTTCATGCTGAGAATAAATTTCTCTCTCTCCTCTACAGTTTCTTGGTGTTTCCCTTAAACTTCCTTCTGCCTGAAACTTTTCTTTCCTCTTTCCCTCCATCCCTCATTTTCTGAAGCACAAAAATTCCCCCTCAAATACACTCAGTTGAGCTCAGGGCAGGCTTAATTCTCACACCTTTTAAAGAAATGTAGTTGAACCTGACAACAAACACAGAGTAGATCATCTGCCACAGATGGCTAAACTTAGGAGGTGTGAAAACTACTCACAGTATGTCCGGATTTTCCATTACACTTTTTCTACAGTGAGAACACGTACTAGCCAGACCACACAAAACTCCATATTCCTATTCTTATTCTCATTTAAGAATGGCATTCCCAGTTTGATACAAATCCATTTTTAAGTGACACAAATTTAAAAAAAAAATGAATTAACCTCTCCTCCCAACCCACCCCTAACGTTGAAAAATTCAATTTGTAAAGAAAGCATTAACACTTGAATAAACACATACAGAAATCTGCTACCGATATCAGAGCACCTTCTCCTGGAAGAAAACCAGCTTTCACTATGTTATGTGTTTAAACAGATACCAAAGTGAAACTGATTACCTGTCTTTTTTTCCAAAAAACCCAATATTTTAAAAGATATGAAACTATTTTTTTCAGAGTTTACTTTTTGTTTGTTTGTTTTGTTTGGTTTTTTTTTTTTTTCATTTACTTTTACATGTATTCTACTCTCTGTAGATATTGCACCAGATTTTATCCATGGAGCTGGGAAAGAGAAGTGGCAAATGCTTCATCATTTATATTTAAAACTAGATTAGACATAAACTCCATCTCTTTACCAAAGAAATCCAGACAAGGCACTCAGACAAGGTCTTGATTAGCTCAGCTGAATAAAACTGAACTTTCAGAACATCCTCTTTCTGCTCTTTGAAGGCATATATGGAGATAATATTTATATTTGATTATTTTACTAAATATTAAATAAAATTTCCATTACTACCACTGTAATTTATATTAATTGTCAGAAGATGAAGTATTCCACTCCTGGATAAATTGTGTCAGATGACTACCTTGTAGGCAATGTGATATTTAATGCAAGTGTAGGGCTGAGGAAGAAGAAAGCAGTAACCTTTAATGATTTTTCTACCAACTATTTTAATACCAATTATACTATTTTAGATTCATGACCTTCCTCTCTCCATTTCTGCTTATTGTGACAAGCAAGACAGGAAGACAGAAAGTTTGCAAAGACTACTTTTAAACACTAATGAAGCTAAAAATAAAGATAAGGCAGCAGAAAAATCAGAAGTTATTGTAAAAGATGTGCTACTTGCAGTTTCTAAACCTACATATGTCTCCTATTATTCTTTTTCCAAGTAAGCTTTTGTCCACTGTTGCCATAGGTCAAAAGAAAAATCCAGATAAAAAATAGCTCGGCTTGATTACATGCATATGGACTATACCAATCACCCTAAACATGCAATATAACATTTCTTATTACAGAAACACTGGAAATAATCATTGAAAGATGTTCACAAGATATAGACAGATTTGGATTGGTTCCCTACTCTGTTGTTTTCTATGCGTTTTATTCACTGTTTTAAAATTTCTAGTAAACCCAGAGTTTACAAAGAAAAGAAAATTTATGAAACCCTGAAATGTGTGAAATCATCCAAATGCACATTCTAGACCAGTGGAAGAGCAAGAGCTAAAAAATTAGTCCAAACTATCAGAATCTAATGGCCACTGAATATATTAGTGACATCTTATGTTCACAAAGTATCAGGCTATGCTGTCATGTCATTCAGGATTTTTTGGGTCCAGAGATGTTAACAGAAAGTCAAATGATTGTTCTGAAATCTCAGATAGTTCAATGCTCACTGGGACCTATGGCAGGATGAGGCACAGAATGATGATACATCCCCTTACAGATAAGAAATGACATTATTCATGGGCTGAGAGAAGAGTTGTGTGTGAGTGTGATTTGTCAGAGATGTGCTCCCAAAGACTGAAAAAGGCAGGAGGGATTAATGGCTTTTAGCTAGTGAGGATGTCCAAAGAAAATGTTTCTGGAGACACAGATCCAGCACAACAGAAGTTTAAGGAAACAGTACTACACAAAACAAGAAAAAGTGAGGGCTGCAGAGTATCAGGATAAACATGACACTTATTAGATAGAATTTAGTTAGAAAACAAGAAAAAATGGCTAACCATGAAAATGGTTCTTCTAAACATTCATTGCAGAATGCTACCACTGGGAACTTTAGCTAGGATGGAAAGACAAGCACCAACTTTCAACAGTTTAATTCTGAAAGTCACCCTCCAGTAACAGGCCGTGATGGCATGTTTAACAGCACTATAGAGATGAGGAATGCCTACTTGAAACAGTAAATAACTGGATGTTAGACAGTGTCTAATGCAGAAAAATAGTTTTGGTCATTAGTTCACCCATATAAAATCAATGGATGTAGAGATTTTGTTTCAGTTTATCTTGTTTTTGAGTAAAATCTGATTTTTCTGGGTATCCTAAGATTATTAGCAGTTTAGAAGCACCTAGATCCAAATGTGATAATTAAAAAAAAAATATTTCTATTTCATAATTTGAAACATTTGAATAATTTTATATTAATTTTTTATTATTTAAAATATAAATTTTGTATATTATTTAAGCAAAAGCAGTATGTCTTAGCTGAAATATTTTGATCCTGCAAAAAATGTTTAAAGGGTCTCAGCTTTATTAGCCATGTATTTACTTGCCTCTGTGCTAAGACTGACAAATAAATAATGTATAGCATCAATCTTGTACTGATTTTAGAGCCCTGGAAAGACTAGAATAGTAAACATCAAATAATCTTCCATGATGAACAGTGCTGTTACAAATAATCTTCCATGATGAACAGTGCTGTTATAAAATTTCTAAGTCATCAAGTCAAGTATCTATATGTTTTTACTTCATTTTCAGATGACAGTACTTATGTTCCTAGATCTTTGTTAAGACTATAAACAAAAGATCCTTTCTATAAACATTACTCATAACTCATAAAACTTACAGCACCAGCTGTTTCTATTTCACCAGGTAATATGAAACAATTTAATTTTTAGATTCCTATTCAGGAAGCACCACAGTCATTTCAGTACCTTGCTGTACTTATAGCAGCCAGGATCCAGATTGTGAAAGTGATGAAAATTATCTCAAATGGTGAGGCACTGATGGCACTGACCTCAGAATGCATCATCTAGGAGCCCTGTGTGTTAGTGTGCAATTCCTTACTGTGCTGTTTGAACATCATTTTGCACATAAACACTAAGTACTGAATTCATGACAAAGCATTTCTCCTTATCTGCTCTGGTCTCTTTCTGGAAAACATCAAATCACTTTGTATCAGTTGATGATCTCATTTTTTACTGAAAATATATGTCTTAGTCAATGTCATGGAGGAAAGGCTGAATTAGATGGATTTTGATCTGAAATTGTGTTGCAGATTCTCTCATCATGAAACTGATCTCTAGCTGTTGAACTGCCTGTGGAAAACCAAAACACTTGAGAACCTTTGACTGGTTCTTAAGTCTATTCTTCCTTATGTATAGCCAGCTCTGGAGAAATTAAAAAGCACAGATTTCAATTTGCTCATTCTCAGTTGGCCACTAGATTTCCAAACTGTGTTTAATTGAATATTTTCAACTGCAGGAAAAGTATTTGCTTTTTAAAAAATGCTTTGAAATTTAATATTAATTACTGGTAATCCTATACCTTCAGCAGAAAACTCACAACTGATGACAAAGACTTTCAGAAATAAGGATCAGAAATGTACAGAAATATTTGAAAGCATTTCTACGTTTCTCTCCATTACATAATTACAAAATGTTTGACAATTAAGTTAAAACATACTTTATTTAAAATTTGCAGTTTTTGTGAGCAGGATCCCTTTCTTGATTCACCTTATTTCTTAATTTCTTACTAATTTGTCTGTGTAATATAATATAGTTAAGATACACATCCAAAATTACTACAGTAAAAATAGAATCAAAAATTTGATGCAAAAAAAGAGACTTCCAGAGGCTCAGCTAGTCTATTGATATCTCAGCTCAATGCACACATTCAGAACTCTTCTATATATTGAACTCTTTCTGGGCTTTGAAGCAAATGGAGCTGATTATCACTGTCTGTCATCTTCCCCATTCCACCATTTACTTTACTGACTGTATTATCCATGCCTCCAGAACAAGTCAGACAGAAAATCCTTCTCCATTAATAAAAAACATTCTTTTGTTGTTGTTGCTTTTAAAATATTTCCAGTAGGAATGGGTAGTAGAACAAAAAATAATCCATGGTTGTCTGGTTTTGGTTTTGGTGGGGTATTGTTCTGATTTGGTTTTTTGTTTTTTCTTTCAAATGGGGTAGGAAAAATGTGTTTCAAGAGAATCACTATCTATTTTTTCAGCTTGAAAATGACCAAACCTTTTTTTTTTCCCTTTCTCTCCACAGGCAGCTGAAAAACTATCACTTCATTTTTTTTTCCTACCATACAAAACTCCTTTCTTTCTTCCTTTGGAAACCTTGAATTTCTTCAATATAAAATTCAGATTTGAAGATTATTTTCTATTAGAAAATTTCCAGTAGTAACATTTCAATCATTTAAATGAATATCCTTCCTTCTTGCTCCTCACATTCTGTCAGTTTAGGGTTCCATTCCTTATACTAACCAGAACTGAGAAATTTTGTTTGAAAGAATGTGCAAAAACTTCCTCATATTTGAAACAGTGGAATTACCAATTCAAAGAAAAAAAAAAAAATTCCTCAAGGCATGATCCGCAGCTGACTGAATTAACAGTGTCTCATTAACTTCAGAGAATTTTATATGAGCCATCAGCTTAGTAATTCTACAACACAAGCACAAGCCTCTATGGTTTCAAAATTCAGTGAAATACTCCGATCTGAATATCATCATAGATTCATCATAATAGATCAAAAAGGATACAGCAGTAGTTTTGTAAACCTTTTTTTTTTAATCTTCCCAAGTAGAGCAAAATATTACAACATTAAGATAGTAAAACTCATGTTCTAAGAAATTCCAAAATAAAATGGCATTCATGAGTGCCAACTAGAATTTTGGATTTTGATGTAACTTACAAGTGTTTTGGCAGTGCTACATCACATCCTTCAACTGTAGCTTCTTATTATATTGTATAAAACACAGAAATATTTTTATGTCATATTTTCTAAAGAAGTATTTCAAAGAGAGGTTTTACAGAATACTATTTCTGGATTTTGGGGATTTTTTTTCAAGTTGTCTTGGGTTTAAAAAGATAACCAAAAATGTGTATTCTATTTTCATCTGTTGAAACTGGTTGGGAGATATTGTTCTTTGTCTCTTGTAACTCTATGGGGGGAAGAGGGCGGATGCCCTCTGTTAATGGACACCTGATAACACCAGATAAGACAGGGCCTCCTTATCTCTTCCTCCAACCATCCTCCTCCCAGGGACATCACCTGTGAATGGGCCATTGAAGGCTCTCACAGGACTGATAACATCACCTCATTCCATTGGGAGATGTTCCACTCAGTGGGAGGAGCCAAAGCCTTTTCACTGAGTTAAAACCAGCAATCCCAAACACCAAGGGAGCCTGTTCCCACTGGATTCCCAGAGGATGACTGGACCTTTTCTTGAGGATCATCTCTACTCCAACAGAGAGACATCTGTCACTCTGGGAGGACTCACTTTGGGCTGCTTCCAACACCCTGACCAACAGGGTGTCAGGTTTGCATTCTGACTCTGTCAGTGATCCTTTGTACTATTGCATTTATCTTATTTTTTTTTACCTTTTTTGTTCTTTGTTTCTTCTCTCTCTATTAGATTGTATTTCTGACTTGGGGTCTTACTGGTTTTGCTTTCAAACCAGTAAACAAGTCTAGTTACCGATAACATGGGAAGGAAAGAGACATTTTTTAATCTATGAGTTAAAAATCTAAAATATATTTATAAAAGATTTTCTATGTATGATGACAGATTGAGATATTAGTACTTTAGAATGCATATATCACCTGTGAACTACATGCACCCCAAAAAGCCAACAGCTTTTTTTATGGAATGATGATTTCTTAAAACTTAAGTGTATTAAAAGCAATCTAGAAAAAAGGGAGGAAGTTGTAGCGGAACAAAACAACCCACAACCCCGAACCCAGCAGTTTCCCAAATTACTCTAACCTAATTACAGGGTTGGAGAACTTAATCTGGGGCATAGACTTGTGTTTCCTGAACTGTAATGTGTATTTCTTTATAAAGCTGCATAGGAAGTTCTTTAGGAAACGGAATTTGTTTCTGAAGTGAAGCAGCACAGCAGTTTGAGTGTGTCTGCACTCGAGCTAATGAGAACAACAATGTTAACTGGAAGAGAACCCAGATGGGAGAGTCTCCCAACTCTTCCTACTCTGTTTTATATCCACACAAAGCATTACAAATGTCATTTAGAGATCCCAGTGTAGGCCCACCAACATGGTCGGGGCCTGAGGGAGTGTCTTTTCAAAGAAGAGAGGTTAAGGGAACTGAGCTTGAAAGAAACAACAAATTGGTGTCTTCAACTCTAAACTGAAGCAGTCCTGAGCAGACAGTCAGACTTGTGAGGGAGGCACAATAAGGACAAAAGGCACAAGTTGCACAAGGAAAGTGAAGCATTCTTCGACATGAAAGCAGTGAATACTCAGAACAGACAACAAACAGAGGGACAGTAAAATATCCTTAGAGATTTTCAAAATTCAACTTGGCAAGCCCTGTAGACACCTGATCTAACTTATAAATTATCCTAGCTTTGAGGTCAACGTGGGGCTGTATGACCTCCACAGCAGCTTTCCAACCTAATTTTTTTGTGATCTGTGACAACTGAGGAATAGGAAATGTTTTTAAAATATTATACAGACACCATCATCTTGATGGATATACTGCTACAATGCTGTGTAAGGAGTGAAAGATTAGGGACTTCAGTATTTATTTTAATTAAATTAAAGCTTTGATATTCTATAACTGCAGTGTCTGAGATAAAAATATTCTCCAGAAAAGCCATTTGCTTTTTGACATATATGTATGTTTGTCTGTGACTGTGGTAAAAATGCTACTTCCTTAAAATTGTCTTGTTTTCCATCATGACTTTTTGGGCCAAATGATGAAGAAACAGGAAGAAAAGAGATAAAATGTGTTTCTCTTCTTAGGTTATTATTCCTCAGACAAGCAATGCTCAAACAGGCTGTAAGAACATTAGGACTCAGAGCAGCCTACACTACTACTGTTACAAGAATCACTTTTACTGCCTGAAGAAATAGCTGAAGGCATTACAATAAAATTCTTTACACTAAAGTATTTATATATATTTATATATATGATCAAATGGGGAAAGGACAAACTTACTGATTCCAGCCCATCCTTACTAGAAGACCATAAAATTTCTGCTGTTGGTTATAACTTAGGAATCATTAAAGGAGCATAAATATGATGTAAGGGATTAACCCAGACAGTAAAATTTCTAATAAAAGACAGTAATTGCTGTAATGCCAACTCAGACAAGAAGCATAATTTTATTTCACTGTTTCCCCTTAAATTGTATCTATACTGGAAAAAAAAAAAAAAAAAAAAAAAGCTATACTGGAGGTTACACAAAATGTGTTCCAGAAATGAATGAAGTAAATACTACCTCCAAACTACTTTATGACTTCCTGAGCCTCATGTCATTGTGTTTTAGTAATGCTATACAGCAGTTGAAAATAAACACTCAGTCTTGAAATAATTTTCCCTACATTAAACTTAAATTTTAGGTGGGTAACTCTCTGATCCACTTCATCCATCACCCTTCCTGACTATCTTTTCACCTCTGGCAACTGCTGACTGTCTAAATTAAGGAGTTATCCAGATTCAGAGAAATCAAACCCATTAAACCTCTCATCCCACACAGACACTAAAGAAATCCTAAGCATATAATCCTCCCTCAGACCTTCCTCCTTACTGGATGTTAAATTTCAAACCCTGCCTTCACTCTTGGTTACTGGCTGGCCCATTTATCCTGCTTGGCCATAATGCCCCAGGGAAAAGTCTTCCCTGCCACTGTAAGAGCACCTGATGCTTGAGCTGGATTTGGCATCAGCAAACAGCTTGCAAAGTGAGTAAGGTGAGATAATCAAAGCTGTATTTTAATAGGAACCACTTAGATTGGGTGAGAGGGAGCGTCAAAGAAAGACCAGCTGGGAAACAGAAGTAGGGTTTAGCAAGGAGATTAGAGGGAAGATATGGACAGATGGAGAATGTGAACAGAAATTGAACTAAGACCCAAATTCATGATGTACAAAATGCATGAAGTTCTGAAAAAGAGCCAAAAAGGCAGGCTTCCTCTGCAGTCTCACACCAAGGGAGAAATTTCAGGCTCTGCATCAAAATTTCACAGAGATGTCTAAGCCATATCTTGTGACAGACTTACCCCTCTATTTGGAGTTTCTAAAGAGTTGACTTAGGCAGTGCAGCACTAACCAACCTGGCTACTGTTAATTCCTCTCTCATATCTTCATTTTAAATGCAGGGACTGCAAGCACTTACCCTGACATTATGGATTCCATTCCCTGAGCTGAACACTGCAGCAGGTAAATCATGTTTTTTACCAGAGTTCAGCTCCTTCTTGGGAACAAAATTGAAAATTTTTTTTGAGAAACTGAACTGAGAAGATAAGCACAAATGAAAACCTGCTGTCTCCAAGTGAGCTTAGAGAACTGTTGACAGGATAGCTTCTGAAATTCTGAATTGGTGTCAGCAGAGCCAGCCTTGTCCTGTAAATAAGAAATTTGTCTGCACTATGATGCCAATCTGTCAGCAGCCATAAAAGCATGCTGAAGAGACCAGAAAATAGTGGAAAGACTTTTTATAATGTTCCAGTGATTTAAATGAAAGTGATTTTAAATTATTATTTTTATTATTTTTCTTTTATTCAGCTTTAGCACTTAGACAACAATTTATAAACCTAATTTTAACTGAATCATAGCTTTTTCTGTGCAGAACTGATAAAATTAAGAAATTCACTGTTTTGAGAGACAAAAAAAAACAGGAAATAAGAACACAGAAGACTCAGAAGACAGGCTTTTTGAGTGACCATGGGACCAAAACCAGTCTCAGTCATCTAGAACCTTACTTGAGTCATTTGAGAAATTAGTGGGATTAATTTTATTCTAAAGTAAATTTTATTCTAAAGTAAAACCATAACATAAGTGGATTAGCTACTGTTCCCTTGGAATACTTCTGCCTGTAGATTATAACAGCAATATACAGTGACCAGAGCAGGTGGGATTTTTCACCACCAATATCTAATGTTAAACATGTTATTTCCAATCCTTTATACCTATGGCTATGTTGTGTCAGCCAACGAAGACAAGAGATTTCCAGGCTTCTGAAGAGAAATGAAAAGAGAAAACTGAAATAGGGAGTAAATGCCTCTTCATCTAAGGGATGGAAGGAACAAAAGAGGGGACATTCAGGCTATTTGCTTATGCTTTTCTCAGTTTCCTATCTTTTAAATGAAGACTGCATCACTGCAGTCACTCATATTAGAGAAAGGGCCATATATATCTGAGTGGGGTTTTTTTCTCAGCTCTCTGTCCTGTATTGATACAAATTAACATCAAAGATCTGCATGACACTGTGTAAGAAGAGCCATGAATACTATAGAAAGTTGCTTGTAATTTTAGAATTTATTTTTTAAATATAATTCTATTATTCATAGTGCTCAAGACATTCTTGGCTTTGAGAAGAAAGCAGTCACGTAGGCTCTCTATCCCTTGATTTTATTTCCAATATTCAGGTGTAGCACAGTTTCAACTAAAATCTATCAGTTCTAAGGCATCTGTGCTATTGCAGTTATAAAGTTCATATCTACTAAATATCCCAGGCCACAGATTGAGATAATCCATCCTGTGCCTCTACTGGATGTGAAGAGTGGTAAATATTTGTCCTATTTAAAATAATGTTTAACACAATGAAAGAATCTTATGTTGTCATGCTTTGGTCTTTTTTCTAGTTCAACACAGCCAGATCCTTCAGATGCCTCACCAACATTGTCTGAATCTTTTATCCTTTTTCTTATGCTCTGCTTTGAAACATCTCATCCTCTAACTGTTCAGGGGTGCTGAAGAATACTAAACTGCATTTAGTATTAAAGCTGCAGTCTCACCAGCCACTGAGCAGGGTAGAACAACTGCAACACATATCCTAAAAAGGCACCACTTGTCAGTATTTCCCAAGCCTTTCATGCAAGCACTTTACATTTTTAAGTCATATTAAGTCCGAACACTTGCTACTACACTGGACCATTTTCACTACTGTTATTGCCTAATCATCAATATTCCTGTTTTGTTTTGTTTTCTTCTGTACCTGTATTGTCTGTATCATTTTTGAAAATTTGGAACATTGCTCTGAATTGCAATTATGCTTTCCAAAGTAATTGTGTTTCCTATATCAATCTAAAAATGCTGTATGAGTCATTTCTTCATACCTTAAATTGGAATTGAATTATTAAAGAGTAAAGCCTAGGACAAGCCCCTGTTTGATACACTTAAAACTGCTTTGCTGTTTGACAGTGGCCATATTGACAGAAGATATTCACTTCCAGCTGGCAGATGGAAAGAAAACTTCCATTTAAAAATCACAAATTGAAAAATAATTAGCTCAGCAATAATGTTGTGTTGGATTAAGAATGTAAAGAAGGGCAGCAGAAGAGACTATTTTTATGAATATTTAATAATGAAATTTTATCTTGCAGCAATATTATGCAAAGCCATATGTCTATCTTAAATTATTTTTATTATGAAATCACTGTCTCAGAAAAGAAATGCCTGTTTAGAAGGATTTTGAGGATCAGAACCAAAGTTAATTCTAACATAGGGAAGCCTTAATAATTTAAAAACTAAGGAACAAGCAAACAAACAAACTGTTAGATGCCATTAGCACACATTGCATTTTGAAACACTGATAGCACAAAAAGATCTGGTCTACCCAGTATTTCTACAGATAAGAAGCAAATTTTTAAAGATCTGGTACACACTTTAATAATGCTGTGAAGAGTATAACAAACACAAACAGATTTAGCTCAAAGATTACTGACATGACCTTCATGTCATCCTTTTGTTATTTTTATTTTTTGGGGGTGATTATATGGAGTATATCTAGTTCAACAAATATTTTTCATATTTTTCCTAAGGGAATAATGTAGAGATTTGAATGCTAAATGTAGAGATTTATATGCTAAAAATAAGTTAGGAATTATTATAAACAAATTAGCCTTCTTCAGGAGAAAACTTAGTAGGAAGGTCTGTCCTAAGTGTAACTCAAACAAGCTCAAATCCCAGTAAGGAAAACCAGTCCAAACCAATGACTGGCTCCTTTTGGACACAAAAGCAGTACAGCAGATAATTTACATCAGCTAATTTGATCTATTGTTCAGCTTTTACTGCACAAAAATACTTGCTAATAAATCACAGACAGCTCTTTCTTTCTAACAAAGATTTTATGGGCATTGTTCTTCTGCTCCTTTTGGAAAATGTACATTTATTTTATCAGTATAGCTTTCAGAGCTTCAGTCAAAGGTGCTCATAAAACTGTAGACAGAATAAAATGCAAGAAGCCAGAATTATCAGGAGAACATATGAAAGAAATCCTCTTTTTTATTTCAGTCTGACAATTCCTCTGGTAGAACTTTTACCTTCTTATTCATGCCAACTACAGTAACCTGTGGCAGGAGAGGAGATGGAGATCTGAAGAAAAACAGAGCTGAAGTAGGTCAAAATTTGCTCATAGGTATGTGCCCCTCTGTCTTCTGTGCCTGTTTTATTCCACTGTATAAACTTATACTGAGTATTTATTAGTTTAAAATCAGGAACATGACATTTACCTATTTCCACACCAAATATTCCAAGTATTCTTAAAAGAGATAACCACGGTAACTAAGTCAACCAGAAATGAACACAAAGATACGATTGTACCTCTGTCTTTCTTTGTCTTTATGGAAGATAAAATACTGAGGGATGGGATTCATGGCCAGGGATGGTTTTCTTAATGTCTGTATAAGAGCTGGCTTAAAAGGAAAATGGATAAGCTGAAAGCAGGTGAGAAAAGGCCCAAGTGATATAAAACCAAGGCTCTTTGTCAACTTTGCCATAAATCTCATGCTTTATAAAAGACTGTTACAGAAAAAGAGCGAAGATTATAATAATTTTCTATTATGCATTAATGTCCCTTGGTTGAATAGAGAAGGTGTGGAATCAATGAATAGAAAAGTATCAGGCAGAAAAGACTGACCCAGTTAAATGTGCTTTAGAAAATAATGTTAACGTGTTGCCCAAATGTGGGATATTCTGTCTCTTTGGAAGATCTGCCAAATGGAAGAAAGATGCTTCACTTGAGTCCCATAAATGTTATTCCAAAGGATTTAAAATACTTCACAGAAAACAGTAGCTTGAAATGTTAACGGGACCCCAAATTGTAAATAATTCAGACCACTGGTGGAAAAAAGAATTTTAAATCAAGCTAAAACCACATGGTTAAGGGAAAAGATAGATAAGTCCTATTTTATTATTTACATGGACATAAGATTGTTGAGAATTGTTCCTAAATATGACAGAGATTGGCTTTGTAACTCTGTTCCCAGCGCATTTGTTAGGAGCACACAAAAAAAAGCACTTGACAATATTCAAGTATAAAAGGAAATTGGTGGGGGAACATCTACACCTTCTCTGGATTGCTGGCCTGAATTCAGGCTCAAGATAAGATTTCCCATCCATAAGCAATGAACCAGCATTATTCAGGCCTAGTGATTTAGCCTGGTGCTAAGAGTATCAACACACTGTCAGATATTCCTGCATGTGCAGTTCAGAAACTGCATGAAATCCATATGAATTATGCAAATCAGACTTCTCCCAGATCATTCTTTAGGACTGGTTTATATACTCAAAATGAAGGACCAGTTGCCACCAGTGTCTGGAGAATTTTCATTAAACCACAGCCCAGCGATGTCACTTAGAAGCAAAGTAAAAAAAAAAAACTTTGCACTTTAAGTTTAAATACTTCCAAAGATGGTTCCTCACTCAACACCTGTCTGTACTGAAACCCAAATAGCAGCTGTTTCTGGAAAAAGGTAATTACTCCTTTATATAGAAGTATAGTTTTTACAGAAATCAAAATGTTTTTCTCTTTTTCTGGGCTGAATCATGAAACTAAACTGGAAAATGAAAGTCACTGAATTAAGCCTTTTGCAGTACAATGATGTGACTATCTATGTCTCAGACCAAAAATTCTTCTGAATATTTTACAGTAACTAAAAAAGATATAACAAAGTACCAACTCCTTTTTAGCTGGAATTAGGCTCTGATAACAAGAAATCAAGGGAAACTCCAATGTCTTGTGCTTCAACAGTACAAGAATTATGTTACCTGAAATTTTGGCATCTCATGAAGAAATGAACCTACTGCTTCTGAGGAACCTAAGTGAACAGAAATATCCACCTTGAAACAGGGTAATTATCCCTACCATTTTCTCTCTATTCAGTATCCAGGGAGAATGCTCCTTGCTGAACTACAAGTCTGCTGATCAGCGTAGTCCTGAATAAACAAGCAAAACATCATGGATATGATAGATGGAAGGTCTTAATTCCACTGGGAACAACTACCTTGTTTTCCTTTTTCAGTGCTCATATGTACAGCATGTCTGATGCTGCAAAGGTCAGTTGTGGATGTCCCATCTCCCTGGAAATATTTAAGACAGGATGGGATGGGGATTGGAGCAACCTGGTGCAGCGAAAGGTGTCCCTGGTGGCAGGGGAAGTTGGAATTAGATGAATTTTAAAGTCCTTTCAACTGTGATTCTGTGAAATCATAAAGTCCTAACCTTCTAGTTGTAAAGTTGAAAACTTCAGAATACCACAGAAGATGATACACATTAATATGTTATTAAAGCCATCTAAAAGCAATTCTATTCTCAAAATCAGTATAATTCTGTTCTTAATATAGCAATAGAAGAAATCTTGCATTTTTTATGTAAATAAAGACACATTTTGAAGGGATTTTCCTTGAAATATTTTTTTTTTTTACTACATTATGAAGACTTGATTTATTTTTGCCTTACAAGTATGGTAAATCACACCAGATAAAAATGTCAAGAAAAGTGTCTCTTAATAAACATATTGATAGGATTTACTCTCAGTGTCAAAGCTTAAGTGTACAGTTTCCACCCTAAAGCTGACAGGCTGTTGACAGATGTGTCTTTGCATTAGTTTCACGAATACAAACATTTCTGCTGAGCCTAGGCATTGCTTAGCTGTGGATGTTTTGTGTTTGTGACAGGTCATGTGCAAGATCTTCTGCAATTTGCCTCAGTTTAGCTGAACAGACATTTTGCATCCAAAGGCAGAAGGAAGACAACTCCCCCCTTTGATTACACATATGCAATCTGCACAAGTGCCAAAGATAACTGTGACTGGCATGTGACTCGATTCTGTGGCTCACTGGTGTGAAGCTGTTTCTTTATTATGAAGGGCAGGAACTCACTTTTTTTTTTTGTTGCTTCTGAATGGATGAACTGCAATTTTCACTTCAGACTCTTTTGAGAGTTCCTGGTGCTATCATGCAAACCACTCCTATCTATGGCTGTTCATTCTGTTGAACCCTACCACGATGTACTTACTCGACAGCCTAATAAAATCAGTGCTGGGGAGCTCACTGCCACAGGGACAGCAAGAGACACAGAGCTAAGAAAATGGCAAATTTGGGTATCTTTGCAAAATGTCTATTCCAATGGGTTGCTTTCACAACTTTTTTTGGTGCTGACAAGATACAAGTCTTATTTTTTTCTTGACTCAGCTATATTTGATTACTAATATGTATCACTAATGGACAGCACATAAAAACTACTAATGGGGATATCATGGCAAGCAATACTTTTTCTTTGGATGAATAGGGAGCCACCATCTATATTGTCTTTAGTGTTCACATAGAGCAATGACTATGACAGACAAGCAAGTGGAATTGTAATGTAACCACACAGCTTGTTGTCAGAAAATTAAATGTGCCATCACTGAAAGTAATGTTACGTGGATTTTTTTGTTATAAGATTAGCTACCAGGTTACTTTTCAGCCTTTCACTCATGCTAGATTAGATAAAACTTTGCAATAATTTCATTTACAAGCTGCATTAAAGAAGAAAACTATATTTAAAGCAACAGTTCTAAGACACAGAGAGATAATTTAATCATCATAGTCATAGACTCCATAATATCTTTTTCCTGGAATGTTGCAAATAAACCATTTTCCATTGGAAGAAGTGCATGACTGATGAAAGGGCACTGTCTGAAGGACAAGTTATCATTTTGTTGTAAATCTTAGAAAAAGATCAGTTTTATTATTACTCTTTTAGATCCATCAAGTGATCAACTTTTTTGCTCAATTGTCATGAAAAATGTCTGTGAATCATATACATTAATACATGAACACCCTTTCCACCTGCAATGTTTATGAATGCAGACAAAGACATAACTCTGATTCATGAACTATTAAAAAGTGATGGGATATTCATCCATGCAAAAAATATTCATCTACACATTCCATTTCCTTAAGGTAGTGAAAGATCAATCTTTCATTTCCATTTTATTCTTTTATGTTCAGCTCTAGTAAATTCTCTTTTTCAGAGTGAGCTGTTTTGTAAGCTTTTCTGTACTGAACTTCACTCTTTTGAATGACGTAGTTGTCCCCTTCCACCTTTCCATTTTTTTAACTAAGAAATTAGGAACTCTACACTCAGGAGATACAAAAGTGTACACAGAGAATTAACAAAGACTTTAGCTGTTGTTCGCACTGTACATACACAGAATGAATAAAAAACCAGTCCGAGTGTCAAAAATATTTCAAAGGTAAGGCAGCATCTTACATTCACACTTAGAAGGATAGTCCAAAAGTCCAAAAAGTGATCCTATATTTAAACTTAAGTATAACAACAACATCATGTGGCTCCAACAAGAAAGATGTACTGTTGAAAATATGTCAACAAAGTTTACGCTTTGCCAACGACACTGTGTTTATGCATTCACAGAACTTTTGAATGTGATAAAATGTACAAACGAAATCACTGTCCAGTCTTTCCCATGCTTCAAGATGATACAGCCCTAAACCCACGGTATAAACAAATGGACATGCTGGAGGGAATACTGTAAGTCTTGTGGAATCTAGATAATTTAAATCTTCTACTGTAGAACTCTCCTTCATGATATAACTGGACTGAATAATTGAGAATTGAAATAGAAGCTGCAAAAGCAATTTATGCCCCTATTTCCAGATGCTGATGATTCTTCAAGAATCGCTGTAAATATTTTCTTTCTCGTTGGTCATGTGTCTTTTCCTCCTTTAAACTTCACGTACCTGATCTCAGTATAAGCTAACTGAAGCTCAGACATATAAATGAACAAAACTCTAACTGAGAGTATAACAAGCTTAACAGATCATCAAAGCTGAAATCAGCCATGATGACCATGGGAAGTTTGCAGAGGAGCTTCCTCAACTCTGCTGCATGGCCAAGCTAGTGCAGTTCACTTTATATTCATGGAAGTCTTTTTAATTTCCTTGCGTTTGTCTACTTGCACCTTACCTTCCATTAACATGTTACACTCCTTTATTTAGGCTGCAACTACTTTGAGATATGGGTTATTTGCTGCCTGATAGCTGCACACCAGTGAACAGCATATAGCTCATTGCTGTTTGGGTTCAAGGCAAAATCCTAGAGAATATGTTGGCAAAAAAAGAAACAATGGTGTGCCAGCTCTTTGTTTTCATGTCTCACTAAAGTATAATGCATGTTTTCAAACTCTGATGTAAAGACCTTTAAACAGTGACCTGTTTATAGAATTCATCATCCATCATAGACAGATACAATTTCTATCAAATATACATATGAGTCTGTGAAATAAGCAAATTGAATAATTTGCTTTTAGAAATAGCTTTACTATACTTTTTCAAATATATAGTATTTTACAATATTGTACCTACTCTCCAATATTAAGTAGAACCCAACACTTTCTTATAATCAATTAGCAGCATCCTCCAAATCCTCTAAATGAAACTTCAATGCTCATGCTAGTTTCCCCCACTGTGCTTATTGTTCATTAGCAAATGATGTTTATATGAAGTGCCAGTGCCATAACTATGGCTTTCCGTTCAAACTTCCAAGTATGTTTTCCAAGCAGTAACAGCATGGGAAGCATTTATACTGCACAAATATGTGAAGCTGCAGGAACTACTTACAGTGGGAGCTTTGGAGAGTATAAGCAGATAATGTTGTATTTGAAAGCCACCACAAATTATCAGAGAAAAAAAACCCTCTTTATCCTATCCAGTCTGTACTAATCACTTGTATTCACAGATACCTGAACATAAAAGATAAATATTGCTGAATGGCAACTCGTCCAGAGTTCTGTAAAGATACTGATGCATCAACTGACAGAAGGGAATTGTCTCAGGTAAAAAGACAGCCAAGAACATATCATAGTATAAAAGTATTTTTTTTGCCAAGACTTATTTCTCTTATTCACAAACATCAATCTGATTCCCAAATATGAAATCTTACTTCTCAAGGAAAAGAAGTACTGCAGAAATGAAAATTTTGATCCTACTGATATCAGTCTCCTCTGACCCCTATAAGAAACAGCCCTCAAACCTTGCATAACTTCCTGATAATCCTCCTTATCTAAAAGAAACAAATTAAAAATGGATTTCTGATATGAGACCATTTGGTCTGGGAAAGATAAAAGATATACACACTGGGACACAACACTACCCCCAGAATCACACAGGGCTAAGAAACCTCATGAGGGTCAAAGAGGACAGCTAACTAAGGCAATTATAAATCTGGCCTTATCTGCCTCTTAGAAGGCACATGCAGTAATTTCAAGGTAAATGCACTACAGACTGTGCTACAAGAGCTGGATGTTGTATGATTAGAAAGGAATGTTTACAATTTTCTGAAGAATTGTCAGTAATTCCTATACTGGCAATGAATTGCCATATAAAACACAAAATGCCATCCAAATTCTGAAAATGAACTTTTTGTGTAACTTCTTGGATATTAGTAGGACTAATATGGCTTCTCTGTTTCCTGGCAAAGCAGTGAAGGAAATAACCATTGCTTTAAACAGCAGATATTCCCCTGGAATTTCATCAAGGTGTGCAATAAGACCACATACACAAGTATTGGAAATGAATGTGTCTGTCCTCATGCTGCACTGATAGTTGTAGAATTGCATATTATTAAAAAAAAAAAAAAAAAAGTAAGCAAATACTTCTTACCATAAAACCCTCAGTGTACTGAAACTGAGCTCTGGAACTGTCTTCTGCTGTGGGGCTCAGGGGCTTAGGATCAGACATAGAGCGTTGCATCATCTTTGCTGCCTTTGGGCTTGATGGAGGAACCTTGGCCATGTCAGCATGCAGCATCTTCTGAGGGCTGATGTCATCAGTCATGGGTTTTTCATAAGGTACAAATGCTGACTCTATAACTTTGCTTGGTGAAACGGGTGAAATGGGTGAATAGAGGACTTTGGGAGATTTGGGAGGGGAAGGGACTACCTGTAATGTGGACTCTGGACGAAGGTGGGATGAGTATCCTATCTCTAATGGTGTTGGACGTTTTTTATCTTTCTGAGGAGATGAAGCTGACAGATATTGGGGACTTTGGGTGTCTGATGCTGTCTCTGTTTGACATCCCAAACTCTCTCCTTTATATGTCTTTTCCGGAGCTGAAATATGCTTTATGATTTCAACCTTAGCATCCCATCGGGCCCTGATTGAAGGTGTTCTTATTGTTCCTACAGGTTCTGTTTGCACAGAAATCTCTGCCACTGTCTGAACTGCGATGCTAGATACCTTGGAGAATGGTTTAGCTTTGTCTGCCTCAGTCGTGCTCTCGCTGTATTTCCCCACACGAGGCTTCCTTCTGGATCTGCTGGAAAGATCCCATTCATCTTGATCTTCATCATCTGTCTGAACACTTGTATCAACACTCTTCTTAGGTCTCCGTCTCCTGTTGTTGTAACCTCTTTCTGCTCCATCCTCATCATCAGTTTGCACTCCACTGTCCACTATTTTTTTGAAACACCGGGGCTCTTCTTCCAGAGTCTCCTCAAACTCCTCATAGGGTCCACGTAATTTTGGCATAGAACTTCTCTTTTTCAATTGCTTCTCCTCTCTAACATCGATATCCTTAAGAGACATTTCTGAAACTGAGCTTAGGATACCAGATCTGGGAATGTACTGTGCAATGCCATCAGACTGAACTGTATACCATGCTTGACTCTGTGGAATTTCAATACCCAGCACTCCTGAAGCTGTAGTGGTTGTGTCATCAGTAGGCCAAAATTGGCCATTTTCTGTGCTTGCATACTGTCCTTCCAAAAGTGTTTGATCTGTGGTAGTTTGTGGTGAGCCAGTTCCTGAAGGGTCATAACCATATTGATATATTTGACGAAGTTTTTGCTCCTCTAGCTGTTGGTGGAGCTGTTGTTGAAGTTGTTGGAATTGTTCAAGCTGCAACTGCTGCTGGGCTAATGTCTCTTGTCTCATCATAAACTGAGCTTGTCGTTCCTCCTCCTGCTGAAATAGGAGATGATGTTTCATGGATTGCAACTCCTCAAGCTTTTTTTGCACCATAAACTTTTCTTGTTCCCTAAATCTTTGAATTTCCTGACGTTCCCATTCCAGCTCTTCTGCAAAGCGCTGCTGCTTAATTTTCTCAAGCTCAAGAAGTTCCCGCTCCAAATCAAGCTGCTGCTGTTTGCCTTCTTCAGGGGCAATGAGAAGGGCAACCTCATCATCAATTACATCTGTATAAACTTCAGATGCTGTAGTTAAAGCAGGTATCAAGCTGGTTGGCTCAGTGGTAATCGTTTCTATAGAATGAGGGGGTAACCCCGTCTCCATGCCAATGGCAGTAATTGCTTTATCTTTTTCAGCCGCCACAGTTGTCAAGAAACTATATGACCTTGGGAGTGGTTGAGTCTGTTGCAAAGTTGATAAAGAGGGCACTGAGTCAATTGGTTGGAGAGTGGGTAAATCTCTGACACTCGTGCTGAAAATAGAACCTGGTTGTGTGGTGATGGCAAATGTGGATGGGATTGGAGTTGCTACTGAAGAATAAACAACACCATTGGATGATCTTAAAACACTTCCAACGCCAAGCTGGGAACCCACAGATGATACCATTCTTGCTTGGGAATACTGTGGTGCACTGAGCCCAAGGCCAGAAATCTGACGAGTCTCTGCATATGGACCTGTAGTCTTGCTTGAGTAATCCATAACCTCACCTGAAATTACAGTGCAAAGTTACAGTCCAGTCCCACAAAAGAATGCTGCTTTGCGGATTCTGAAAGTCATCCCATCTTGATGAAATAAATGGGAAGGGGAAACTGCATGCAAATCTTCAGGTTAATGATCTACTTTAGATGTGAAGGAAACAGCATTTCTGAACATGCAGGCACATGCAGGCACCTCTGTGCAAACACGTAAAATGAAGAAATGAAAAACACGTGTAATCCGAAATAACTTTTCACACTGTCCAAAAGAAAACAAAACAACAGAAGGAGGGGAAAAACAATAAAAAATTATCCTGAAATGAGGTGAGGAACATCAAAATTATATTTCAAAGAAAGATCTGCTGCTGTGTCATACTGACCTGTAGTTACTCTTCCAGAAGTAAGATCTACTGCTGTATCAGTTGCCCCAACTCGATAATCAAAGCTATTCTTGCTTCTGTATGCAAATAGTCCAGCTTCTGATAAATTTGTGTCAGACATAGATGGTTTCATACCTCCAATTCCTCGGTAGCCATATGACCCTGAACGATCATACTGATAATGGTCATCTCTGTAGCCAAAGCGATCTTCAGGAAGTGTAGTAGAAGGCTGCTGTGCTGTACAGCTCCTACCAAATGGCAATTTATAAACCATATCACAGCAGACAGCTCTTCTCCCTGCAGTCAGATCTACAGGCTTTTCATCATCTTCTATCACTGTTGTTATGATACCTGAAGTAGTTTCATCCATTGTTACTACTGTTCTGTGGGATTTTGTAGTGCTAAGGTCAACTGCTCCACTCTCTGATGGCTCCTGAGAAGTGGAGAGATCAGTCCAACCATTTGTAACACCAACGGGTGGTACAGTAACAGGCTTTGTAGTAGCCCATGTCACTGCCTGTGTTGAAGTACCTAGTGATAAATTTATTGGCACTTCATCTCTACCTGCAGAGAAGGCCTGGCTGCCTGTCATTCTGTAGGCAGGCTCAAAATGTTTTGATGTTGTCAGCTGAAGCGGTGTTGTCATGGCATGTCCCAGATCCACAAGGCTGTCCGTGCTGGTGGTGTAGCTCACAGTGGCAGTGCAGGTCATTACAGTCACTGTCTCAGTGACTACAGGCAGAGAAGTATCAGCAACACATGCAGTGCTAAGGTTTATTATGGATGGCTGGACAGTACTTACTGGCCGTCCACTTGCGTCACTTGCTGGCATTTGCCTTCTTACATCCATGGGAACAGCAGAGAGATCCATACAGCTGTCTCTCGTTTCAATGTCCATCTTGGTTAACGTGCGAAGATCTATGACATCCCCCAAAGGATGGAATCTTCCATTCTCTCTGTATCTGGGTTGGTCTACAAGATGTAGTGGCTCTGGAGGTATAGTAATAGCAACACTACCTAAACCATAACCAGGCAGTGGACCCTTAACCACAGACACCGTGGTCTTGGTTATGTCTGTTGTTACTACTTCTGATTTTGAGCTCGGTATTTTTTCAAAAATTGATTGTGTTGTCACAGGAATAGCTGGGAGTGCACCTGAAAAATACATACTCTGGCCTGTCATACTTGGAATATCCATAGTTTTCATGGATGTAGTAAAAACTGGTTGCATAGGTTGGGGAATCTGTTCTTTAGAAGGTGTTTCTAAAGGCCAGCTGGTAACAGCCTGGGTAGTTATAGCTTCAGTGGGAGTTCCAGGCTCAGATGGCAATGTGATGACAACATAGGTTTCCTGTGAGGGTTTTGCCAACCTTGGTGAAGATTTGTTAGAGTGTGGAGACAAAGGGGAAGTGGGAGATGGTATTTTGTATTCAGCTGTGGATACCAAATTCAGAGTCATACTTGAAGTCAATGACAAGCTTACTGGTTTGGGCTGTGTTTCTGCTGGCTTATGAACAGTTATTGGGAGTGGAGGAACTGCTGGTTTAGGAGCAATTGGAGGTTTAGTTACTTCAGGGGGTCTGTGACTGAAAACAAGCCCTGCTGGAATGGAGGATGGCTTGGGTGGTACAGGAGGTGGTGTTGGGGTGTATGTTTTTGTGATAGGTACCACATGATCCTTTATTACAGCTGTGGAGTCTAGTCTTGGAACACTTGTGACTGGAGGTACCACTGTGGGAACAGTTGCTGCTGGAACCTTAACCTGTGACTTCTTTTTGGGATAAATGGCTGGCTTGGGTAAAATAGGTGGTGGTGGTAATGGTGGTGGAGGAGGTGGTGGAGGAGGAGGAGGTGGGGGTGGAGAAGGATGTGCAGTAGAATCCAAAGAAGAGCTTCTAAAAAGAGAGAATACTTTGGCTGGAACAGCAGGAGCTGAGGAAGGCACAGAGACCATGCTGGTCTTACTTACAACACTGTGAGTGAGTACAGAAGGTGTTTCTGATGCAGGCTCTGTAACTGGTACTGGTGCTATGCATGTAGGTGGTTGCTCAGATGCTGCATTAATCAAATCAATCCTTGTCACATCAACACCCAATTCTTTGTGGGGCTCTTCATGATGAATTTTGACACTGCCAGCCTCTACTGTGCTTTTAATTTTTCTAGGTGCTTCCTTCTCTGCTTTGGAGGTATCAAAGGTTATGGTATCTGCTGCATATTCCTTGGATTTTGTAACTGTAGTTGCCACTACCAAAGGTACAGTTTCAGGCAAACAAATGGCAGTTTGCTCCACACTCTCTGCATCTGATTCAAGAGATGTTTTTTTAGTGGTTCCAGCAATAGATTCATAAGGCATGCTCACTTCAGAGTACTCTTTTGCAGATGTTAAGGGAACCTGTGTTACTATGCCAACACCTTCAGAATCTGCTGATTTACTTACACTGTCTGCTGGACCTACAAAACCTGTGGCTGCACTATCAATAGGGGAGGAACTATCTGTGGTACAAACCGAAGATGTAGATGATGTTAAGGAAGCTGTATCAGAAGGTAAAACTGATGCAGCACCCTCTGATGTCTCAGAATATGCCAATATTGATGTTTCATGAGAAATTATTTCTTGAATTTCTCTGGCATAATCTGTTAAGTATTCATCTTCAATTTCCTCTGCTGTAAAGTGCTGTGTTATTTTAACATCTGGAATAGAAAGTGTTGTGCTACTGACAGGTGATACATCTGAGATTGCTGAAGTAGTGCTTGATGTTAAAGATGTACTATCCACTATTTCTCCACCACCAGATACCTTTGTATCAGATGTAGGAATGAAATCTGAAGCTGGTTGTGTTGGACTAGACCCAGGCGTTAGCTGCATTTTCTGTCTTTTCATAAGCTCTTCATAAGCAGCTTCTGCATCTAACAAATGCTTTTCCTCAATGGTGGAAGTTACTGTGCTGTCTAATACAACTATTTCATGACTTTCTGGGATAATGTAAGAACTAGAAACAATATCTTCTTGAGGCACAATAGTATGTAAAGTCTCAACACTATAGTAGTCTTTCTCTAGATCACTAATTTTCTGTGGTTCATCATAGGCCTGTTCTGAAGCTCTTGCTTTTTTCTCTTTTCCTCTCTGTTGTATATATTCACTGCTCTCATCTTGTCTCATAATAAGATTAGTATCAATAGCTCCATTGTAAGTATCCTCTACTAAAGATTCATAAATATAATCCTCTATTAACATTCCACCATATAAAGATTCCTTTTCAAATACTTCATCTTTTTCATTTGACATTTGAAATGATTTGGACTTATGCATCATCTCCTCATATACCTCTTCTGCACTTTTCAATGTCTTTTGACCACTCTCTTCTTTTGGGAGTCCAGTTGGTTTTTCATCTGTTGGTGAGTATAGAGAGACGGCAGTAGGCAATTTGTAAACTTTTTGCACTTCTATTATTTTTTCTGGGCTGATTTCAAAACCTTCAGGTTCTGACTCAATGCTGGGTGAATATTCAGAACAAGAAGATCTGTGCAGCTCTTCCATTTCTGCAGCCTGTCGTAATTCTTCTGTTGGAGATGCATCTTCAATGGGTGAAAGATTACTTGGTGGAGTCTTTGGACGTTCCCTTCTTCTCTGGGCCCTGAGTTCATCCTTGTCCTTTTTAGATTTTTTGCTAGAACTTTTTCTTTGCTGCTGTTCTAATTCACGTTGTTTCTCTTGTTCTTTTAGCAGTTCTTCCTCTTCCCGTAGTTCTTCTTCTTCTGAAGAATCTTCAATAGTGGGAAGAAGAGGACCATGTGTCCGATGCCTTGCTTTGCGCTGCTGTTTGCTCTCCCCTCCCAGTTTTTTGTGACTAGGACTACTGTCACTGTCTTCATCAAGTGATGACACTGAAGTAGGAGATGTACCTGGTGTGAAACTAGAAGCATGTAAACTGGAAGATCCTTCTCCTCTAGATCTATCTTCTGGTGAATCTGTAAGACTCTCCATCTCTAGCTCAGGCTCTTCATCAAAATATAAAATACCTTTCTGTTGTTCAGATACTTCAGAATATTTGTTTGTTATTGTACTATTCAGTTCTATTGTTTTGAAACGTCGAAGGCCTCCTCCTCCAGACACTGCAAGTTCTTCACTGTCTTGACTTTTACTTTCCCTGTATTTTGGCTCTGGGCTTTCATCAAAAGTCTCATCATCGTCATCGTGCCACGAATGTCTTCTTCCTGCATCCTCATCATAGCCTGCACTACTTTTCCGTACCATTCTTCTGTGTTTTCCAGCTGTTCCTTTGGCTTTGCTTTTCACTTCTTCTTTCTTTTGGCTTTCAGCTGCACTGATCTCTTTGAGTTGATTTCTAATGAATTCATCATCTTCAGAACCTGAAGCATCTTCATCAGCACTCATCTCTATAATCTGTTTCCTAATGAAGTCTTCCTCATCACCTGATCCCTGACTGTCATCTCGTTTGTACTCATCACTGCTTGAAGACCCAACACTAGTTCTTCTTTTTCTCCTTGGCACAGGTGAGTTTTCACTCTCACTGCTGTCTTCCACAGAGTCATAGCGTTGTTGTCTTCTTGCTGATATGTCATCTCCTTCATGTTCTTCCTTGTAGTCTGCCTGGGAGGCAGCAATTCCTTTGCCTTCTTCTACGATGGTTCGTTCGCCTTCTTTGATAGCTTTTAAGTCTTCCTTATCTGAACCATAAGATTCTGGAGTGACGGGCAAAGGCTTTGTTTTGGGTTGATCCTTTGTCTGTTCAACATATGTTTCAGAAAGCTCTTTGCTTTTTGCAGATTTTTCATCAGAAAGAGTGCTTGCCTGAGCTTCTAAAATTGAGAGTACGGTACTTTCCAATTTAGCTAGATCTGAGGGGCTTGGTGGACTTTCTTGTGAAATAGTGTCTTTTTTATTAGATTCTTTGAGTAAATCCTTTTCATCAGTGGGGATATGACTTGGAATTTCACCAAGTGAACTTGATATCCCATCAGAAGAATACCCGGTGTCACTCAGACCTTGTGGACTTTTCTGTTGCTGAGAGCTTGATGTGTCTGATTTGTCATCCTCTTTTTCCTAAAAAAATAAATACATAACGCGTGTGTATATATTTATATATAAATTCTTAATGTTCCCTGGCAATTAAAAATACTACTTTTTTTTCTAAAGGATGAGTTCATGTCTCAGATGAAGACTGAACACTAATTTTGTTATCCAAAGCTATTAGAATGTTACAAAAAGCTCCTCAAATTTTGATTTTTTGCATTGACTCTAACTAGGCTTTGTATGGTTGTCCACACTTGCAACTTATTTTACAAGTTTCAAGATGAACTTCTATTTTTCAAAATAGAATTTAATTGTTTTAAGAACACTTAGTAATGATAACCAGCCATTTGATCACATATGCATGGGACAAGTTGCCCAGGGGTTTATTTATTTAAAAAAATTATTTACTATGTTTCAAAGCTGTTTCTTCACAGTTGTCAATAAAAAGTAATAGAGCTTGACAAATGTCTGCAGTATTTCTGGAGTCTGATCCTTTCTTTGACCATTTAACATTTTCTAATTGTCTACAAATATGTCAATCTTCTCAAATTTTGCATTCATGGTTTAATTTTGTTCATTGAAGTATTACACACTGCAACATGCAACACCATACATACAGTACTGAAGCATGATTTAAAGACATTTCGAATGTCCCTACCTATTGGAATGCCCCCTACAGCTGGGCACTGTACAAATATATCTTCAGTTTCCCCTAAAAAACATTTCTTGGTAAACTGGTAGTGCAGAGTAAGCTGCTGGCAGGGCAGTGTAAGGGAGGGAAAGGGAGGAAAGCACGAGGGTCAGACAATAATTAAAGGAAGCAACAAGGCAGGAATTCCTGACTGAGAACCAGAACTAAAGTTTTCCTTCTAATCCATAATTAAACACCCTTAGTCATCCTACCTTCCACATCCTTCTACATCATTCTGACTGACAAGCATTGCTATCTCCTTCTATAAATAACAAAAATACTAAAAATGTCTTCCAGCAAGTATTTCTGCACGAGTTTTACTCCTCTTCTCGCAGCTGTGAAATGCTCTGTACTTAGTGAAAGTATCTCATTGTTCAGCTAAAACACAATTCACTCTACAAAATACAGGTCACCTTAGCTCTTCTCTGGGCTGACAGTTTTAGGAAATGTCCCCACATCCACTGGCAATTTGAGAACAAGCATCCTCATGTCCCATGATTTAATAATACGATGTGACTTTACTTTTGTTAGGGCTCTCAAAAATAGAAGTAGGTAGTATTTACCAGCTTTGCTAATCTAAGTCAGTGATTTCTGAAGTAGAGCAAACCATTTATTTAAAGGTTTAATTTATCAACTTCATTTGTAACATGTTTATTTAAAAAGTAGTTAAAAATACTGTGGAATAAATATACTAGAAAAATTATAATGAATGTTATTATAATTGAAAATTGCATTTACACTCATGTTAAGTTGCTATCAGCTGCAAATATTTTCAAAGTTTTTTTCACACTAACGTTACATTTAGGGTCAAAATATCAAAACCCAAATATTTTTTATAGCACTTTTAAAGCCAGTCAGGTTTAGATTTAATTTACATTTAAGTTATGTGTTCTCACTTTTAGACATATTACTTTGAGTGTAATCATACATTAAAACAATCATATTTATATTAGTATTTAAATTTATATTACTATTACAGTAATATACTAGTTAATATTTTATTCTTTAATCATCATTCACAGGGGTGATTTATTATATGGCTTGCAAAATCAGATACTACACTGAATATAAACTATTTTTGTTTTTACCAACATTATAACTAATATTAAATATTCAAATATCTGATATCACAGCAAAATTCATTGCAAATAAAAATCCAGTGTGAAAACAAACATTTCTAAGGACTTCTTAAATGATAAGGCTGTGGTTAATATACAAACATGGAGTAACCTGTAGTGCTTAAAACAGCTTTGGAAAGGCATCACCATTTGAAACCTACAGCCTTTAGTATTCTGAAAAATTGACTCTTGGATGTTCTTCAGCCCTTAAAGACAGAATTATGAATGGTCTTTACAAAATATCTGCAATGAAGCATAATTAAGCATTTCAGGTTTTGTATTTTATATTTACAATTTTGATCCCTTTATTTAAGAGGAAAGTGTGTAAGAGGAATTTATTTTTCTCTTTAAAAAAGACATGTATCATTAAAACCAAGTGATTCCTCCCTCTATAAAGAGCACATTCCTCACTAAAACTTTGCCTATAACACTTGATGCTATTTGTTTCATTTATGACCAGTATGTTCATACTTATGAAGACATACCCAACAAAACTCACTACAATCAATTTAGATGAGCTACTAAAAAATGCAAACATTGCTCAAGCTCAGAGGGTTTCCCAGGAGCTGGTGGACAGAATGCATCCATCTAGTGAAAGTGAACCTCTCAGATCTTGGTTTTCCAAGATAGGTGATACCATTGGTTGTCAAGCAGAGACAGAAGGCATCAACTGAACAGTTAAGCACAGAAGAAGGTAGAGAAAAACTGCAACAGCTTCAGCTGAGACCAATGTCTAACACCTCCTGTGACCAAACCAGAGGAGATGGCAGTGAATATTGCTATTGCCCACCCCGGTGCTGAACCTCAGTGTATGAAATAAATGACTGCTGGGAATTGCAGGAAACTGGATATGAGAAAGTCTGCTGTTTATACAGTAAGGAGAAGAAAAAGATCTGCAATAAGGACAGACTTCATTTCTCACTAGCAATAAAAGGGATGAGAAAAATCCAACTTTCTTTTTAAGGTTACCAAAATATGAATATATTTTAAAACGTTTTTGTTTGTATCACTGACTGCACCATGGTGCATGCAAAAAATTATCCTGTGTATCATGTTTTGAGATCAATATGCATGTAACTTACAACAAATGCCTATGGGCTTTTTTCCCTATTTTGTGTAGTCTGACATTTAGGATATTGTCACTAGCTACATCTATTCTTAAAGGACTGCTAGCTTATTTTCTGTGGTGTTGGCCATCACATCCACAGAAACATCATTGTTCAACTTACAAACATATCATAAACATGAGATTTTTTAGATGAATAACAAAAAATTGCAGAAACAATCTTGAAAATGATTATATATATTCCACAACTCTTTGAGAATGAAAAAAAATGCATTTAAATTGAAAAGGAAGCAAGCAAGCAAACAAGCAAACAAACACATTTTTTCCCCTTGTAATTCAGGGAGTACTTTGGTACATCTCGAATTACTGGGCTTCTCTGAATATTTGAATGACATTTCCTCTGAGTTTTCCTATTGTGTATTTCTAATACTGGACAAATTTAGCTCTAATACAGACATTGATGAGAGAAAATTCTTAAGAAATGGGGAAGAAGGAGACTTATAAAAGCTGCAGTCTGGATAAGACTTTAAAAACGGCAAATGCAACCTCTTTAACTAATGTTAAAAACGATCCAATGTCAACTGTGTTTGTGCTATTCCAGTGACATTTCTGTGATGCCAGAGTCTGTCAATTATACAACTATTTTGTATTAGAAGTTTTAGCTTTATAAATATTATTCATTCATACTCTTCCTCACTTTTGCTATTCTTACTTGAATATATAAAGCCTAGAGTTCTAAAAACATATTTTATTGGTGAAGGTGGTACTGCAGAGCTAATGGTGGAACCCCATGATCTTGGAGGTCTTTTACAACCTTAATGATACTATGATTCTATGAAAAAGTTCCATCAAAAAAAAAAAAGTCTAAAAGAAAAAAAGTCCTTTTTTAATTAAAAAAAAAGTATTTATAGTTAGTAAGATTATATTCTGTTGCAGAACTTTACTTTGCAAGAGAACTTATAATTTTTAAAAGGTCAGTTTGTTTATAGAAGAAATAGAGATATCTACATTATATAAAAAAGGTTTCACAAAGTGGAAAAGAAACACGGTTGCCTGAACTCTGTAATGTGAATTTCAATTTTGTATTTTCAAAATGAAACATTTTATTTGTATCCAGAAAAATGGCTTACAGGCAAGTCTTATCCTCCTTTTTCTATCTCTCTGGGCTGTGTTTTGTGGCATGTGTTAGACTAATGATGCAAATCAACAAATATTGATATTTACCCAGTTACTCAACTGAAGCACGTGATCATTCCTCAGTAGTCATAAGAAAGTAGTAATAAGGGTACATATATAATATATTTAATATGTTACAAATTTATGCCAATTGACAACATGGCAATGGGTTCATACAGATATGATGAGCTACCTGTGTGTAAATTTGTGAGTTCCAAGATGACAATTAGATACTGACAAACCGCATGTGTTAAACCTCCAAGATTTCCAGGCATCACTGTTACAACAGCTAACTGCTACTGCACATGTGAATAGTCAATATTATAAGACAGTTTCTCAGGAAAAGGACCTGTAAAACATGAGCAGTTAGTTTATTCTTTGGAAAATTTTGAAGATATTTCAAAATATTACTGAAAAAAATGCTTTGAAGAAAAAAAATGGTTTTATGATTCCTTAAATCATACATTGAGACTCAAATATTTTTAGATCGTTTAATAGTAAAGTCACTTTTTTTTTAAAGGATAGCAGATCTTTAATTTCTATTGATATCTATGATTTCTCCTGAACCTGAAAGGAGCCTGCAAAAAGGATAGAGTGAGAATATTTACAAGAGCATGAACAGGATAAGGCAAAATGGCTTCACACTTAATGAGGGCAAGTTTAGATTAGATATTAAGAAGAAATTCTTTGTTATGAAGGTGGTGAATCTGGGCACAGATTGCCCAGAGAAGATCCTGGGAAGTGCACAAGGCCAGGTCAGATGGGGCTTTGAGCCACCAGATGACCCTGCCCATGGCAGAGGGGTTGGAATGAGATCATCTTGAAGGTCTTTTCCAATTCAAACCATTCTATGATTATATGATTTTCCGTGGATTATTCTACTGTTTGTACTGAATCAGAACTTTAGCCTTTTCATGTCTTCAGGAACTTATTTGGGTATTGCTGCCTTTTTCTTTTTTCTCTTTTTTTTAGTGAAAAGTAGGATAGCAGTAACTGCCTATCTTTTACTGGAAAGCTAGAAGAGTTACAAACTACCACTTCCACAGAACTGAATATAACATGACAGCAGTTCTTTTAATTGCAGAAAGGTTGTCCCTTGCCTCCCTGATTAAGAAATATACCTAGCTGAAATCCTCCATATGGTTGTACCCTGAAATACATGTAAATCATTTTCTTCGATGTCTACGTTGGTTTTACCTAGAGAAATGGATGCAATGTGTGATATCTAAATTGGCATCACCTCTTCCACTTTTATCACGTGCTCTCTTGGGAAGAACTGTGTCTAGCAATGTTTGATCAACAGCACAGATAACATTGAAGTACTTCAATAATAAAAAATTAAAAATAGATCAGTTAATTTTACTAAGCACAAGCTAGGTGAGAAACCTTTTTTTATTTTTACTGCTGAAAATTTTGAAATATAGGATTTTCACAAATCTCCTTTTTGGTCAAAAGGAAGTTTCTGGCTGTGTTACTCTAAGCATAATTCAGGGATTCCCTCAGTACAATCATACACCATAACTCTTGATATGACCAAGAGCAGTAAACAGAATATGTGATAGGAGGTTTATTTCAGACAGGAGACTTGGTTTATAAAAATAGTATTTTCCAAAGTAAAATTTCTGAATTAAAATATTTTATTTTCCAAATATCTGTTACCACCAGGAAATAAAACAAAAAATCAACCAAACCCTTGACCTTTTTGACTGGGATTATTTGAAAACAAAATTCTGGCAAAGTTTAAACACTTTCCCTAAGCCTACTCCTACTTTCATAACATACTACTTTCATAATATAATAATCAGCACCTAATTTGCAGAGCTGCTACAAAACCCTCTAACTTTTCCTTTCTCAACAAACTGTGCATATTATTCTCTTCAGCTGATAAAGTGACTTGAATATAGACCTCTAGCACATGCAATCATAAACTCACCTATTCCTCTGACTTGAGAGTCCACAAGAACCCTACCCAAATGTACTTGTCCATATGAGATAAGGCAATAAAATAGTAAAAAGATGCAAAGATTGCATAATTTCATGTACCATGTTCAGGGATCACAAATTATTTCTGAAATTTATATTATGTTTTGGTATTGCATAGCACTGTACACCTTACTCTCGCAGAAAATTCCCTTTTGGGATTGAGAACTTTGAAAACCCTCCAATTTCAACAATTAACCTTTGAAGTCTGAAGAGAGTCTAGAGATCAAGATAATTGAATCTGAAATATTGGAAAAATTATTAAACAGCAGCTTTGCCTTAGTTTAAAATGCTTAACTGCTTGAGACTTAAAATCAGGCAAGTAATCTTGAAATGTGCGTGTAGAGCACAGGACTAACTGGTGAAGCTTTCACCCAATGAGAGTCATTGATTTTATGGTTTAGACTAATTTTGTAAAGAATATAACAGTAAAGCAGGAAGGAGAGGGTCTGTAAGGATCAGATTCTAAGCTGGAGAAAGGGAAGTGAGAGGGGAAAAACACTTACTATTTTTTCTCGTACTGCTTCCACATAGTCGGTTCCTGGCAAAGGTGCTGTTTGAACAGGAATTCCTTCTTCCTGAGCTTTTCCAGCTTTCAAAACCTCTTGTGAAATCCCAGTTGTCAAATCCTCTTTCTTAACATCTTCTTGCTCCTTAGCCTGCTGTCCCTTATAAGGTGCTTCAACTTCTGCTTTTTGCTCAGTAACACGGTCTTTAATCTCAGCTGTAATTTCTTCCTTTTTCTCTTCTGGAGGTGGTGTGCTCTTTTCTGGGAACACAGTTTCTTTATCTTCTTCCAACATACTTAGGGGTTTCTTTTGGTCTGCAGTTGTTGTTGAAGGAATTTTATCTGCTGAAGGTGTCTTTGACAGTTTCCCTCGCTGAGGTTTTGTTTCTTCTTTTTGACCTTCCTCTTGAATTTTATCCGCTGACAAAGTTTTCTTAATTTTTTCATGTTGAAGTTTTATATCTTTCTGAATTCCAGGTTGGATTTTATCAACTGAAGCCGCCTTGGGCAATTTTACCTCCTGAAGTTTTGTATCTTCCCTCTGAGCTGTAGGTTGGATTTTGTCAGCTGACAGTGCCTTTGCCATTTTCATCTGTTGGAGTTTTGGATCTTCTTTCTGAGTTCCCTGTAAGATTTTGTCAGCTGAGGGCATCTTTGCCAATTTTGCCTCTTGAAGCTTTATGTCTTCCTTCTGAACTCCATGCAAAATTTTATCAGCCGAGGATGTTTTTGCCAGCTTTGCTTCTTGAAGTTTTGCATCTTCCTTCTGAACATCATGCAAAACTCTGTCATAGGAGGCTGTCTTTGTCAGTTTTGTTTGCTGAATCCTTGGGTCTTCCTTCTGAGAAGCATGCTGGATTTTATCAGCTGAGGGTGCCTTGACAAGTTTCCCCTGCCTAGGTTTTGCATCTTCCTTTTGAACTCCTTGCTGGATTTTATCAGCTGACAATGTTTTTTCCAATCTGCCCTGCTGAAGTTTTGGAGCTTCCTTCTGAACGCCGGGTTCTTCCTTTGGCTTTGCCGCTGGAGTGGGTGGTGTGGAAGTCTTCTGAGGGGAATGTGAGACAGCAGGCACAGGCCGTTTCTGAGCAGGAGCAGGAGCAGGAGCAGGAGCAGGTGCTTTGGATGCTGGTTGTGAAGGGCCTGTTTTGGGAAGTGGCATCTTGCCCATATCTCCAAGTTGTCCTGACATTGCCCTTTGGGTCTGGCAGTTTAGGCACAGCCATTCCTGTACCTGTGATACAACAAACATGAAGTTACTGATTTGAAAAAGTAGCATTAAAATCATACAGTATTTTCAGCTGGTACAATTGAATTCTTTCAATCTGAATGTTGTGCTTACTGATAAGTTCTTTTCTTTCCTGCTCTTGCAGGAAGATGCATAGCACCATTCCAGAAATGGAGCATATCAGGTTCCAGAAAACCAAGATGAATAAATATAAAAAGGCACTGCAAAAACTAACAGCAACAACATTTTTCCAAAGTATTGATGGCCTATATGTGCAAAGCTTGCTTACATATTTCTAGCATGTATTTCTTTCTAAAGCTCCTGTAATCTATCAATAGGTCTCTATAATTTTGCAAGTCTTAGAAAAAGGGGACCAATTGGCACTTGTGGCTCTCTGTGTTTCTCTTAGGAAATCCCCTCTTGAGGTTTTGTATCTGTACAAATTTATTATGGCTGTAACTCAGCAGGAAGATCACCTCTCTGCTCACTTTACTGCTAAATCCCTGCTGCACACTGGCTTCTTTTACTGTTCTTCCCAGAAAATCAGAAAAAGGACAAGAGCTTCTGTCTGTGCAAAAGATCTTGTTGCCAGTTGCCTAGCTACTACATGAGAGGAGTAATCACTCTGTTTCCAGTGGGATTTAGTTTATAGTTCCTTTAAAATAGTAAAAGAAAATTTTAAGCACAGAAATGCACTGAAAGGAAAGAAAAAACCAGACTCTTCTGGATACCAGAACAGCTAATGAAGGTTTGCTTCACTAGTGCAAAATGAGCTTCACTGGTGGATAAGTGGTGTACACTGTATAATAAAATCAATCTATGTTTAAAAATAGCTGATCAGCTATTTTTATAAGTGATATATAAATTACAGGAAACACAGATTATATGACAAATATCTTAAGTAAGAACACGGCATTTGGACTAGTTTTATGGAAATGCAACTAAGGAGAGGTTATTAAATGTATAAAATTCTCTGAAAATTTTTGTTACAGGCACAAGCAAAGCAAGAATACACACATTATCATTCAGGTAATGAAACATTTGTCTTGTGTATTTATTATTCTGCTTTACAGAAATGACCATACTAGTGAGCATCTTAGTAATTGACACAAAAAAAATATTTAACAATAGTACCCAATAATACTGTCCTAATAAATGCAGTTTATCAGCTGAATCAGCCATTTCCCCTAACAGTTCCTATATCCTTTGCAAATCCAAACTGAATGTGGCTCTGTATCAGACTATTAAACATAATTTAGGCTTAGTTTTTCTGTTGCAAAAAGCATTTAAACATAATCCTCCAGGATCTATTATCCTCCTCCTTAGAACTTAAAGTATTCCAACTACACATCATTTTTTTGGGAAGCAGTAATTTATAATTAATTAATTCATTCATTCATTCATTAAATTAATTAATTTAATTAAATTGATTAATAGAACTCATTTTTTTCTCAAATATTTCTTTAAATGGGGTTATCTGAAATTCTTACCATAGTTTCCTCTCTTTTCCTAGAAAACTGTATTGGAAGGCATAAATATGTTGTGTACTGCCTTTTACAAACTGAAAATAGAAGCAATGCTCCAGGAAACAAATTTGCCCCACAGAAAATCATGATATTATTATTAGAAGCCTGCAATGAACTAAACATATTGCATAATGTTTAGCATAAAAAGACTATTGCAAAAAGATCCAATTTCATAGTGTTTTCTCATAAAATTTGTGAAGATCAACATGAAAAAAATTGGCAAAATAATTATCACAGTTATTGTTTTTTTAATTTGTTGGAGGGCCGAAAAGATTTTAAACCCACAAAAAGGGGGCAGATTTTGCTTTATCCATTCAGCCTGAATAATTCTCATTTCCCAATGTAAGCAGAAATAATGCCATTATTATTTGTGCTAATATAGTTTCAGTCAGCACAGGGTATGAGAATAAGACAGTACTTAAATGTATTAAGCTTCTCCAAATCTAGCCTTAGCCATCTTAAATTACATAAAAACATAATGAAGCGTCTTCTGCCATGAAATAATCCATGGTTTAAAAAATTACTGCTATCTAGATATTCCTTATGGACATGTAATTTATACTTTAAATTTACATGTTCTTACAGTACCGTTTGTTTGTCCTATTTTGTTTTTATTTCCTTTTATCCATATCCATTTTCTAGGGTCTCTACGTTTGTTTCCTTTCTATCTGCATTTGATGGTACATCTCCACTAGGCTCCTCTCCTGGCTCTGCAGATTATGTAGATTCCATCCAGTCCCTCTCAGCTGCAGCCTACTCACTGCTCATACACTTGCTCCTTCTCAGATTCATCATCACTTTCCTTTCCCGCATTTCAATCCTTCCCAGACTCCATTCTGTGAATGCCTATAAAAACTTTAGCAACTTTAGTAACAGTATTAGTGTTTAAAACCCAAAACAGTTACCCAGTCACTGTTTCCACTTCTTGCTGTCCCTATTAAGTGTACTTTCCCTGGAGTAAATTTCTGCAACTCAAGGACTGTGCTTTGTGCTGAGCACATGGTAGAACTCTTAAAAAGGAAAATAATGACAATTAAAATGAGGAAAGGAATTTGATGATTAGCAGATTGGCTAAATGACAATTTTGTAAAAAATTGGAACTCCCAGACTTGCCTCTCTGCCATGAGGATGACAGTTACAGTAAGGAAATAACCTGGAATTGTCCAGATATCCAATGATTTAATGAACCTTGCCACTGTCCTCTTAGAATTTTTCTATATGTGCATCTATTTACCACTTGATTTTTTTCAGTGCCTCTGTATAAGCATTGCATATACTACTCCCAAAGCTATGTGTTTCATATAATGTTTTTTCACTATCGTGCAGATATTTGGTCACAAAAGAGGCCACAAAAACCATCTTATAGCACCAGGCCTCTAGCTCCTGATTCCCTGTCAGAAGGGCTCTCTGTAAAATCAGATTTTGTACCATGAAGTCATATGCCTCAGTCTTAGACTTGTCTTTTCCTCAGTTAACCTCATGCCCTGAATGCAAGCTTTTCCCTAAGGCCATCTCTTCAGTTAGCCTGTCAACCCAAATTTATTAGGACTTGGGAAATGGACATCATCTTCTTTTAGCAGTCTTCACTAGATAAATCTTCTTATTTCTAATTTTCTAATTCTTCACACCCTTTGGTTCCTGAATTGGCCGTAGACACTGTGATTGGCACTACAAGTGATATGAGTGCTTTAATACCCTGAATCCACAGCTCCTTGTCCATGCTTTCAGCAACCCTTACAACCCAATATTGCTGGGCAGAACAAAGCAGCTCTGTCACAATGTTCTCCTCACTCCATTTTGTAATGCACAAATGTCATTATGAAAAGGGCATACATCTTAAAATTCATTGTGAATGTCTGCTTTTCAGTCATCAAGCAAGAGCTCTGCCCTGCTTGTTACGGAGTGGCCCTTTCTGCAAACAAAAGGAGTGAAGGAACTCTTGAAAGGCTCAGCTCAGAGTTTCAGGCACCTGATTCAGGGCCTAGGCTGGTACAGAACAGCTGAGAGTCCTCAGCTCAGTTTATTGAGAAAAAGACTGCTGAGACGGTATTTAAGAGAAAGCCAGGTGATGTAAAAAAAAAAAAAAAATTAAAAAAAATAAAAATGAGTAAAACCACAGAGTGTCACAGGAAGGAAAATCCAGGAAACAATATTCTCACATGAAGAGGTACAAAGCCAAAAGGAACATACAGAGAAGTGGGTGGTAACAACACAGCAAGTGCAAAGGTTGGCTGGTATGTTCCAAGGAGGTGGAGAAGGTGATGCTTGCTGACCTGAGTGGTGATTGTCTGGCCAGCAGACACTATCCAAAGTCCTCACTGAGGTGGTGAATATGATAATAACAACTCTTCATTGGCATGTGTCTGCTGTGTGTGTTCATCCACAAATTGCTCTATACATCCTCCTTGCTGTGTCGGTCTGCCTGTGGCAGACATTGCCTGGACAAAATGCAGAGAGGGAAGGCTGCATTTCCATCTAGAATGGGAATCCTGGCCTCAGCACTTCTTTGGGATGTGTGATGTACAAATTCAAATCCCACACAAACTGAGCACTAAGATCTCCTACCTCTAGAAGAACTATTCAAATTGCTAGACCTACATCTAAAAAAGTTACCACCTATGACACACAAATTGATAGAGAAACATAAACATTCAGAGCATGACCACAAAATTAGACTGTAGGTCTTGCTGAGGAAAAAAATACAAAAATAAAATACTAAAGTCTCACATTTTCTCAATCCAAGCAGTGTTAGGCAGGCAGGAGGCAACTGTCTAAATAAAGCCAGTTTGGCAGAGAGAGGGTTCACAGTGGAGCCTCTATGGCATCCAGAATTAGAAAAAACACAGAGAGGTTTTCACAGATATAGTGTTTATAGAGGTCACAGGCAATTTTCCAGGCTCATTCTCCTGAATTTACAAATAAATTTTGTCTAAAATGTCACATAGGAACTTAAACTTATTTTTGGATTCCACCCCAAGTGGAGAAATGATGTGCAAACAATGCTTAGTCAGATGGCTGATTTTTGGAGAAAAGGTTAGAAAAATGTGGCTAATTTAACCTAGGGAAATGAATCCCACACATATGACTTATACAGGAGGAAAGGTATATTGGCTGCAAACCAAATGGATTTTAATTTTCCATGGACAAATTTAGCTTTAAAATTTGAACACCTTCCTTGCCAGTAGTGATTTTAAGTTTAGAGTAGGATAAAATAGGAGTGTGGTACAGAGAAACACAGTTAATTTCAATACATGATGTGATTGCCAGCAAAATCACTCAGTGATTCATGAAATCCTACCAGCTTTAAAAACTGCATTTCTGTAATAGCAATCATGAGCAGAATGCATTATATCATTAGCAGTAAATTCACAGAATTTAGCTGACTTTAAACATCAAGGTGTATTTTAGCCACCAAAGAGTGATCACAGAGATCCTCAAAAACTGGTTCAGATGAATTCAAAGCATTACATTAGAAAAAACAACCATAAAAATCCTTACAGAATATAGAAGTTTGTCAAGAGGAAGGGATTGCCATTTCAGTTTAAGAATGGGGTTTTTATTTTGCTAAAGTTGCAACCAAGATGAGATTGTTATCTGAACAATGCAAAACAAACACCATCTTTTATCTTTTTCTCAGTTTCAGTATGTGACTGAGGAAGACTAAGTTATCTCAGCCTGTCATTATTGTTACTAATTGTTATGTTTTCTTATAAGCCATCACAGCTATGAAAGAAAATAAGTTATTTTCAATGACCTTTTTTTCTTCCACACCAAGTGATAAAGAGGAGGCTTGTAAATACTGCAGCAGACTACCAGAAATGTACAGAGGAACTGGTGTTTCTCCCATGTGTCAAGAATTATCTGCTCCTTAATTTAATAGGGTTGGGACTGCTGAATATTTCACTCAATTAGATACAGATGAAAAGAGAGTATGACAACACAAATATGACCTAATTCTTCAAATGATGACAATTCTGAAATGTGTATACCCTTGCTTACTTCAAGATACATCTTAGCACCTTCAGAAAAAGCTCAGGTTTTGTGTTTTTTTTTCAGCAGCTGCTCTGTTGTATGGGAATTTTTATTTTAGCAATTAAATTTAATAGATAATGGGATTTTTATGTGTATAGTGTCTCTGTATACTTTTATTTCCTTTAGCTATTTTGCTGAAATCCCTTAGAGGCTTACAATTATACTGTCAATGCACAAAAATGTATCCCAAGTGTGTATATCCACCATCACAGATGCAAAATAACCGAAACTGTGAAAAAATAACTGTTTTTTTTATTGAGGAGGGGCAAACATCACTGTATTTGTTTTTACTCTGCATCTAACTGCACTGTAATATGTACCCTGGTGACCTCTTCTGTTACTATGACAAAAAAAAAAAAAAAAAAAAAGGAAAAACAAACAATACAATGGATATAGGTATCATTCAAAGGCCAACCTTCTTTTTATTAAACATTTAAAATATTTGAATATCGACTTTTACTATGAAGTACACATGAAAATCACCTTTCTGTCCTTACACATCAGTGACTATACAACTGTCCTATTAAGTGGTCCAATCTACAAAGTCCATCTCAGAGTGGTTCCTGTATTATTTTGGTATCTCGTTTCACTCACAAAAGCCACTACAGATAGAGAATTTACTGGCAGGATAAGAAGATAGTATTTACATTCATAAACGTATTTCAGTGTATATCTGACAATTAGAGTCAGATAAGAAACATTGCAGTGACTTTCTCTTTCACAGGTTCTTCTAGGGAAATTCCCAATTAGATTACTAAAACAATTTCTGTTGGCTTGCATACGTGACAAATGACCACACTGTTGTACAACAATGAATAGCAGCATGTGACCTCTATTAATGCTATTCTTAATTTGCTTTGATAGCATTGTAGTTCATAAAGATGGCTGTAGATCCTGTAGACCAAAGAAATATAAGACTGTGTTAGTAGCTGAAGTAGTAATTTTCTGGTAAAAATACAGTTTTATTAAATAGTTATTTTATAAACCAGTTTAGAGCTTTAAAAAATGTTAGGCTATTGTAATCCTTCTTGGCTATATGTAGATGTTGAGAAGCCTCACTATGCTCCTTTGTACCCTTTATTACAACAGCCTCAAAGAACAACTGTTTTCTGTGCCTCCTTGCAGCTGAATCACCATTTCCCACAAACTGATCAGCAGAAGACGTGAGTATTCCCATCCCACCATTGCTATTATTTGTTCTGAACTGACAAAATATCTAATGTCACAGATGGCACTAAAATAACAAACAACATCATCCCCTGAAGAGTTTGTGGTCTATTCAATTCTGTGTTCAATGCTGACCTTTTACAGACAGTCCAGAGACAATTGTTTTTGTTCAAAAACTAGATCTTAGCTATGAAACTGGGTTCTGTAGCAAAAAGGAGAACTGTTATTTTTATTACATCTCACAATATGCATTTATTTATAAACTACAAATGTAATCTTTCAGTCTGAATCTTAATGGATCATACATACAAACACCATAACCATTCTTTGGAAAAACTTTTTATTTTGGGCATTTCCAATAGGAATACAGAGACAACTGACGTACATCATTGCTCTGAAAAGTCATTTTGCTTTTTCTTTGCTCTTGCAAAACAGATAATCCTACAACTAACACACATGGTTCACCCCAAAAATATGCTTTGAAAAAAACCAAAAAATCTCTGCTAAGACAGATTTAAATTTGTGTCTTTTGTCCCCCATTTTATCTATTAATGCATTAATTTCTTTAATGAAGAGGGATCTGTATGCTTCAAGTGAAATGCTATCAAATGCTATCAACAGAGAAATAAGTACTTAAAGAATAAAAATTATTAAAAAATAAAATGATTTATTTAATTTTGTTTATTCTTTGCTCCATCCAGTCTCATCAAACCTAAGTTTTAAATACTTAGCTCAGGACCTAAAGTCATGACCCTGGCTACTCAGACTCACTCAGCAGGCTATGGGATGTTCTCTCCAGATAGGAACAGTGTTGGTGGTCTGACTATTGGATCTATTCCTGATCAGGGAGAGAGCCTGCAGCAAACTGTGCTCCACACAGAACAGACTTCAAGAATGAATGTGAGATTTGCTCAGAGACTAAAGTCCAAAGATAAACCCTTCTTAAAACAGAAAAAAAAAAAAGACCTAAACCAGTAATCTGATACTTAAATAAATGGTCTGATATTCAAAAGCTCTAAATACCTGAAGACAGTTGCACTGACTCTTTTACCCTTTTCAGTTCATCTCTTCTACTTGAGTCTTTTTAATCAGCATCCCAGTGTACATATCTGGTTTTTCAGTTATTTTTATTTTACATAGCTTTATAATTTCAGTTTATTAACAATGATTTATGTATAATGTTTGCTTTCAGTGTCATGTGAAAGATATCTGAATCCTTCAGGTGCCTTAAAATGGGGGAGACAGGCAAAGAAACAAGCAGACAAAACATTGGGGGATAATTCATGGTCAAGGAAACACACTATTCCCAATGAAGAGAAAACAGGTCCAGCAGAAAGGGAAGGAGGGTTCCTTACCTGGCTTTGGAAAATTAAATTAATTATTAGCTACAGATACAGTAAGAAGTTTGCATGTAACCATTTTCTGATTCACTGGCAGTTGCCATGGAAGTAAAAAGATAAAAGAAGTAAACAAAGGAATGGATGTGACATCTGTGCAGAATGTCCACGGCTCTGTGTGGTATGGTACATGCTGAGAAGCACACAGACCTTCCAGCAGCTTCTGGAGCTCTTCCCAATGGACATTTCCCCTGAACACCCAAAAGGAGGAGGTGAAAGCCATCCTGACCTCCCTGCCATGGGCAGAGATGGCAGAGCACAGGAATAGTCACTGCCTGGTTTTGTTTATTCACAAGGGCAGAATAACACCTGATCATCAGGTGTGGCCATTTTCACTGATAAGAGGCAAATCCCCAAGCCTTGAGGCAAGGCAGGGCAAAGTCTAGGGAAAGGCAAGGGGAGAGGTGAGGTGCAGGTGCAAAAGGGAATAAAACAACCTTTTTAGTCTCTTGGGTTCATCCTCCTTTGAGACTGCTGCTGATCAGCTCTCAGGAGATTGTGGTGACATGTTTTAAGTGACAATTGTCTTTTCTGTATGTGCTGCTCATTGTTTTGACCTTGCACTTTCTTGCCTACAGTTTTGTTTTTGTGCCAGCACACAACAGAAAATATTGGAAAGATTGTCTAAAAAAGGAATATGCCATTTAACCAGCAAGAAAATCCTGTCAAAAACTGTAACTTAAAAACAGTGAGCGTGTGGCGTTCCCCTGTAGCTTAGAAAATATGTACAAGAAGAATTAAAAATTAAATACTTTTCTTGGGAAACTTCAGACCAATATTCATTTAAAATTCCTCTCAATATTTTGTACAGAAACATGAGTGCAATCTGTTTAAAAGCGTAACATACTGTATGACTTAAAGCAGATGTTTTCTTGGTGTTCAATGTGCAAATAAATTCTATATACTCCAGCAATCACACATAATAAGCTTGAGTTTTCTTTCAAGAGACAGCATAAAATTGTGCAAAGAAAATACCAAATAATCTAAATTCATGTAAATCCACCCAAAACAAAAGTATTGCTAACTCTCAGTATAAATATTAAATATAAGAGGAAAAGACAGTTCTTAACTGCCAGGAAAAAAAAAAAAAAGTACAAGAAATCCCAGCCCTGTGAAATCCAGGAATTTTATTTTTCTGTCTCATTAGTGTCAATAAATCAATTAGTCATAGCTCCTTGGAAATAAGGGCAAGGCCCCAAAACATTGAACTGTAGCAGGAGTACTCCATTTCCCAATCGACTTGCAATGCAAGTAATAGACACATTATGCTTGACAATTATTAGTTTTATCCTTCTAATATTAAATTTTTCACATGTCTCAAAATACACAAGGTACTACAAAGTGGAAAAAATCCTACACAGACAGAGAAAAAAGAAGTACCTCCCAAATAACCTTCTTTCATTCCTTAGTTGCACTTTCATTTCTTTTTTGCTATCTTCAGAAAGAAAAATAATCCTCTCAAATCAACTAGTCAGTTCAGGTCTAATACTAATTACACAAATACTTATATATTTTAACTCATTCAGAATTTCTCTTTGAAAAGAAGACAGAGGATCTCTCCATACATCTTCAAAAAATATTTCATGAGAGGGCAAATCCATAATTTTACACTCATATATGCATGAATGATACATAGAAAGACATCCGCGCACATACAGAGGTATGCAGCACACAGGAAGCCAAACAAACTTATATTCATAGTTTTTATGTCCAGAAGGGACCATTGTTTTCAACAGATTTGGTTCTTTAATGCCAAAATCCTTTTAGTTTCACAAAGATTTTTCTATTCTCAACCTTTCAGCATTTCTTGAAAATATAACCCAATTTATGGGGGGAACTTCCCTAGCTCCAAAGATTATTGCTCCAATAATTTCTCTGTCCATTGAAATTTTTTACTTGTTAGCTCTTAGATGGCATCAAAATGCAAAAAAAAGAAAGCTAGAGAAAATAAGATTTTTAATTATATTTTTAAAGAATCATGTTAAAATTTAAAATATAACCTCTAAAGGAAGTAATGCAAGACAAGATGCCTGTGATACAAGCTCAGCAGTTTCCCACACCATGAAGCTGAACTGTAAATGGGTGTTATACTCACAGTCCCTTTTGGCAGAAAGTATCACAGTTACCTTGTCATGAAAATAGCTTTTGGTTTAAACTACATAACAAGCTACAATAATAATGCTAAAATTATAATAAATACGGCTCTACTGTGAAATAACACATTTTGTACTTGCATTTATTGTATTCTTATTCTTTTATTCCTGTTCTTATTCCTACACATAATGTATTCATACTTAATAGTTTTGTACCTTATGTCAGGTTTGACAAACCTTATTCTTGTGGTTAATATTTGTATAATTCTTACAATGACAGCAGAAATTGCATGAAACTTAACTTTTGTCTGAAAGCATGGCCTGTATTGAACCATCTTTCAAAAGAGTGTTCGATGCTAAAGAGTCCTTAGTAAAACTTTTAGATAAATTGAAAATTGTTAAAGAGTTTTAGAAATATTTTTAAATACTTTTACTATAAAGTGTTACTGGGTTATGAAGTTAACTGCTCTTTTTACTCTGTCATTTCAGAAGCACACAGTCCTCTTACTTTACTTCTAAACCCAAAATATAAATATCTATCACAGAAATAAATAAAAATTTGAATTCTCCAAACCTTGGAATGAATTCTATATTTTTATCCCTTACTAAAAACTCAAAATGGCAGAAAAAAACCCTTAATATAAATGGAAAATAAACAAATAAGAGCAACATTCACTTGAATTTTTATGTCAAATGTGTTGCTGTTATTCAAAATAGACTGATCTTATTTTCTCATTAAAAGTCAATTTTCAAGTTTTAATTAATTTTGAAGCATTTGCTCAGTCTCTGAAACACTATTTTAAAGAACCTGTTTACATCATAAATAACGTGATCTAATCCTCAGTCTTCCAGGATGAGTGATACTAATATCAGCTTCTAATTAATTTAATTGTATGTTCTCTTATAAGTCAAGAACAAACATCTGGAGACAAAAATGACAAAGAATAGCTCTCAGTGGTTTGATATAAAGTGAAAAGTAAAAAAAACCAAAAAACCCAAAATTAAAAAACTCCCAAAAAACCCACCCCAAAACCAAAAAACTTCCTCTTATTTTTGTTCTCTTTTGTTCTCCCACACATGGCCAACAGAATCAGGATATTAAGTGAAGCCAGGGTCTCACCCAGGGAGCACCTCCACTTTTCTGTGTAACAATCCTAAGCAAAAATGTTACAACCACTTGTATTGTTCTTTTATTCTTCTTCAGAGACAGATCCACAGTTTTCTGTTACTTACAAGCTCTCCACTCACCTCAGGATACTGCTATAAGGAATAGTCTAAAACTAATGAAATAGCATTTTAGAAAAAAAAAAAAAAAGAAAAAAAAAATCCCCAAACAAAACAGCGGGATAGATTTTGTTGGTGAACTCTAAATCTCCTTATTTTCCTAAAATTACAAGAATTTCCACTAAGGTAAAGCCAAAAAGAGTGAAGAAAACCAAACCAACAAACCAACCAACCAAACCCACGCAAACCAGCAACAACAAAAATAAAACCCCAAACCAAAAAACAAAGCAAAAAACCACAACAGCATTCTGGTAAAACTGTCCAAAATATTTTTTTTAGTTCTTAGTTTCGTGGCACCTGAACAATTTAGCAACTACATTCTCATCTTAGTTCATAATTTTTAGAACCAGGACTTTTTTTTGTTCTAATGAAAGATCTCTTTAGAATAGAAACTAACTCATAGTTTTATGAAACTATACAGCTTAAACTAGGAATTCTCATTTACATTCTATTTTTTTAGTCATAAATATCATTTAAGGCAATTAAAAAAAACTTTTAGTAAAATATGCATTGAGCAAAAGCAAATAAAAATTAAATTCTACTATAATTTGACAGAAATTTTAAATAAGCTGAGAAAGCTTATTTGTCAACATGGGTTTTGGAGAGCTGAAGATAGAAAAGCATGGAGAGGGTATTACAGAGATCATAACTCCAGATGTACGGCACAGAGAATTCAAATTGCATCCTAAAGCACAACAGAAATTATCATCTCTTTATTATAGTCCATGTAATCAATTCCCAAGCTTTGGACACCAGAATAATACACAGTCTGCTTGTAAAATGAACCATTTATGGAGCTCTCTTTAAAAACATCTCTAGGCAATGAAGTGGAAAGTTCACATCTGTCTTCAAGGGCAGATCTGGAAGCAGTTTCCAGTGTGCAGAAGTAAATTCTTATGTACATCAAAAAGCAGTGAAAATTATGTCCTGCAATCATCTGTATTTAATATAAACCAAATACTTTAGAAATTTTTTTTCTTTAAAGATAGCACTTGGATGCAATCATTTTAATTATCCTGCAAAAACAATTAAGTAGACTTTTTCCTGAAAAAACTTGAGTTTCTACTGCTGTGTTTTCAGATATGATGTATTATAAATTTAGAATTGTGTAAGCCAATTGGAAATTAAATATTTGCAACAGGAAAGTGTTTAAATTATGCTGGTATCTGAAAAAAAACGTTCAAATATAAGTTCAGCTGACTGTTCATTCCATAGTGATGTTTGTGAAGTGAAATCATACCCAAAATGCTAACCTAGATTCATAAAATTCACCATCTTAAGTTTTTGTAAGAGACCTTATTGTTGATTGAACATTTACATCTGTAACCAATCTGACAGATTCATTTTACCTTGCTTCATTCATTTATTAAGAATTTGCTTCAATCTTCCTGATTATGCTACATTGGCACTTAGAAAAAACATTATCCCTTAATGCTTCATCAGCTACTTCTCCATCATAGTTAAAAATGTCCAATACAACTATAATGTAATGTAAGTGTGTTGCTCACTCAGATAGTACCAGCTCTTTTCAGTTCTCTCTTTCGGATACAGAATTTGCCCAATAAATTCTTCATGGGACATTGGATCTTACAGAACTAATTTGTAGATGGTGCATAACATTGCCTAAACTTTCCTTAGAAATGACTTATGGGAATAGCATCGCTGCCAATAATCATTAATGAATTTAATTGACAATGTTGATCATGGAAGTAGGAAAACAAAGCCATATCTCCAACAAAAATCAGTATTTTATGCCAAAAATTTACCTGGGAAATTGTAGAATAAACTGTGCTGAACACATGAATACAGAGAAAAAGTAAGTCTGGTTTTGTCTGGTTTTATATGAAAGTACTCCCTGAAATAAATTAACAAACCACGTGAACTAATTTAAAAAGCAGACACACAAATAAAAGTAAGAAATGGTTTAAGAGTTAAAAAAAAACTGAAAAGCCCCAGGAAAAGTCAATAATTACAAAAGTTGTGGAAAACAAACTGTACTATAGTGCAAGGCCTGAATGCTCACAAACAGACATCACAAAAAGGAAACTCAGCTGCTGGAGGAAGAAGCACAGCAAAACCCAGAGGACTCGGGGGGGGGGGGCTACAAATTTACAAAAAACACATTTTACTCTCATTCCATCAATAATGATACTTCTCAGAAAAAAGATGATTTAAAAGAGAGGAAATGAGTGCCGCTCCATTTATCATGGTTTGGTAACCACTTAAGTGTTATGTAACAGCAGTAAGTATGGTAAAAACACACTTAAATAAAAATGCTCCTCTGCAGGACTGGCTAATATGCATTTAGAGCTTCTTCTGTAAAACCTGATGAACTCTCTAGGACGTTGTATGTTGGCTAGTTTGACTTGAAAAACATGTCATTGCTGATCTATTGTAAAAGGATTCCACCTGCAAAAGCAGGGCATGAAAAATTATCATGGAATCACAGGTGCCCAAAAAAAAAATTTAAGAGCTTATTTTTAATATGAATCTGTTTTAATCAATATGTCAGAAAAGGAAACCTTTTTGTCAAAGGAACTATCCAGAACATGTATGCTTGATACAGTCTTTTGTGTCACCAATTAGGCAATTAATTGGTGGCACAAAACCTTATTAACTCACCAAGTTTCTGGAATTTCTGGAGGTAAGAAAATATGTCATACTTAGTCTTAATAAAAAGACTATAAATAGATAAAAGACATAAATGAAGTTCTAGAAATTATTAAAAGTCATATTAAACATAATGCAGCATTTCTGACTCAAGCTACTTTTCCTAAATCCCACTCAATAATGTAAATGCAGTTTATATTTGCTGCCCCAAACCACCCACAACCCTCCTCAAGCTGACCCAGAGTGATTGTATTTGGTTTCAACTCTCCTTGCTTAGCTGGGAAGTGTCATAATCTTACATTTTTTTTACAATGATGAAAGGCATCAAATATTTCTAAAATGTCTTGTGAAAAAACTGCACGACCACATTACATTTTTATAATCTGTGCGTATTTTTAATGAGCTACTTAGAAACAGCTAAGGAAACAAAAAAGACTCTAGAATGAACTGACTAAGAGAACTTAGAAAATGCCATTTGAGGGCAACAGAAAGATCTCATTTTAGGATGCTCAGAGAAGTGGTACATATTTTGTGCTACTTTCTGTTCCCATTACAGCTTGATGATTGTCACAAAAGAAAAAACATTAGTTTGTGATATTTTTTGTTTGCATTAAAATCTATGTGACAAGAAGGCATTATGAATATGCCATTTTCTATCCCTTTTACAATCATTTTTACAAGAATAAATGGTACCAGCATTCATGGCTGACAGTTCATCACTCTGAATACAGATCCACTAGATAGGTAAGCAGTATTTGATTTTAATCTCACATTTACTCCATGAGATTTACAAGTGTCCTCAGTAAAGCTGAGACCTTTGCCAATTTATGCAAATGTCATGTCAGATATAAGTAAACATGAGGCTAATCCCTGGAGTTCAGCTGCAAAAAAACCCCAGTGAATCTGGTGCCACAACATGTGAGGTGCAAACAAATATTTATCTCTCTTTTCTTTAGTTTTTCTGTCTGATCTGGGCTATTTATTATAACATCAGTTTCTACAGATCAGTATTATGTTTTCTAAAATATTATTCCTTTTTCAGACTCCACCATTCTTTCTTATGTTTTACATAGATGATGGCAAGCTGCATTTAGACAGTTTGCCCATTTCAGGATGTCAGAGTCCTGCTCAGACTTTAATTCACAATTAGAAAAAGAACCATTACAGCATTCTGTGGTATAGTCAAAGTGTATTTGGAGAAGTTATGATTTATTTTAGACTGCTTAGAGAACCAGACACAAGCCCAGCAACTGATCTTTGGTTTAGTGTCTGTATTTCCTTTTACTCTATGCTCACATTAATTTTGAGGTAACTAAATTTTATATTTGTAGAAAAGGAAAAGTCCCAAAAGTTTGATCATAAATGTTATGAACTCCTGATTTCTATGGTATTCCAGAAAAGTGCCAGAAAAAAAAGTATAGATCATTTCTCATCTATGAATGGGACTCCTTCTAAGGCCTTTTTAAAGTTCTACATAGGGACAATGTGGTCATTCTAAGTATCAGGGTTTTAAAAGAATTAGCACAAACTCCAGTTAGCTTGCTAAAAATGTTGGGATACAACTGTTATTTTCCTACTATAAATGATTTCTGGATGATAAACACTCTCCAGTCCTGATGTGACAAAGAGCATTTGTTGACTTACACAATACACATCTAGAAGAGATGCACAGTGGTCACTGTTGTCATTACCATTCAAAACTGGTAATGTGCTTCAATGCACACCAATAATTGCCATTGGAAAAAAAAATGCCAATAAATCCCAACAGGTAACTTGAGATGATGTGTTTCCCATAAAACACTTCTGAACTGTTTAAGATTCATTGTGATTTAAGGCAAGTCTGTTGAAGTTCATCCTAAACAGACAAATTAAGACATAAAATGTTTCTGGAGATAATCAGAATTTACCTGTGCCAGAACCTGGGAAAAAATTAGATTATTTGAACTGCAGAAGGATTAACTTTTCCTCGAATATAGAAGACATCAAATAAGTTCATCATATCTGTTCAGCCCACAGTGGCTAAAGAGAATATTTGACATGCTTTTAGTGTTTGTTTACCTACAAATTTAAAGTTTCTAGGTGTGTAGTCTAGCAGTATTCACCACCTAACTTTGACAGAAAAATAAAATATTCTAATTTAGTATCTGCACTCACCATAATCTTAATTGGAATTGACTCAATTTTATAAATAGTTAATTTGGCAGATCACACTTTAGTACTTAATAAAAAAGATGATGGTAAAAAGAATTTGAAAGTGCTAGAAGGACAACTTTTGAAGGCTGCTCAGCCTCTCTTCTGGAAAATACAAAAAAGAACAGAGAAGCACAGAACTGTAAATCTATCTCCCCATCTTCACTGTACAAACACCATCTGAGATAAAAGAGAACAGGTGTCAGTGGGACATTAATCTTACCTGACTTGAAATACCTGAAAATATACCCGAGCTAGGGTATGAAAAGAATCATGCTTCTCATGAACACAAGTCATTGTCTTGTTTATCTGTCTTAAAATTTAATACAACACAGGCCTAAAACATTTTGAGGGAGAAAATTGGATGTTAAATGTGTACCCTGCTTAGCCATTACAGCATTTCCTCTCAAGGTACAAGTCATGCTGGTTTGGGCCATCAGTCTCCCTAATGGGCAGGGCCACATCTTAAAACAAATGGGTTGATGTTTGTTCTCCAAAACTGAGTTCAAGTGGCACAGCAGAGCTCCTGTCTGGAAGTCTTCCCAAGCCCTTTCCCCTAAAAGCAATTTAGCCCAAACCAGAATGACTCCATCCAGACTGGCTGTGGTAGCATTTTGCAAGCTATTATGCAAATTATGACCCTCAACTGACCTGTATTATTATAAGTTGCTGTGTGCTAAAAACATTCCAGGAAACAAGCGGATCAACAGTACCAGCAGTTTCAGTCTGTAAGTTGTTCCACAACTCGTGATTAGTTTACTAATAGTTTATATTGCTTATGGTGTCATTTTATCCATTGTGTTGGGCAAGAACATAGTTTCAATACAGCAGGAATACTTTTCTAATTGCACTATTCCATTAAATATTTCAATGTATTCAGCAGAAATCTGTTTTAAAAGAGACTAAAGGGAATTGTTATATCTGACCAGCTTAAGCATTGCAGCTAAAAATGAGAACAGACAGATTCTTCTTTCTAACTAAGAACAGAATTTAATTCTGAATAAGCACTCTAAATAATTTTACTCATATTTAATTTGATACAAATTAATAATAACCTCTAAAATAGCATAGCATAGATTATTTGCATTACATATCAACTCTTAAAAGAGTCTAGTTTGGTCATTAGTACAATTTGAGAATTGGTACTTAATTGTAAATTCTTCTACTTCCATGTTGTTCAGTTCTGTTTAATTCAGCAATTTACTCTTATGAACAACATTTGCAAAGAATTAATTTTCTGTCTGTGAGAGTTTTTCCATGATTCTCTGACTCCATTTTCATGCAAGAGCTGTAAGTGAGAATCTTAATAACGAGTTTTATTAGGTCCATTATTTTAAACTTCTGTACTGAAAAGGATCAGAATGTTGCAATGGGCTCTTACTGTTTGAAACCACTATTTGAAATCATGATTCAGATTTTGTGGACTTAGTCTGAGTCTGCCTCTAGCACATGTAAATTTAAACTACATTCAGGAATATAAGAACATTATGAGAGAAGTAGCAAATGTAAAAGACAAACCATGTTGCTTAGTTGCTTAGTTTAACTGTCTAGTACATGATAGTATAGAAGAAATTCTAGACTTAACTTGCACAATTAGAGTTTCTATTAGAATTTTTTTGTTCAGGAAAAAACAAACAAACAAAACAAAAAACAAACAAACAAACCAACCAACAAAAAAAAAAAAGTCCACAACAAAAACCAACCCACAGTGAAGAAAAATAAAGATGATAAACTTGGCTACCTGCCTGAATAGATATACAAGAGATAGAGGAAGCCTTCAGTAATACCTACACATAATTTGGAAACTCTGTTGACTATAAACAGTGAAAAATCCAATAAACAGTGATTGAACACTTGACAATGTCAGGAACTGTACATGAGAGCCTAAAAGCAGGGGGAAAATACGAAGCTAAACAAGTAAATCAAAAATTATTTAATTTCCATTTACAGTATTTTTTAATTTATTTTTCTATTTTCTATTGATTAATTTTACTATCTCAAATTATCTTGAAAAATTAAGGCAACAATATTTTCAAATCTCATTTTCAGAAGCATTCATATATTATTGCAAGTCCACAAGCCTTTAGTCTCCGAACACACCTGTAGCATAGGCCATTTCTCTAGACAAAAATTTTATTCTGTTTTATTTTTATTCACTCATCTAGGATAGCGACCTTTTTGACAACATGCTATTTTGTCAGGTTAGCCATGGCTCATTGAGATGAAGTTCACTGAGAAGTTCAGAGGTCACTGAAGAGCAGAGAGTCAAAAGTACCTTTTAACAGAATTGATTCTGACTGAAGGTAGAATTCAAATCAGCTTTACGAGTATACTCAGAGACACACAAGCAACAGCTTGTATTTTATGTGGCTTAACAAAAAATATAACTAAGGTCATAAGTCAGACTAAAAAAAAACAAGTTAAAAATGATATTAAAAATGGACAATTTACTATTCCACAGTATCCTGTTCCCTTGTAGGCTATACCTTTTAAGAGTATATTACTACTTTTTTCTAAACAGAACAATAAATGCTGAAAACATTTGATTATTTACCTTTGTTAATCTATCTGCAAACAACAGTGTGAATGCACAATTCCCATTGCAAATCAGAGCTAAACTAGTATATTCTTATAGCACAAAACTGCAGAACCCAGTAACACTCACAGCATTCATAATCAAAGGTGTGTCAGGATGAATAGAAAGTGTGATTAGGCATTTTGAACACAGTTTGCACAGTGCAAAGTGTCTTACTGAGAGAGAGCACTGAGTTTTTTATGTCTGACCTGCCACAAAATGCAATTTCCCAGTAAGTCATAGGAACAGAACACTTAGCATCAATAGGAAACACTCCACAGATATAATGGGATTCTAGGGAGAGATTAAGGTTTAGCTTCTCCTTTGTTATTGCTCAAGTTAATATTTTCCTTTTTTACCCCTGTAGAAAGTGACTGTCAGGAGCAGGATTTCACTGTTTTAGCCATCTGCTTATATGCTGTTAATGAAGCCTGAAGAGTCATTCATTTCTATTTCTTGCTGCTGAGATAGGGTCAGAGGAAATCACTTCAGACAACAAAAATTTCTTGTTCACTTCTGCAAGAGGTAAATTAAATCCAAGGTTTCTTTGAGGTACACCAGGACTGGAATCACTGCTCTATTCCTGCCCAGGGCTTTGTGACATGTTCCCACCTGAATCATTTAAGTGTTATATCAAAAAATGTTTACTCATTGACATGAACAGTATTCCAATTGGGTAAAAAAAGGAATATGATAAATCTGTCTCTAGTTCCTAAGGCCTGAAAGAGACAAACAGTCTGTGTGATACATTTTTAATAAATAACTCTGTCAGCACTTGCTCTAAATGATCAAGAAATTAGTACATATTAATGCAGCCTTAGATATCAAAGATCTACACTTATATTTTTGAATGTAAATAGAATTTTTAAACTCATTTTTATGATGTAAATTATATATGAAAGTTATAATCCTAAAAAATTAAATTAATCTACCCCAGATTTTGGGGAAATTTGAGAATATACCTTGAATCAGGTAGATATTAAATATGAAACTGTCTCTTCTAAAGCATTCCAGAATATCTAACCTGGGAATATTTTGTAAAAGTCTTAAGTTTTTTTAAGATTAAGGTAGCAAAGTCTTCTTGCCCAGTTTCAAATGAATCTTTCTGCAATGTTTTTGTCATGTCTAAAGTTTGAAATCTTTTTGTTCCCATGATGTATTTTTTATAATTACTGCCCAACTTTAATCCTAATTTATTGTTTAGCCAGCATTTGGAAAATATCAACTCACTTCCACTCTGGAGAACTTATTTGATGTTTATTTAAGCATTTAATTTAATTCAGCAACATTTCCCTTAAAGTCTTCAGACAGTCTCTCTCAATGACATGCATAGAAAGAAGGAAGAAAACAGTGAGAGGAAAAGATAAGTGCACTAAGAACTTCTATTTCCAGAAGGGTGTTATGAAAGGCACTGATTAATCTTATGTGTCTGAAGTGACAGCCAATGTGCAAAGAGATGATTACTTAATGCTAACAGAAACTGTCAACCAGCAGGACACTTAAGGAATATTTTTGTGGTGCTCAGAGATTAACTGACAAACTGCTGCATAGGGATGGGAAATGTGTACATTCATGTAAAGAAACAGCTTTTTTATGGTGTTGAAACACCGTTTTGAGTGAATCTTTTTGGGGAAAATACTTCAAAATAAATAATGACAATGTAATTTCTTCATATTGCCAGAGTGTGAAAGAGCCACATATGTAGAAGTGCTAGACACCACATTCTACTAAGAAGTCTTTTCACTTAAAAATATGCATTAACATTGTAAAACACACACACACACACAAAAAAAAACCACCCAGCAAAAAAAACACCAACAAAAAAACCCCAACCCCGAACAAACAAACCAAAACAAAAAAACACCANGTATGAACCAGCATCTACAGAAGACCTGTGCCTTCTGTATTGCAAACAAGCAGGCAAAGAATGATACTCCAAAATGCTTGGAATGGTATTAGGGACTTATGTTTAGTCACCTCAATCCTAGTTTGAGTTCATGTTATCAAGAGCTCACATTAGAGTATATTCTTAGTGGTTCCTCTCTAGGATACCCAAGTCCCTCTCTAGGCTCCATCAGGTGGTTTGACTGGATCTTCACTTGCTCTAATAGGAGGATGGATATCTATTAGTAGTCAACTACATTTAGAGATATGCTTTATCTGAATCCCATCCAGTCTCAGTGAGCACCAGAAACACAAGAACTCAGAATCTGATATGTAATCCTTGCCATTTCTTCATTGAACTTTATATTAAAAGTGTACATATGCTATAGTACAAGTTGTGACTTCAAATTCTTTTTAAGATATTAAATTAAAATCTTAATAATGCTGAGTTAAATGGTTCAAATATAATTCAAAATAAGAATGAACAGACCCCAGCAATGATCCTACAATACCATAAAATAAGTGAATAGAAAATAAAATCAAAAATGCAATCTCGCAGGTCTTATTATTCTTTGGTGCAAAAAGTAGTTACATTTCTACTTCAACTTCTGTTTATGAAGCAGTAGTGAAAAACTTGTTAGAAACATCCCAAGTAATAGAAGAAAACTCCTATAAGTATTTATATACAAGGATTCACACACATCAGTGAACACAATCATGATATGGTACTTAATGAAGACGCTCTCATTAGCTAAGCTCATGTAACTACCAGCACATGCACTTTCAGCCCACTGCAGTACAAATTAAAACACAGTGTTCCCTGTGATTACACCACTTCTACCAATGTTTAGTCAAATGTATTTTAATACAAAGTAAGGATAAGCTTAGAATATTGTTATAAGCAATGAAGTTACTTCCTTGCTTGCTGAACTTAGCTTCCAATGTAGCCACAACATGACTAAATGTTCATTCCCATTCTGAATTTTAAAACATGTTACAGTACTATATTTAGTCACATTTGTAACAAAATTGTCTTATCATCAGTTAATGCTGTTATGATGACATAAGATAACTCATTAAAATGTCATACTAATTTCTTTGCAGTTATTTAACAGCAGATATTCAGTAGAGAATCATAAAAATGCTCAAGTTGAAAAATACCTTTAAGGTCATGGAATCCAACCAGCACTGCCAAGTCCACCACTAAATTATGTCTTCAAGTGTCACATCTAAATATCTTTTAAATACCTCCAGGCATGGTGACTCCAACACTTCCCTGGACAGCCTATTCCAATGCATGACATCCCTTTTGGTGAAGGAATTTTTCCTGACACCCAATCTAAACCTTCCCTAGTGCTACTTGAGGCTGTTTCTTGTCATTTTATCACTTGTCACTTGGGAGAAGAGACCAAGCCCCATTTCACTAAACCTCCCTTCAAAGAGTTGTAGAGAGTGATAAGGTTCCTTTTGAGCCTCATTTTCTCCAGGTTAAACACTCCCAGGTCCCTCAACTGTTCCTCATTAGATTTTTTTCTCCAGACCATTCCCCAGCTCTGTTCCCTTCTCTGAACTCTCAATGTCCTTCTTGTAGTGAGGGCCCAGAACTGAGCCCAGGATCTGAGGTGTGACCTCACCAGTGCTGAGTACAGGGGACAATCCCTGTTCTGGCCCTGCTGGCCACACTGTTGCTGAGACAGCCAGGATGCCACTGTCCTTGGCCACCTGGGCACATGCTGCTGTGTTCAGATGGCTCTCAACCAGCATCCCCAAGTCTTTTTCCACCAGGCCACTTTTGGGTCACTCACCCGCAAGCCTGGAATACTGCATGGAGTCATTGTCAGCCAAGGGCAGGAGCTGGCACTTCACCTTGTAAAACCTCAACATCACTGATGCTAGCCCATTGATCCAGCTTTTCCAGATCACTCCAGAGCCTTTGTACCCTCCAGCATATCAACATTCCCACCCATCCTGGTGTCTTCTGTGAATTTGCTGAGGGTGCACTCATCAAGCAGGGTGGGTACTCGAGCACATGGATGGGTACCACAGCTCAGCTGATCTTTGGTTTGTCAAGCTGCTACATTCAACTCACATCTGATCATGTGTTTGAGCACATTTTATAACCTGCTCTAAAATAACTTAATCCTTTATCAAGCAATTAGGTTGAATAAACTGATCAAGTAAAAGAACTGGCCAAGAGAGAAACTAAAATTAAATATGAGAAATATGGTATAATGAATCAAAAACACTGTTCTATGATGAAATTGTAATAAAACAACTGCATATTGATGATCAAGACTTAATTAAGACATATGTATCTCAAGGAGCTTGATAACTAAGATTAGCCTGAACCTAGGTGACTTAGGACCAATACAAACTTTCTTGAACCAATAAACTTACTGGCTGATATTATGAATTATAAAACTGTTTAAAAACAACAGTAAGGTGATTCTGTATTTGGAAAAGGATGTGATCTCATGAAACATATCTGCTGCAATTAAATTTTTAAACATATACAAGCAACAGAAAGGTCCATTTTGTACTTACACAGGAGGGTTTTTTTGGCATATCAGCATCAACAGATGTCATAAGGTGAGGAAGCATGTGGCATCAATGTGGCAATCCTATCTCAGAGCAGAGATAGCCTGCAGAAGAGCTCTTGTAAATGTCTAAACCCACACTCCCTTGGCACCTCTCATCTAGTGGAATGGTCTGACCAACTTCTAAGCAGGAATCGTGCCATGGTAACAGATGGGTAAAAGTGTAGGCAGCAATAGGAGCATGTACCAGCATCCAGTATATTTACTGAGACTTGGAAAACCTATCCAGGAATGACTCAAGTGACTGAAATAAAAGTCTATGGTCAGAATGGTTTGCCAATGGCAATTCTTCTCCTGCCTCAGTTAACATTTCTAAGTACATACATTCTGCCCTTTCTAAGTTAGGGATAACACAGTAGGAAAATAGGCTGTACAGTAAATATAAATCATGTTTTCACTCTTATCTGACTCGAGGGTGTTGCATTCTGCTGGCAGATCTGGGACTGTTGCTGTAGCTACCCCACACAGGATTGGGACAGCCTTGGAGATCTTTATTTACCAGGCTCCTTAGGGCGAGTAGTGCTGTTTTATCAGCACTTTAGTCATCACAGTAATTGCTGAGCTGGCCCCTACTGTGCTGCAGATGAGGAAGGAAGGTTGCTATTTTCAGAATTCTCTGAAGAGGTATTTGTGCCCTTTGACAAAGTGGTTTTCCACCCCATTATGTAAAAGCTTTTCAGACTAGCAGGAGGAAGCCTCTAATAGCCCTTGAGAGACACAACTGGCTGGATTGTCAATAGGGTAAGGGGTTTTCTGCTCAGATTTTCAGAGCCTGGTTACAGGAAACTCATACAGGAAATTTTCCTGACTCTTGAATCCAAGGTTTCAACATTAAATCAAATAGGACTGTATCCCGATAAAGATCAATTGATTAAGCCAAAAAGAACCCATGTAAAAAAACCTCCTCAGCAGTGTCTGCTCAGAGGGCAGGCAGCTGTGAGGTTATCTCTGCTTAGGGAAAGTGTTTGCTTTTTTCCTGGCAAATGCAGATCACTATTCCATTATATGAAGGAGACCAGGAAGCTGCTCTCCTTCCACAGTTATCAGTCTAACAGCAGTATATGAACAAACAGAATGGACTGTGCTCTCAAAATAAGACTCACAGAAATTAAATTTGTGTGTAACTCAGCATGCAGTGCAGCTGAAATTCAGTTTCTTATAAACCTTAACCAGAACTCTACAACAATATAAAATGGAATGATATGGGATAGAGGAAGGAAGAACAAAAGAATTATGAAAACCCTTGTATCAAGTAATGTTCTCAAAAAAGCATACAGGACATTTATTAAACAGACTTGCCTTCCAGAAAGCTTTTATGCTACAGCACAGGCTCACCAATTCTTGTAACAATAAAGATATGACACATGACATGATACAACCAAATAACGTATTTTAGTGTCAAGTCAAAAATGCCTTCCGCTAAAATTGAAAAACAGCTCCTGTCTTCTAGCACTTGGAAAAAAAAAAAAGCTTTATAAAGCTCCTGTCTCTTAGTACTTAAATGAGAGATGTATTTTAAATGAGACTCTAATACCTTCTATAATATTAAGTTTACTTGTCTGATGTGCGGTAATACACATATAAAAGAAATAGAATATACACATGGTATTTATTATCTATACATAGAAATCAGTTGTTTTCACAATAATATTAGTATCATATTTTTTGTGCTCTTCCAAGGGTTAGACTGTTTTAATTTGAAGAAGAATGTAATATTGATGATGCATGTGTTAACAGTTGGACTTGATCTTAAGGGTATTTTCCATTTAAGTAATTCTGTGAGTCTACAGTATTTTCCCACATAAAACCAGTCACCACATTAAGTTATATTACTTAAGAATATCATAATTCAGAGCCCATAAGGAAGACTACCACTACCTCTGAGGTATCATTATAAGTATCATCATTTTAGAGACACAGACACTTGACACCAGGTGATAAACCAGGTATCAAGCCTTGCAGCTTTCCAGAAAAGCTGCATATTTACCACAGACTGGAAAGAGGGAGAAAGCACTTGTGTGAAAATTAAGAATGCCTCTGCTTTTCAAGGCATTTCAAAGAATCACAGAATGTTCTGAGTTGGAAGGGACCCACAAGGTTCATAGAGTCCAGCTCTTAAGTGATCCCATACAGGGATAAAACCCACAGCCTTACTTGGCAAATTCAAGTTGATTTCAGAGAAATTCCTTCACCCTATGGAAAGTTTTAGAGAGTACAGCATTACCAAGTGTGTCTGCTATGGGCAGCAGTTTGCCATCTTCAGGTATTTGGTCTGTGTCTGCAGGATAATAGCCCCCACCAAGCGTTACAAGCCCATCTGTGAGCTGAAAGACTGCTGTGAGATCCAGTGCTCACATCAGGGTGTGCACAAAGGTGATTTGGCAGGGAAGGACAACAACAAGGTTGTGTGGCATGCAGGGCCCTGGATCCCGAGAGAGCTGTGAGTGCAGTGAAACACATGCAGAAATGGTGACTTTGGAGTTTCTTATAATGCAGGACTGTTTATGGAAAGGCATTCTGTTACTTAAATAAAACAATATATTAGCAAAATCAACAAAGTCTTGAAATGCTTCTTTCTTTCAAATGATTACAGCATAGAGTAGAAAACTCAAAACCCAGCTCATTTCTTTTCAGTACAATACATTGGTCTAATGCCAACAAGAAAAACCTTTTCAGATTCTGGCATTGTTTCCCTTTCCTAACTCCGGGATTCTTCCCTAGATGTTTAATGTAATAATGGCTCAGTAAATGCTTCTTTCCATTCACCTGATGACAGCTTCAGAAAGCTAGTGCCTGTGTCCTGAGGGTTCCCAAATGATGCTCTGAGAACAAAATTACCAATCCCTGTATTTAGGTGCAGGAAGTTTTTGAGTCTGTAAAGGCAAGCAGCCCAGCAAGGACCTTTTTGTGTTCTGCAATGTGTCATAGAACACAGCTATGAAAGATATCCAGTCATATGTGGCATGGTTAGTAGGTCTCCCTCCTAATGAACTTTTTTTTTGCATTCTCTAGATTCTGGAACACAGATGAGGGTGATGCATTGAAACCAAATTAATTTGATTCTTAAGGATCCATTCAGAGCCCTGAGGAACAGGGCAGGCATAGGTTATGTCATCAGTAGGAAACAACTTGAAAATTTTGATTCATTTGTTCTAGACACTTGATCACTCACTGACTACACTGTCACAGTCACAGGATCATGAGATGGAAGATAATCTAGATCACCTGGTCCAGATAAAATTTTCTAGACATTTGTCATTCATATTCTTCACAGAGCTTCAGCTCACACAAAAGAGAGACACCTGGCCATTAGACAATTGCTAAAACAAACATTATGCTGACCCTCACTGTCCCATGAGTCCAAAACCTACAGCCTTTCCCTGGTTATGGCAAACCCAGTATTTGCCAGGCAATAAGGCATAGCTCTCTCCTACTTACATTCTAAAATGATCACAGATATTATTTGGGAATTGAAAGAAAACTTGTTCTAAAATTTATTCTATCCAGCTAAAATACTTTAGAAAAGGTCTCCCATTGTGTTGTTTTGTAGTAACTCAGTCATCTCCTAAGGATGCATAGGAGGAAGCATGTCTTCATTCTGGATCTGTGAAGAGATGGAGGGAGACAGAGAGCTCTGGAGTGACCAAATAAGGATGTTCAATACGATCACAAATAGTGGGCTGTAAAAAATTCAGTTTTGAAAGAAAAAATGGGTTGACTCAGATTGTAGTGTCTCTCTCCAGAAACATGTCATGACTGGAAATAAAGAAAGGCATTTCTTGGGCCAAGAGAGAGGTGTAGGTTTGGGCTCCTTTCTGTATACACTGAATGTAGATTGTTTATGCAGCTGAAGTTGAGTCCTTCTGTTTGCTGTGTCCTTCTGCCCACCCCTTTACATGCAAAGGCCAATGCCAAAAGGCCACCAGAGCTCTATCACAGGCCCTTAAGATCTCAAGAGAATCTGCTGAGGGACACACTGCCCATTTTAAGGTACAGAGCAAGGACAGTGGCTAATACTCTTGGTCATACACTCTCCTCCTGCCTTTCACTTTGTGAGGAACCAGCCCCACAGGGTCATCAAAATTCCCTTTTTCTGCCACACAACCTGCTCCAGGAACTGAGTGCACATGTCAAGCTCTAACTTCAATCTTCCTTTCACAGATGTTTCTCATGCAGGTGGAGCTAAGTGGTTGAGATACTTTAAAAATCAAAGCTAGGCTATAAATAAAGCCAAGTGTTGGCACAGGTTTCTCTAATTCATTTCCAGCAGTATAATAAACATATGCCTAACCTCTGAAGTCTTGTACTAGATGCCTCAGGAATGCAGCAAGTATTACTTCTGATTTAAATCAGGCATGTTGCAAACACAGGGAAGAAGTGGAGGTGAGTGGAGGGAAGGAGTGCCAGATTTGGGGAAAAGGGAGTGATTTGGATTGTTTCCACAATAACTCCCCACTTCATTTAAAAAAAAAGACTGCAATTAAATGGGATATGTGCTAATCCTTACCTGAAGGAAAAAGAAATAACTTTCATTGTCTGTGATGATACTAGATTGATTTCTATTGATTTGTTAATATATTTATAGGCTATTTCTTAGCTATTCAATATTCATTGCCTGCAGTGTTCCCACCAGAATGGATATAGACATGAAGTTCAATGTTCCTGTGATAATTTTTCAGGAAGGAGCACTTCCTATGCATGGAAAAAAAAAAGAAGTAAATTGGATAAATTAAATAAAATGGCTATGAGGCTGCAGATCACTGGAATAGGTAATTATATTCTTTTTTTTCCATATTAGGAGAAAAAGGAACTCACACACAAAAAAAGGGAACTGTGAAGGAAAAGAAATAATAAACCCAACAACACACAGTATCAGATCATCTTATTAACTTGAAAAGCTAAGTTTGAAGAAATTCAGTGGAATCTGTGGGTGCACTGCCTACAAACCACTTGGTTACAGCTGACGATTTTAATATAGCAGGAAACTACAGAATAGTAAAATAATAGAATAATTCATGTTGGGGAAAGACCTTTTAAGATCATGAAGACCAACTGGTAATCTAGCACTAGTGGCAAGTCATCAGGGAGACCTCTAAATTTTCATTGGCTCTTTCCTGACAGCAGATGGGATTAAGATTACTTTGCTCTTGTGGCTTTGATTTGCTTGCAAGAGGCAATTTCTGTATCCTTAAATTTAGCCTTCTGGATACTGAAGCAATATGCTACACTGCCCACAAGACATAATTAATCTAAAATACAGCTCCTAATCAGTGTTCACTTAGTCTTTCAGTAGACAGAAATCATTATTGGATATCACATACAATTTTGAGAAAAATACTGCTTCTAAAGAGGGCCAGATGTTCTTTTCTATAGCTACTGCTTCAGTTTCACTGCATACAAATGCCATACACTCCCAAGGAAACATTTTAAAACCTAGTAAAGAAAGGGCTAGAAAAATACTTATGCTATATATGTCAGAGGTAAATGGAAGAGACAAAAACTCCCTTGCGACCTCCTCTGGACCTCTGCAATAAATTTACTTCTGCTTAACTTAAGATCAAGAAAAGGTAGAAATATATATCCTGACACATAGAAGGATATATCCTGACACACACACACCTCTTTTCTTGTGCTTAGAACACAAGGAAGATTCCTAGGAATCAGCACTGTTCCTCCTGTTTTCCATATGCATGAGCATTACCTAGTGTGGCAGAACAGCCATATGTGTTACTGCATGTAAACAGAATGGAAAAAAGAAAAGGCCATAGTTTCTGCTGCATTTTACAGGTTCTATCAATAAAAAACAAACAAATAAAAAATGTAATTGTATATACCAAATCAATAAGTCTATGTATAGACATAGAAATACATACATATACATACATATACGTAGCTCTATAATTCTTTAACCGCAATAGGGAACACAAATTAGGATAACATTAAATATGTTTGTATATATTTCTTGAATCACAACAGCATGAGGACAATTTGCCTTTGTAGCTAAGCAAAGGTAAATTTAGAGAAGCTCTTCTTGAACTATTATTAGCTTTCACAAAGAATTACCCCAAGTGGTTTCCACAATAGGAAGCCCTCTCCATTCCTTTGAGTCTTGTGTGGCTTTATCGGAGCTGAAATTGCCCCCACGTTCAGAAGTTACTAAGGTCTGAGATTTTCTTATTTCATTTTAAAGAAGATAGTGAGAAAGCCCTGAATGTCACTTGTACTATTTCCCACACCTGTGTAAATCTGGTTTTGTCTTTCATTGTACAAGGGAGCTGGGAACAAACAAATTAGTTAGGTTTCTATCACAGTCGAGATGCTTGACTGGATTGAAAACTAAGTGTTCATATTCTGAAAATGTGATGCTTCGTGGTTTCCTGTTTATTTCAGATAATTTGCTGTAAAAATTATTATCTCAAGATAAATGTTATTTCAGTGCATTTATCAGACGTTTTCAGCTAAAATGCATTAGGAATGCTACACTATTGCTTGTATCTTTTCATATTTTGGCTCAAAATCTGCAGACAGATGTGTAATCTATAGTGGATCCACTCATATTCTTTATCAGTGAAGTGTTTTTCAGCAGTTTTGAAACCCCTGAATTAAACATTTTGCACTGGTTCTGCTACTCCTCTGATTTTTATTCTAAAGACCCTGCACTTTGTCATCTAATGCTGACAATATTCAGCCATTGCCTTCAGCTGATCCCACCCAAAATTTAATTTTCCCTCTATTCTACAAACTCTCCCTGTTGATTCTAAACCGTTATCACATACTAGCTCTAATTCAAACTCATAGCCTGGCCAGTATCATCAACACAGAGCCAAATCTTTAAATTTAAATCATGTTTCACAGAAACTGCATCCTCTACAACCAACCTTTTAAGGCACAATGCAAAATCCTTTGAGCTTAATCCAACCCCTTATGCTTAAAAAATGTCCTTAAAAAAAGATTGCTTAAATAATTAGTCAAGGAACTTTGATAGTCTTCCAAACCCTATTTTACCACTATTTGAATATCTTTGCAAACAGATGAAATTTTTCCTAAATACAGAAAATGTCTCCTACTGTCCTTTCCTACAACAATAGATAGATTTCTCCAGAATGGTCTTCTATTGAAAGACAGCTCTCATATCTTCCTAAGTCTTCTGCATTTTTGAGCAGCAATTTTTTATTTCCCACAGGCCAATCTTGTTATTCACAATTGCACTATTTTTCACTGATCAATACCATTCTTAAAGCAGATTTGCTCAAAAGAGGGACACAAAATTCTAGCTGAGATCTTAATAGCAGTGAATGCTGATGAAATAACAGCCTTCTTATAAAGGGTCTGTTAATCTAGGAAAGAGATGTGTCTCCTTTGAAACCATATCACACTGTTAATTTACATAGAACTCACACATTACAGCCTCCGATACCATCCTGAGTTCCTAAGTTTACAGGTTTTCCCTCATAATTTTCAGGTTTTTAGCTTTTGTCTGAAGTTCTGTACTACTAAAATGGTCTTTTTCTAGTCACTGGCTAAATTATTTCAAAACCTCACTAGTTTATTCCATTATTCAGTTATTAACAGTGCTTTAACTGAAGTATTTACTATTTATATAATCAAATTTGTGCCAAACTACTGCATACAAACATAAGGCATTTAAGATAATTAAATTCCAAACATTCAGTATGGTTCAGTTCACTGGCCTCAGTGACTATTCAACTAATAGATTTCAGTGCATATGAATTTAAAAATAAAAATCATAGCTAAATCAGAGAACAGACTCAAAAGCCTTTTCCTAGCTACAGAACAAATTTCAACTTTTCAGGATTATGCCCAAGCCCACAGACAGAATAAAATACTATGGCCTTTTTCCCCCCACTAAAAAAATATTATTAATGTTTTCTTGTCAATAGGAAAATCCTGTAGTTGCGATTCTTGGAAGTCTTATAAAACAGAAATGTAGCAACAAATAAAGGTAGTAAAAAAATAAAATCAGGTAATTACTGTCCTTTAAAAATCTAAATTTCCTGCAACGAAAATTTAAACTACTTTAATTAGGAAGAGAAATATATATATATTTCCAAGTTAACTTATTTCTGTCCACTTAAGTGTATTTAATTTAAAATTAATCTTTCAGTCGGAGCCTGCCTGACTTAGCAAGAGTTGAGCATGAAAATTTCAGTTTCATGATGCTTGCAATTATATTCCATCTCTTTGCCCCAAACTGTGGAAACTGATATAAATGTAATTATTCACGCAACAGATTTTTTTGATTATTTTTATTTCATTATTTCAAGAGCTTTATTTTTAGTTTAACTTGCCACCAAGTTGTCACACCTGATCTAACACAGCCTCTTGGATCATTTCTAATTAATTCAGGTGCCTCCTTCCTTAACTGGAGGAGCTGGTCCCGTGGGATGCCCTTCCCTCCTAATGCCAGTGCTTAGCACAGCTTCTCCTGACAATCCCACTCCATGCACCTCCCAGCAAATGCATCCCCAGGGCAGAGCATAATACAGAGCTAATCTGCAAACTATTAGGAACTTCTTTGACAAGGCTGAATGAAAGCTGAGAATAAAAGGAAAGCCCTAATAATCTGAATACCAAAATGAGACAGGATTCAGGGACCAAGTCATCTTTGTCTTGTTTCTCTAGCTCATATTAGAGAATGATTGTGTGAATTTCATGTTTTACAGTATTATTCTTTGATAAAAACAGCACCCATATTAACTTCCCTTATCCATCCCAGCACACCTCACTATGAAAAGTACCCAGGAAGTCTGAGATCCTCCTCTCTTTCCTCTAAGAATTTTAAGACAGTAGAATAACTGCAGCATCACACAAAACTGATTAATCAGTTTGCAGTGTTATTCTTGTACTACATGCTTAAATTACTTTTCCATGTAGTGCATATACTTTTCTATGTATCATTTTGTCACATATAAGAGGCAGCACAGCATGCAGCTTTGAGTAAAATGCATAGTAGAGAGGAGATAAATAATTGTTAAATAGCTATCAAGGCTGTTTATGTTCTTTTTTTGTAACTACCTGTTGGAATGGTGTATACTTCATGTCCAGAACAACACTCACTGCCATAAAAATCAAGGTTTTTCTGGTTATTCTTAATGCATCTAATGAAAGAAGAGGATTTTTTTCAGAATCTAATAAATATAAATAAATTATGTTCTTTTCCACTAATTCATCATGTTTTCCTTTGGAGAGGGAAAGGGTGAACTTTATGGATCTGAGCCTTGACTCTGACTTCCTAGGTTTTGGAAAATGACATGTAAGTTACCTAGGTGTCATTAATATATTTTATTTATTCTAGTCTCATTGAAACTCATCCATTCAATGCCTTAAATACTTTCAGAAACAGAAGCTGGAATAAATTTTATGTCCTCTTGGGATAGGTAGTAGAAAAATATATGAAAGCAGCGTGTATTAAAGCAGAGGGTTTGAGTTATATTACACAAATACATTATTGCCAGAAAAGGATTACGGAAAACAAACAGGAACAAGAAAACACATTTATATTTTGTGTTTATGTGCTTATGAACACTGCAGGAGCTCACAGGCAGCAATTAATTGGAATGCAACATGATGTTTTCATAAACTGCAATCAGAATAAATAGAATTCATAAAGCAGCAACTTCCCTGTTCCATTTCTGGCTCACCAGACTTTTATTAAGGATATCTTCTCTTGGGTGATGGAGCCTGGACTGATAGATCAAATGTCCCTTTTAAGTGAAGGATCCTACTGAATGTTTTTAAAGCTTCATCTGTCTCATGATTTTTCAAAAATTTATGAATGGAAAAGATTTACCAAATGTGCTTAAATTCCCCCTAATGAAATAGACACAAGATTTGTTGCTTACTCTAAACACTTCCAGACCTCTGTGAGGGAAAGGCAAAACCAAGAGTATGGATGAACAAGTTCATGAGTAAATACAGATAAACAGGGTCCAATTCAAGAGAAAACAAAACATTTATATTCTAATATGGATTTTAGGAAAATTTCTGCATTTGCATTCATGAAAGCTACTGCAGAGAAACAAAAACATATTTCTTAAATAACTAAAAAGATATGAAATTATATACACATTTTGGAATCCAAGTTGAAAGTGGCATAAATAAAAGCTGCTGGTCTGTGAATAACAGAATCTCTTTATTTCATGATAACAATAAAGGAACATGAGAAAGTAAAAAAATATGTGTATCCATCTGTCCAACAGCTTTTATATTTTGGATGAACTGAAATTATCAATGTTCTGATTTTATTCTGGGTTTAATCCTCATGTGCAGTTGGCAAATAATTTTGGCTGATGTATAGAAAAAGCTGAAGCAGATTTTAGAACATTTTTTCATTTTTAGCAGTGGGAATGAACAACACTGTGTACCAAAGGCTCTCAGAGTTTTTACACTAATACTTTAACCACTAAACATTTTCTGTCAATCACCTTCTATCTCCCTGTTGAATTTAAACACTTTGCAAACAATGCAAAGGGAAAAGATACAGGTCCAAAGACCTCTCTGTCAACAATATAGGTGCAGACTGGAAGCTTTGGTTCAGAGATGTGGAGTTGTGCAGGGCTTCCTCCTTTATGGACCAGATCAGCTGGGTGGAGGGAATCACTGCCTGCCACTGTTCTGCACAAAGGTGCACAAGCTACAGCACAGCTCCTGACTGAGACTTGAGGATGTGACCAGTGTGCTTTGTTTATAACTGTTTGCTCATAGTTTGGCTTACTGTCATTTTCTGACAAGGATGCTGCTAAGATCATATTGTTCCATATTATGAATCATAGATAAGCATATGACCATTTATTTTCCTGCTGTTCATATCTGTTTTGTTTCATGAGTAGGCAGAACAAGCACATTTACAGGCATACTTCTGTAGATACTGGAGGACACATCAGGAAAAAATGCTACATGTTCATACACTAAAGCTCATCACCAGCTTATTGGGCAGCAGCCCGATACATGCACCATAGCACTCAGCTTTATATCCTTTTTAATATTCTATATGGAACAATAAAACAGTAAGATATTTGGAGCAGAAAGAAGAAAGCTACTTTTTTGGTCCAGCAAAATTACAATTATATTCAGAAAATGTTTATGTCCTCTAGGACGCAGAAGAAGAGAATTGTCTCCCACACTTGGAAAACTTAGAAGTAACTAATATATTGTGGTGAAGCTTTTAAGGGTACCTATAATATCGTACAGATAAAATATTTACTGCCACTTTACTCCTTTTCTTTTATCTACTTGGCCACATGGAGGTTATTTGAGACTTAAATGAGAATAAATCTGCATGGAATGCTGGCAAACACTTCTGATAACCCTTAGGCAGCTGATAGTTAGAAGTACTGTGCATGTGTCAGTTGTACAGAATTCTCCCTGACCACCCTTGTCTGCCTGGCATTGAGAGAAGAGACACCAACTCTGTGTCAGATAAAGGGAAACAAAGAGGTCTGGATTATGGCAGGGTAAGGTCACATGTACAGACTGCTGTGTTAATACACATTTTCATATGCTGCATCCTTCCTCTTTAAATAATTTATATCTTTGGAGAGGCCAACTTGTGCCAGTGTGTTTACAGGTCACAGTTCCCAACAGGAAGACTTGTAGGCCAGTCAAACCCACACAGGTGTATAGGACTGTCATGTGACCAAAGATTTTCCCTGATATGTCCCAGTCTAAGAAATAGAAGTACTGCAGGGTTAGAGAAGGAATAAATTGCTAAGGAGTTCTTCCTGTCCAGACTACCACTGCTGACACAGATGGCTGAAGGTTTTCTGCAACACTGAGTCACATCTGCCAGCCCAATTATTTGCAGATAATTTGTATCTCTAAAGATCTTCAAAAATCACACAAAGTTTTTGTTGGGAAATCCTCATCAGTACAGCCCAGAAAGAAAATCAGTTTTTATAGGATGGTAGGTATCCATCCTAAAATGGGCTAAAGAGTTTCTCAAAGTTTTCTGATCTGTGTTAACTAAATCTTTGGCTATACCATGAACTTAGAGATCTTTCCCATGTGTGTGTGAAACAGATCTATTTACAGATGAACATTGTAAACTGACATCTGAAACAAACATTTCACATCTGGATCTGGGCATTGAACTGGATCTCATCCTATGCACCACTCTGGTGAGATCACCACAGGGAAATGATACACCCAACAGGTTTTCTGGTTCTACAGAAACTGGCTTGCTTCCTGCAGTTTTCACAGTACATGGGGAGTCAGAAAGTATAAAATTAAAAAATAAACAAACACAAAGAAAATCACACAAACAAAAAAAAAACCAGCAAAGCATTACATTTCAATGCTCAGTGAGAATCAGCAAATTTGAGCAATAAAAACAGCAACAAAGTTTTCAAAGTCAAAATCTCTCTGAAACAAATTTTCCAGGGTACCCAGATGGAAGAATGTGCTCTTGGAGCAGTTGGAAGTTTATTTCTTCCTTATTAATATTACTACTTGCAAGGTGGATAAAAAGGAGAAATGGTACGTAACTATGAATCCATGAACATAATAAATTGCAAGGTTTTATAAAACACCTGTCTTAGATCAGCATTTCATGATGAAGAAGAGCATCAGTGACCACTGCTCAGGTTTCAAATAGGATGAGCACTGACCTGGGTTAACTGATCTAGAGAAGAACATGGAATAAATTACTGGCAAACATTGAATAAAAACATTCCAGTTTTGCTGCAGCAGTCCAATGAACAAGGTTACTATCCAGGATTCTCTGACTGAGTTCAATACTGACCCTTCCTGAACCAAGACCTCAGCTGGGAGAAATAACTGAAAAAAGGAGAAAATTCTAAATGCATGAAGGTCAATGGAAGGCTGAACAGAAACTTTCACTTTTGCCTGGGAAATGTCTTACACAGAACAGAAGTCAAAAACATAATTAAATTTTCTTCTCAGTAGTTGCCTAACAATGATGAATTTAGTTCTTTTCATTTTCAAATTGCTTTGCAAGCATTAACTAACTAATAAAACCTGAAGATCAGCATTTTAAATAGCAACCATGGGATGAAAATAAAACTAAGGAAAACAAAAAGACACCTTTTTCTGCAGTCATCACATCTGACAAATAGAGGTGATTTTTAAAGGCAAAGCTGCCTGAGGATTGCAATTCACCATGTACCAGTGATGAAACACCTTGCTCTATTGGATCATAACAGTTACTGGAAAAATATGGAGAGAAGACCTTTCACATACAGTTCATATGTGTTCTAAAAGGTGTTTGTGACTGCTTGTTCTCTACTTCCTTAGTGACATTTAGTCACATTAATTTATCATGTAATTGGTTTAGTACAGATTGTCAGCTACTTAGAGGGAACAGGCACTTTACAGGTGACTGATACACCATTAAAAATTACACAAAATCTTAAGGTCTAGAAGACCTCAACAACTATTACATTAACAAAATTTATATTTTGATATATATTCACAAAGCCCATAGACAGAACACACCCACAAGGAAGCAAGGGGTTTCACCCATATTTTTATCTATAGAAAAAAAAATTTTCATAGAAATAAACAATAATCACTCATTGTGGGAAAAAAGATATTAAAATATATTTGAAATGGATTTTCAAATATTTTAGTAAAAAAGTTAGAGAAACAAGTTTTATAATTTCTTCTTCTCAGTGAAAAAGAGTGACTTATTGAATTTTATTGATAAAACCTTTCAGTGTTCTCCAATCCTAATTATATAATCTTTGCTATTTAAAATTTGCTCTTTAAAATTTGAAAAAATACATAGCTTACAACAACCGCAGACCAGAATTGCTACTGCAGTCATGCTTTCATCACATAACACAAGAATTTAAATGTAGTTTCAAAGTGATTCACATGTTGGTATTCCTGGTTTTATCTTGGTGCTCCAATACAAGATATAAATTATGTTCACACAGTCAGTGAGTAATTTTTTGTATTGTCATATGTGCCACTTCACTACATTTCTAAAAGCTTATCAGTTTTCTGACATGGTTTAATTTGATTGTTTTCCCATTTTAGCAACTGACTGGAACATTGTGGATACAGAACTGTGGAACAGAATTTATTGTGCCAAAATTATATTGAAAATGCTCATTAAGAAATGGACTGCTTTTCTGACACACCTCTAAAATTATTTTGCTTTTAGTAATCATTTTGGTGCCCACTTTAAGCACATGAAACCTGAGTTTCTTGAGTTTACATCTAATACACATTGCAATTTGGCACTGCCTCACTTGACTGACCTGATAGCTTTTTATGACAACTCAGCTCTATCTTCTGAAAATGGTTTGTAGGAAAATGTAAATAAATTTAAATACAACAACTTCAAAAATGAAGGATGAAGCTTTAAAGTGTTGTATTTCTGGGAGTTTAAAAGAGAGACAAAGAGGGACTCGAGTGCTGAGAAATAAATAATCAGACCTTAGTGACACTTCAATTTAGGTCAGTAAAATCAGTCCTAGCTCCATAAACACCATGTCCTTCAGCTGCAGATATTGCACAGCCAAAATGTGGGCAGTAACTCATAAAACACAAAAACATTTGAGTTATTGCCTGTATAATCGTGCATTTATGGCTTAATAGAATTCTCCAAAGTAAATGGATGCCTGTTGCTATTCCAGGATGACTCCAAAGAGTAGAATGGACAAGAGGCAATGGCCACAAGTTTAAGTGCAGGAATTTCCATTTCATTATAAGCAAAAATCTTTTTACTGTGAGTTGAACACTGGCACAAGTTACCCAGAGAAGTTTTGGAGTCTCACTCCTTGGAGCTACCCAAAACCTTAGTGGACATGGCCCAGAGCAACCTGCTCTAGTGATGCTGCTTCTGCAGAAGGATTGGACAAGGTGACCTCCAGAGAGCCCCTTCAGCCTCAGCAGCTCTGAGATTCTGTGTGAGAAGGTGTCTAACATACAAAAAAAAAACAAAAAAACAAATAAAAATACCAAACTGAGCCTAGCAGTAAATGTTGGGGTTTTTTTCAAACATAAAGGGAATTCAAGGGAAGCACTCACAAAAAATTAATTACTTACAGGCATTAGTTTTTGGCAGGATGAAGATAGGTTTGGGACTTCTAGAAGGATATTTAAAATGGGATATTGATTTATAAAATAACTTCTCTCAAGACAACCTGCAATGCCAAAAATGGAACACATTAATAAGAAAACTATTCTGCAAAAAAATTGGTCCCTTGTAACAGTGTAAATCAAAAATAACTTCAGTCAAGTCAGGTAAGATATACAATTGTGAAACTGGGTTAGTGTCAAGCATCTTTCTTCAGTGCACAAAAAGTTCTCATTACCACCCAATTCAGTGCTCAATGTACCACATGGCTCCTTCAGAAGTCTGGAAGAGTGAGTTATCTCTAAGAAAATGATACTCAGGCACTGGGATCAGCTCAGGTAGCTGGTTTCCAGCTGGTGCATTGAAAGGCACGTGGAGTCCAGATAAAAGGGAGAGGGCCAAATGCATGCCCCTAAAGACAGGATGCTCCCAGAAAAGCCAGCCTTACAGCATCCTTCTGTAGGGATGGTTAAGGGATCACTGATGCTGAGTAACAGGAAAATAAAGTTCTGCTGCTGTTGTTTATTGCTCAGAGGTGTCTGTCTCTTTTGCTGGACAGGAAATGAGAATTGACTGGAAATTCCAGATTACATGACTGACTCAGTCCACCATGTCAGCAGTTTGGGCAGGATTAAAGAAAGAATACCTGAATTCATAAAGCACTGAGAGGAAACAGAGAACTCAGCTGTGTACTCTACAAAATATGCTTCATGTTTCTATGCAGATTTCACTTTAGCTCTCAGTTATTTAGCACATGGAAGTCTTAAAAAAACCCCATGGTGTAAGTAACAGCCGTGGGAACACTGAAAAGCTGAGGACTACATTACATAAAAGTTGGCTACAACATGAAACAGCAGGTCCTTATATCACTCAAGTACTTTTTATGACTTAAATCTTGGGATTTTTAGACACCTGAAATCTTTCTCTGCTTGTGGAATTATAAGTGACCCAAAGTATATACAGTGTGTGCCTCTCTTGACAAGGACCAAAACCTCCAACTGTGAAGCATTCATAGGAAAATGTCAGGCTATCCATGACTGAGTAAATGCATGTGCCAAGAGGAAGAAAATGTACTATTAATTTTTCTGGTGTTTCCCATACCACCTCCCCACTCTCCCCAATTCTTTGCAAAAAATATTTTCATGAATAAGCAGCAAATTAATTTTCTTAAATTACAGGATTAACCAAAGTCATTGTATCAGCTAGACTCAGGAAATACAGTAGTTTGGACTAACTAAAAGTTAATTTTAAAAGGTCTTGCTAACAGAAGTGGATTGAGGTTTACAGCTAACACATGAAGCCACTGGTGAACTACTTTTCATTGTTTCTTACACACAGTTTGTAGGTGAGATGTGGGAGCATGGCAGTGCTAAAAATACAACATCTTGGCAGAACTGACAGATTCCATGCTGGAATCCATGATTTAATAAAATAGCTTGCACTTCCTTGTATTAAAGTTCCAAGGGGAATAGAGTGCCATAATACAAATCCATTTCTCATATAGTCAACATCACTGACTACCAAGAACATTTCTTCTTTCAAGCTGACATCTTCTGTACTTGGGAACATCAAAAGCGACAGCAGAAAGCATTTGCAAGACTTCATTTCCTCAATAAGCTTTCTACAGACTTTATTCTGAAGCACAACAAGTCTGCATAAATCTCTTGTTTGATTCAATTCAACAACCGATTTTGCAGTTCTGCTGGTTTAAATGTGTGACTCATTCAGCAGCAACAGAACATTTCAGATCCTTCCAAAATGAGAATCACCAGAGTCAAGATTTATACCTTTGTTTCTTTTTTGTTCTTTTTTTTTTTAAATTTTATTTTTACCACTGCAAAACTAAAAGGCACCCTTACTGTCAAATCTATCTTTACATTCCACATCTCCCCACCCTGCCAAAAAGTAATATTTCCCTGAGGCTGGGATCAACTTTAGATGTGACAGTTAATCAAGGCAGCAATAAAGAGGATTAATGTAATTTCTGTCACAGAGGTGAAGTTATCTTGGATCATGGATATCTGAAATTTACATCTGGGTAAATTTTAACTTCTCCACAAACTTTCTAAACAAGTTAGACACTTTATCAAAGCTCCAGAGGCACTGACTATATCAAATTAAGGACAGATAGAACTGCCTTCAGGCATAAAAATTCAACATTTGGTGCAATGTAAATGTTAGACAGACCACTAGCCTTGGTTTCTTATCACATAAATAGCACCATCCCAAGCCATCTCCAGTGAGCAGACTGTGGGAATTTGCCTGGGCCAGGTGTGGATGTGACCACTTAACTTTGCTGGGTGAAACAGTTCAGTTCTAGGGGAGTGTCATTTTCTGCAAGCAGGTCTTAGCACCTTCTGGAGATACTTAAATCACATGTATAAATGTAGCTGAAGAACTGACTCTTAATTTATTCTTAACCTTGATGAAGTAGTGAGGGCTTCTGCCACAGAAGATAAAAGGCTGTGATTTTAGGTGCAGGCTTGCCAGGTTTCCCACAGTAACAATATGCATGTAGCTCCCACCCTGCAGTGTTTGCTGAGACCCCATCACCCTGAGCCCACAGTCTGGTGTCCCTGCTCCTGAGCCCTCCTGGTGTCCCCTCACACTTGTGGATCAGCTGCACAAAGAGGTAGTGGTGGTCCACTGTAGCTAAAGAAAAGTCCCAGAAAAATGCACATTTCCCACCCCGCTCCAGAGTCAAACACTAAGGATGTCCAGATGTCATCTGAGGAAGAGCACTCCAAGTGTCTGGACTGAGCCCTGGGTGTGCTGGTGCCTCAGTAAAAGAGACATGAGTCAGCTTTCACCCCTGTCCTGTGGCCACTTGAGAAACATTGAGGCACCAGATTACTCAAAGCCTGAAGGGTCCACAAACGTGCTGAGCTTTCTGTTCAGCAGCACCAGATCACTCACACCTCCCCACTGTGATAATGCACTGTGAAACCAACTCAGACTGCTCCCAAGACACTCAGGTACTTTGTTCACCAGCACCGTGTACAGATTTTACACAAATAAAATTAATTTATCCAACAGCATAAAATGAAGCCACTTGACACCAATGTCAAGGAAACTTTTTACAAATTACTTGATTTTTCAAATTAGAAAGGAATAAACTCCATTAAAACGTGGCTATCACAAATTGTGCTGTATTTATTTGACAAGTCATAGCTCAGTAATCTAGCAGACATACTGTACTAAATGCAATCAAGCTTTAGTAGTATGAGACCTCATTACAGCATCTGCTATTAAGTCCTTACTGAGGTCTGTAAAAGAGACAAGAATTTTTCTTTCCTCTCTCTCTTTTTTTTGGGAGATTATAAAGTGAGCTGCTTAATGAAGTGCAGATTATCACTGTTTTACTGAACATAACTGTAACACAACATGTAATTAATTAACATATAATTTACATATAATTAATTTATCTCTGACTTTCCCATCCATAAAAAAGCTCAAAATGCAGGTGAAAATATGAAGGAAAAAGAAAAACAGAAAGAAAATTTGGAAATTTTTTGCTAATTTTTAAATATTTTTTTTTGCTATCGTATACGGTAAAATAGAGGGAATCCTTTGGAAAAATACCCCAAGTTGTTTGCTGGTTGCACAGTGTTGCTAAATATGGCTCCCAACAGCAGGCAGAGAAGTTAAAACTGTGCAACAAATTTATACAACAGTGCTCAGGGGGAACCCAGCTGACAAGGATGTAATGTAGCCAGGCCTGGATCAGGCCAGCATGTGCAGCTGGTGAATTCCTTTGTCATCCCAGTCACTCATTCCTATTTAGAAAATTGGTAACAAAAGAATGTATCTGGTTTTTTTCATTTCAGTATCTCCTATGCCGTCCAATCCACTTGATAATCAGAATCAAAAAACTACCTCATATGCATCCCCAACTCCAATTATCAATGAAGAAAAACAGAAGTTGAATTAAAACTTCTGAAGATCAAGAATTAATACTAAAAAAAAACCCTAATATTTCTCTTATTTACATTCTTGACTTCACATCATTAAGCTGGGATTAGAAAACCCATGAATAATACAAGTAAGATCACATTCAGTTTCTTGAACTTCAAAGCCAGATTTCCCTGATGCTTCCCAGAACCTGCAAGATATCTTTAGCATCCCCTAAAAATGTTGTTGTCCCTGTTTAACGACTGCCATTTCTGATCCTCTATTGACAGCTGGTAATAAATTAAAGCTCTTTTCCCCTTTACACTACAAATAAAGAGAATAAATCTAAATCTATATGTTTAAAGAGCTTGATACTAAGGTGTAAACCTCATCCCATCAGACCTCATAAGAATTTTCTTTCACAGCAGGCCATGTAAATTATAATTAATTTAGTAAAATGTTCATTGGATGTTGATTTTTTTTCATAAAAAGGTTGTTCCACATCTGTCTAAATTCTTGTTAAAAACTAAGTTCTCTTGTTAGTGAGTTAAAAACATATCTCATGATTCCTCTACAGGACACAATCATGGGAAGGGTTGATGTCTCATTGGATTGTCAGGGAGTAAATAGAAAAATAAAACCAGATTTGCTATTAAATGAGCATCACTTCTCATGGTAGAAGCAACATCAAGATGAGATTCATTGATCTCTGAGTACCAGCTGACACTGTAAGAGTTTTTTTAGTAGAATGAAACAGAAGAAAAATTATGTGAAGCTAAACTTGAGAACAGTCAGTTGTCAGATATGTTTGAGTATGTCTCTAAGTACAGCAGCTATCCTAGCAGCTTTATATTTTCAATAGAGCATACTGTTTATATTTGCCATAAATAATGGTGTAGGAAGAAAATAGTGCATTCCTCAGTCAATCAATTGTAACCAGGGGAACTGATCCATTTGTTCAGGTCTCAATAACCCAACCATAAGAATAAAGGTCTCCAAAATGGTGCAATGTGTTCCTCCATTCATCTGCAAGGCATAGTTTCAAAGTCAGTAAACAGGATATTAGTTTTGAAGCTATGCATCTGAGCAGCAAGCATTAAACACTCTTCATTGCATTTAGCATGATGGCAGGAAGGCCATCTGTGTGGATGAGGAAAATGCCTTGACAGCAAATACTCCTGTGCTTCATCTTCCTGTCAAATCTCTCCTCCAGGGTGCTCCATCACTTTTCCTTGCCTTCTTTTGGCCAGTTATTTTTCCTTCCTGTCCCTTGTGAGAAGGGTAACACCCAACAGCAGCAACACTGTTCTCCTGCTGAGCAGATGTGGGCAGTTCCTGCACTCCTTGGTCCATCTCCCATTATGGATCACGGAGAAGAGGGAAGGAATCAGAGAGAAGAAAACTCTCTCAAACTCTCAGGGGAAAGGAGAAGTGAGTGGAGCTGCCACTGGGTAATTGTACATCTGTTCCCCCTGGCCTAGTGTTGGGAAAGGTGTAGGCTCACAGCAAGAAGGGGAAACAACACCAACTCCTTCACCTCCCAAAGCAACATTAATCCATTGCTGCAGCCAAAAGATCACCCAGGAAAGAAAAAAATAAGGCCTGTACTTCCCTGAATTATCTACTTTTATCCTAATAAACAAAGAAATGTAAACAAGAGAAATATACAGCACGATAAAGACTTTTTGAAAAAAAAGTGAAAACTAGCTCTCCATCTGTTATAATGCTTTAGCTTAATGGGGTTTTTTGTGGTGCTAGTTTGGTTTTCGTCCACATGTGCAGAGAGATTTATTTCTAGCCCTACACAGCTAAAGGTAGAATATTCACTAGGTGAATTCCCAAGACAGTTTCAGGAAAACAGAAGAGCAGATCATCACTCTATTATTGCACAGAATAAAGTAATGCATAGAGGACAAATTAAAATATGGTTGGAAAAAAGAAACTACAGAAACTTTTTTTAGAAAGATTCTCCCATCTAAAAGCATGAAGATTGAATAGGAGGTTATGAACTAGTTATTTCTGGTTTCCATCTGATTCTTCAATTTTGCAGACATAAGCAGTCTAATAAAGGAGAGGATGAGACAATAATGTAAGCTTCTAAAAACCACATTGTTTTTTCTTGTCTTAAATTATCCAGAAATCTAAACATAATAATGTATTGATTCCCTTAATTGTAATTAATGGGGCAGAGGTGGTTATTCTTAAGGGTATAATTACTGCATTTTACCAGAAGAACACAAATGAGAACAACTTGGAAAGAACATAAGAAAGGAAATATCACAAACAAAACTGATTTAAAAGAATGTAGAGTACTATGGCTGTTCAACAGAAATGAGAATGCTAATTATAAATCACTCAATTGCATGGGAAAGTCCAGTTCACACTCATGGTAATTAAATGATGTCTCAGTGAAAAATCTAAAAAGTCAGCTTAAATTAAATTATCTTAAAAGATTAAAGTTGCAAAAGCAATGACAGTGCTTAGGCCAGAACTGCAAACTGCCAAAGGCACATAATGTTCCAATGCAATGCAGAAAAGAGAAACATGTCAGAAGCATTTATTTTTTAATTCTATATAAACAAGCAAAATTGGAAGGCAAGAAATCTTCAGTTTATCCTAGCACACGGTGTTCATAACCCTCTATTTTCACTCAAATACTATAAAACATTACTACTCAGTGAATTAGACTGTTTCAGATAAATTAGCAAAGTCAGGTATTAAAATTAGACTCACTTTTCAGCTGGAAGACTGCAACTAGATTCCATAATATGTTCTATAAGCACTATTCCCCTTTTCAATAATTAAATATTCATTGCACTACAGATATAGACAGACTGACTTGGCAAGCCTAATAGTTCAGAGATAGGAGATCAAAGCTCATACCTTTGCTTCAAATAAAGCTTAAAAGCTATTTGAAGGTGGGATTCCCTCTGTCCTGGGGAATGCCTAAGTGCTTGGTATTTGGGACTCCCAAGTGAGGCAACACTGTTATTTCAGCTCCTGAGAGCAAATAAGCTCTTTCTCCTGAGGAACTGAATCTTTTAACAGTTAGATTTCCTACACATATATCATTTACTGACTTATATTACTGATACTGCTTCTAGTCCAGTAAAACTAACAGGGTCATGGAACAGACTCAGGCCCATGTGTACCCATCCTGTTTTACTGTTAGCATTCATCCTGGTTTGATATTCCCTCTCTAAAAACATTGGTCAGTCTGGGGGACAGTGCTAGACATTCCCCCATCACTACAAGGCTCCCTCCTGCAGGAGTGTGAGCCATTTCAGCTGTAGATATACAACTTGTGCCATGCAAGGCCAGCCAACAGGCTTCAGTAGAGACACCACAGAGGCCACAGCATCAGGCAGATTTTCTGGAAGCACCAAAATCAGCAATGGGATTCTACCCCATCACTGGTATATTCACAAGGAAGGTGTCAAAGAACACTGGAAGGATTTTGCTGCTAAAAGTTTGTCCCAGCACTAAACCCAAGTGAATTTGGAAGACAACAGTAACATAGATTTGACTAAAACAGTCTCTTTAGTTGCACTGGTCACAGGCACCACAGGTTTGTGAGGGGAAAATCCTGCTTGTCAAATCAGATTTCCTTTTACAACAAGGCAATCCCCCTAGTTTTATCAAGGGGAGCCAGTTGATGTAATCTTTAGGACTGCAATAAAGCTTTCAGTACTGCCACTCACAGTACCCCTCTGGAAAACATTTCCAGCACAGAGGTGAATAAACACATCATAGGATGGGTGAGCAACTGGCTCACGGGTCAGGCACAAAGAATTATAGTGAATAATCAGACTGGGGACCTGTCAGTAATGGGGCTCCACAGGGCTCTGCCCTGTGCTCTTCAACATCTTCATTAAGAACTTGGATGCAGAACTGGAGGGGATACCAAGTTTGCAGAGGATAGAAAATAAGGAGTACTCCCTCCGAAGGAGAGGGGCCCTGCAGAGACACCTGGACAAATTAGAGGGATGGGCAATCACCAACCTTATGAGGTTTGATAAGAGCAAGTGCCTGATCCTGCAGCTGCAGTGGGGCAACCCTGGTTGTGTGAATAGGCTGGGGAACGAGAGCCTGGAGAGCAGCAGTGAAGTGGACCTGGGGATCCTGGTCAAAGGCAAACTGGAAATGAGCCAGCGGTGCCCAAGGAGGGCCAGCCCTGTCCTGGGGACATCAGGCACTGGGGGCACTGCTCTGCTCTGCTCTGGGGTGGCCTCACCTTGGGTCCTGGGGGCAGTTTTGGGCACCACAATATAAAAAAGACATTCAGCTATTAAAGAGTGTCCAAAGGAGAGGAACAAAGATGGTCAAGATCTAGAGGGGAATCCTTATGAGGAGTGCCTGAGGCACCTTGATCTGTACGGCCTGGAGAAAAAGAATCTGAGGGGAGACCTCAGTGTGGTTTTCAGCATCCTCACAAGGGGAAGCAGAGGGGCAGGCACTGATTTCTTCTGTGTAGTGACAAGTGACAGGAACCAAGGAAGTAGCCTGAAACCGTGCCAGGAAAGAATAGGTTAGAAGTTCTTTACCCAGAGATGTTCAGACACTTGCCACAGCATCAAGCCTGCCTGAATTCAAGAAGCATTGGGAAAATGCTCTCAGGCACAGGATGTGACTCTTGAGGCTGTCCTGTGCAGGGCCAGTAGTTGGACTTCAATGGTCCTAAGTGTGTCCCTCCAACTCCAATCACAGGATATTCTGTGATTCTGTGAAGCAGTCATCCTCAGCAAAAGGGAGGACATCAGGAGAGCTTGATGTCCCATAACTGCTGGTTCTGAGAAACAAAGAAAGCCAAAGAAGAATTTGCAACTGATGTGGCATATGATACCACACATGGAATCTCATCTGAGTTAAAAAAAAGGCAGTTTTACAATTTGCAAAGGCTAGATAAATTCCTAACAAAAAAAAAAAAAAAGAAAAAAAAAAAGAAAAAATGAGGTTATGATTTGGATCAGTAAGAATAAAAAGAGTAGTCAGAATTCTTAGAATCACCTCTTGAAAAAGCATACTAAAATTTTCCCAGCCAAAGAAATTGTCTAATAAAATGAGGCTTATAACAAATGACAAAAGAATTTCATGAGACGGTATCCAAATTACTAAAGGAATACAAAACAAAAAACCTGCGGCAGTAAGGCAGAGAGAGTTCAAAGCAGTAGCACAGCAAAAACAAAACACATAGTTGCATATATTGTCAAAATGAAAATAAACCAAGAAAATGCCCAGGAGATACAAAACTTTTGCAAATGCAGCCAGCATATATATAGCAGAGATGGGAAAAAAACAGTCTTTTTTTGACTGGTATTTTTGGAAGAGTAATCACACGATGCTGTGAAGAAAGTGGAAAGAGAAGTGAAAATAGACTAAAAGAAGATCTCAGCTGACATCTCAGACATTTGTATCTGCCATGGTTTCATAAATATTTGATAATGTATGTTTGTAATTTGGGAGGGTGCAGCAAACTCAGGTATTGACAAATTGGACAAAATGGCAACACTCATAACCCCAGAGGAGGTGGCAGGGAGGCCCATCCAGCCCACAGCTTTCAATTGGGAGATCTCACAGCAAAGAAAATGGAGGCACCAGGATAAGAGGGTTCATAAGCTCTTAATATTTAATATTCTAGGAAAGCCAGCACACAAACAAGACTGCTTTAAAAATTTATCAAGCAACATTTGTGAGCTGAAGCCAGGGAGATACTTGTATGCTCTTGAACATGGATGTTGGATTTATTTGATCTTTTAATTCAGTTTTGTGCTTTTATGGAGTGAACTCACCAGACTCAACCTACAAGAGGCATTTTAAGGCTACTGTGGGCATATGCAGGCACTGAAACAAGAAACAAATATGTGTTTTTTTTCTTAAAAGCAAAGAGGGAAAGCTTAAGAGCACTCAGGTAAAAACAGCTTTAGGAGTTGCAGTAGTTCATACTCTGACTACACAGGGTATGGGGCTTTCTTTGGGGGCTGAGAAATGGTAATGGCAAGGAACACCTACTAACTCATTCCCTGCACTAGAAGTGTGAGAGACACTAACTGCAAGAAATGTTCAAAGGAAGCTCCTTTTATTGAAAATAATTCTTACAAATTTGATAAAAATACAAAACAAAACAAAACAAAACAAAACAAAACAAAACAAACAAACAAACAAACAAACAAAAAACCACAAAAAAGCCCAGAAAATACAAAAAAAAACCCAAAACCAACCCTTGTAATACTTTGTACCCAATTTAATGTAGTTTAGTAATTACTGAGAAGCAATTATAACCAGGTAGAAAAAATATCACTTGTAGAACAAAAAGGTTTTGAGTTTCATCAGAAATGTATATGATTAACATGTCTTACTTGTTTTTCAACCTCCTACAATTCAGGAATCAAGGCTACATTCATAGCAGCTCTGTCCTAGGGAGTAATGAATGTCTGGCTAGAGAAATTCAGATCTATAGTCATACAGATATGGGCATCTGTTTACTTTATTAGTATCTACCACACTTTTTTAAACTACCATTAGTAAAAGATAAGCAATGTCTGATGTATGAAATCCAGATATCTACATTCCAATATATTCCAGTCTTGGAAGAGTCTTGGATTTTCTGGCTTTAGGAAGATAAGCATTGGCATAAACAGTTGTGGTTCCTATTCATGGACAAGAACGGTCATTGACGCAAAATCCACTCATTTATGAGTGAATAATAAATAATAAAGGTAATAAAAAAGGTAAACCCAGATTTTTTCAGTATTTGTGAGTAATTCTTTAGTTTCTTTATTTACATGAGAAAGCAGTCTATATCTGTGAAATCTAATTGCTCTTTCTGGATTATGGCAGTAATTTCTGAATCAGGTAATGATGGATTAATTTCACTTTGTTGTTGTAGAATATGACAAGATGCAATGGATTAATTTTACTTTATTTTTATAGCATAGGAATGCTTTATATAATGTTACACAATATGACACTGAGTATTTGCTTCTTCATCTTCTGCCCTGGAGTGCAGTGGTGTCTTGTATGGCTCACAGCACATATGCAGGTGTGGTTATATAAATATGCTAGAAAAGGGGGTAAAATAGGAGGCAAGAATTTAATAACAGTGGACAATACTTCCCTGGTTTCCACTCATGGATTTTAAAAAGTGTAATGTCATGTTCAGGTAGTACATAACTAATTATAGAAATAACTATTATATTACAGGAAAGAAACAAATGAGAGGATGTTGCTATCAATCATCTCTGTCATTTACAGATTACCAAAATATCCTTAAGCATAGCACATACAAGAACTTTCTCATGGAAGCATTTCACCTTGCATGGTTTTATTGGTTCTTCAAGTATACTTATAGCAGAGTTTGAGAACAAAGATTATATGGCACTGAATTTTTTTACCTTTTACAGAATTTTAACATAATAGAGTCTGACTTCTACTAGCACTGATATGAGGAAATGATTTCCAAAATTAGTCTTTAGTAAAACCATGACATTCCACTTGTATGCAAGTGAATTTCAAAACAAATTTTCCTTTGTCACAGGAGAAATTTATACTAATATTACTATAAAACACAATATTAAACTATCATACATTTCAGTTCAGGACATTATTAAAACAAAGCTAATGAATCATAATTAGCATCTTGAACTCAGATTTTTCATTTTGGGTTAAATTACTGACTTTTTATTTAAGATAAATTTCAATTCCTTATTAATAATATGAACAATGAACAGACTGTTGCTCTGTATATACTAATGTCAATATAGGCCAAATTCTGGCTTCACTAATATTCCCATATGCTCCTACAGTCCCTGGAGATGTGATTAATTCAACTGATTTTAGGTGGCTGCCTCAGGGTGAGTGAATATTACACTTCCTTAATGAAATAATACACAAGACTACCAAAAGTTCTGATTTATGTTGGCACGTGAAAGTTGACTAAAGGTACCAAACCTGATAATCGTTTTACAGCAGTACACCTGTAAAACAGGAACATTTAACATGAGAGTTCACAGTGGAAAGGAAAATCCCAGCCAAAAAATATAATCTGTGCTATGGAAGGTGAAGAGTTTAACCTTTTTATTTTTACTGACACTAGTAAAAGCAAAGAAACAAGTTTTGACGTAAGAGTTTAATTAGTCTACACTAGTTTTTTTATAGACCACAGGAACCTTTAATAGTATTTTGTGAAAAATAAATCTCATGCCATTCTAAAAATAAATTTTGATGCTGAAATGAAATGGCTTTTTTATTATCCATAATTATTAACCATTATTTATCTCTTATAAAAGTCATTTTCAATGATTTAAAAAAAAAAAAAAAAAGAGAAGGTTTTATTTCTGGAAGAAAGATCAGATTCTTAATAATGATTTGTATTTGATGGATAGACTCCTAGTGCAGCCAATGACAATTCATACACAGGGCTCTGACACCATTAAAGGAATTAAAAAAAAAAAAAAAGGCTTATATCCTTTCCATTTTTCTCTTTGCAAACCCTTGGCTGGAAAAATACAGTACTTGCACTATTTTTTGTATTTTGCTTAGCACCCTTAAAAGCAATCAGACTCTTAAAGTGCATAATTAAAAAAATGTGAACATCTTTGCAAAGTAGGGCCATACACTAGTTCATAATGAAAGAATGGAGAGTCTTCATCCCAGTGAAAATCAGCCTCACTGATTTTTCTTCTGGAGGAAAGAACTGTTCAAACCATGAGGGAGACACTGAAAAATCAACTATTCAGAATGAGAAAGTGCTGTCAAACTTTCACAGAAGGGCAGAAGAACACAAAATTTGGGCTCAAAAATACAATACTAGCAGTAGAACAGAAGTGGCTCAGTACCTGGGAAGCTGGATTAGAGTGGTTGCATCATCAGGAAAGAATAAAATGATGCCCACCTTGTGATCTGGGAAGTGAAAATATTCTAAGAACAAAAAAAAAGTTTCAGAAGTTTCAGGAATGATATATATGTATGTATTTGAGAAAAAAAAAACGAAAGGAGATAAGAGACACTGATATTTATGCATCAAAACAATATGCATCCTTTTTTTGGAAGGATAAGCATTTTATGATTTTTTCCTAAAACAGTGATGGAAGTCAGAGAACTGAAGCTTTGGAAATAGTTTATATTTCCTTATCTATTCTTGTATCACAGACTCTTGTTGCAGCACAATAAAAAGTAACATCTTTGTTTACATAAATTGGCTTATTAAACCAGCAGGCCTCACAATTTTCACACAGCAACATATTCTTATGCGCTAAATGTGAACTGCATGTTATTTGAACTCTAATTTCCATAAATCCAAATAGAAACAGATTGGGATTTTCTTCAGTCTTCAAGTCAAAACAATGAACTTTTCCAGCATGCTGTGAAAAATTACAAAGTGATTTCAAAGCATATTTCAATAATGAAGTTCATTTTGAACTCTCTTCATTAGGCCTGAATGAGTAATGACTGCAACATCCACCTGCAAATATTTATTTCAGTGATCTACTACAAGCTAAAAACTGTCATTAGTATTTTTGTGCCCTCTAGCTAGACATCTTTAAGGAGAGATGTCATAGGCAATCTGTAGAATAGACCATGAGAGTAAAGGATAATTGCCAAGAAGAGGAGAACCACTGGAATAATCGAGTGTTCTTTAATATATATGTAGAGAGAGACATTGATATAGCAAAAGACAATTAAAATATTCCTCTGTCTGGTTTCACTGAAAGTACAGCTTTTTACTTTAGCTTTGTGGGTAATCCTTTTGGCTTTGGTGGCATAGAGCTATCTGACTGAAGACAGCATATAAAGGTTAATGAAACTGTATCTCATTTCCTTAATTTTTACAAAATTTTTTCCTTTCTATCTGTAAAGTTAAAAGCAAAACACTGCTACATGAAGTATGAGATAATATTTTCAATAGGCTTTGAAATATCTCTAAATTAGCAAAAATATTCTCAAGTCTTCAATGGACAGTCAATTTAACAATGGACAGTCTATTTAACTCCATGGAGCTTGTGTGATTGTCTGATTCTTCTTTGGTAAGAAAGGCAACTGTAATATTTGTTTAGGAAGTTGTCATTATATGTGCAACAAAATGCCTATGGATCCCTGTATCTGATATACAAGAAGCAACACACACAATAAATTCCCTTTGACAACTTTGAGATTTGCCCATAAAATTTCTCTTCCCCCAAGGGATATGTACTTGCTGATCTAAAATGTCTTGAAAGCTAAAATGAGAATTTATTTATAAAATGGCAATTCAGGCTTTCACGCTGTTGTTCTGAAAGCTTCATCACCTTGATTGCTCTGGGAGACTATGATAGCTAGGATATTTTGGTGACAGCTTTGCCATTTAATCACAGAAAAAAAAAAAGTGGCAAACAATTAAAATTTAGGCCTTGAAGGAACTCTTTTGGATACACATGTGCATCACCTTACTAATAAAAAATGCTACTGATCACAGCCTGGTGCTGTGCAATGCCACGTTGCTGTGCCTAAGATGTTGGAAGTGCAGAGAAAAAGGAGAGGAAAAAATGAAATTCTTTGAATTTCTCACCTTCTTCTTTTACTTGTCTTTGATCTTTCTACTAGTGGTCTTTCCACTGGTCTTTCTTTTTGTTTTCCACATTCCCTATCCACTTTATTTTTCTCATTTAGTATGATCATCCCTACGTGTGACACTTTCTTAGCAATCTTTTGCTGTTTTTAAAATTATTTTTAAATTTCATAAGAACCTTTAGCCTCTATGGCTTCTCCTCAGTTAAAAGAAAATTACACAATTGTTTATTATTTTTGCATTGATTTAAGAATTTTCAATTTCATTTCCTGGAGCCTTTTGTTTTCTGCATGGCTCTCAACACCACCTGCTCAACTAATTTGATTGAACACACAGTCCTGGGCCTCCTCTTACACCTTTTTACCACTCTTATACATCTCACAGATTCATTGGAGATACTTTCTTCTGCAGTGGAATTTTTGAGAGCACAATCCTAATAGATAAAGCAGTGATTTATTAATCTATCCTGTTTGAACATCTTCTACTTATGTATTCATGGGGGTAGAGAATGACTCTCTAGCCTGGAAAGGCTCACACTACGTCACCCCAGAAGAGACACAACAGACACCTTCATACACCTTCACTTCTCTCCAGAGAACCACCAACATGGTCCTCACGCTGTGTCAGGTACTTGGAAATGAACAGGAAGATGAGGATTTTAGTTTTGAAACAGAACTTTGAATGAGGTAAAATGGTAGAAATTATTGAATCGAAGTCTTCAGGGGTACAACTCAACACAGAAGAGAAAAAGAGATTTCCTAAAAAAAAGTTTTATTTCTCTTTCACCAAAGGGTGTCGAAGTAGTAGTAAAAAACACTAAATAGTAATGCATCATTAGCCTATTTTCTGAAAGTAAAAAAACATCAGGAATATCTTGCCAAAAGAATCATTTGTTTGGCTTATTTCATTGAGCTTTTTTTTTTTTTAATATTTTCTGAGCACTTATTTTAGAAATAGTATTTTTTTTACATTTTTATTTTTTAAATTTTATTTCAAAAATAAAAATGTTTAAATTTCACCAAGTACCCAGAAATCAAAGAATCAAATTTTGTAAAATTGATTCATTATTCCTCATTTTAAAATAGTTTGATTTTCACTTTATAAAGAAGATTGTATGGAGTATTTCACTGTGTAAAAGTTAACATTTTCACTTCAGCAAACCACATATAGTCAATACGATAAAACAGAGAACTGTATGTATATTCAATAATTTACTTCCATTATGTAATAAAACGGGAAGTTAGAGAGTAGAGAAATGTTTTCCTTAACGAAATCACTTAGTGTTTGACATTTTTAAAGTGGAACAAAACAGAGTAATGCCACAGTTAATATTCTCACACAATAATAATCAAATTATTCAGCAATACTGATTCCTAATGCTTCTTTGTCTTCCTTGAAGGTTTAGTGACAATGGGAAAAGGATGGGGTTAACCACAAAATTACTAGATAGGTCCAGAAATTATATTTCACATGTTATGTGTATTGTTGGAAGTAGGACATGAAACACCATGATTGGAAAAATATATATAAAGCTATGAAATGCAAAGAAAAGCTAAGGAGCAAGAACAAAACAAATCTTGAACCTGAGATTATACACTTCCAACAGTTAATTGAATTTCACTGATGAAAACTATCACACCTGTATGATATGACCATGACACAGCATCTGCAAATTTGAAGATTATTTTGTAACTATTTGACTCTCTTTTATCAGGGTACTTATGAATAATGTGCTGTTTCTAACTAAATCCCTTACAAGATCTTCAAATAATTACATGCAAATATAAAGGCTCCAAGAACTCAGTTTGCCAGGATTTAAACTCCCTTGAACAACTAACTGTACCCTTACGAATTTTGATCAGAAATGTCACAGCACAGACCCTAGAAAAGCTAAAGAGGGCCATATCCAGTTTCAGCTGCAGAGCCTTATTCTGGAAGAGTGGGATGAGTTCTCAAAGTCATGATTTTCTGCAATTTCATAGGCAAAGCTACAGTTCTAATACTTTTTTCTTCATGGCTTATTTTTCAGGTTTATAGCTCTGTTTTACGCAACCTGAACTTCTTTTACATTAGTCTCTTCCCTTACTTCTTTGTTTTAGTTTAATTTCTCTGATGTTGCTTCTGAAAAACTGGCATATTATTGGCAGGCATCAGTTCTAACCAGATTATTTCATAATGGGCTAAGCAGAATGGCAATGCCATGGATTTTGCTTCCTGGGAGCCTCAGTTCTCACCAGCTTTTCCATAATCTTGGGCATACTTCCCATATTCCAACCACTGGTTGAGTTCATAAATAGTAAGTGCTCATGTAGTATGTCTGCAAATTCTGAGAAAAAAAATACAGCCAATAAGGTAAAAGAGAGTTAAATACAGTTCCTAAAACAGGGTTAGTTCTGCTGTTTGTTCAAACCAGCTATGATGATTAAGGAGAAGAGCTAATTAGGTGCAGAATAGGTGACTCAATTTACCTTAATCCCTTAACCAGACACGATGAATGAATTAAAAAAAAATAATAATAAAAAGGCAACTGAGCAAGATACATGTTGACAGAACAACAGTTAGTGGAAATAATAGTGTCTAAATACAAATACAATGCTGTGTATGGAGAACTTGGGCACACACATGACAATAAGGAAAGCAAAGAGAATGGAGAACATGACTTGCATATAAACATGTGAAGAAAACACTGATGTTAGCTATCTCTTATTTCCACTAACTAGCATACATTTTTTATATTTGAATATAATATGTGCTATAATAAAAGCTGTATATGTTTGGTAAAGTTTATACAAATACATCTAGTAAAGAAAATAATTGTGAAGAACATAATTGTAACAAGAGGTGATAGCAGTTGCCTAGAGATCTGAAGTTAAGTTTCACTCTCTAAAGATAATCAAGGTTTTCACATATACATCAATTATTTTGATTTTGCTGGTAAATATTCAAAGATTTCCTGCAAACAACTTAATGTAAATATTACAGAAAAATTCCATAATTCTATAAAGTGAGGCTAAGACAAATGATCAGCTATTAAACACCTAAAAGAAAGCCTTTGCTTGTCAGAAGAGTTTAAAAAATCCTCTTGTTTTGAAGATTAAAGAAGGTCAGTTATTTGAAATTAACTAAAGATGCACAATCTAGAAATGAACTTGTCTGAAATTCTACCAGGAGGTACTTTGTAGAGAATACTTGGATATTCATCTGTCCCTCCAGAATAAATCATTTTAGTTTAGTTTGGTTATGGTTTTATCCATCTACATCATACTCTCTGATTGTTAACACTCCAGATGGAAGTGTTATTACTTTACTCAATCATACTCTCTCACACCTCTTTTGTGAGGGAAAAACTAATGATTTTTCTTGATCTTTTTTCCTGTCTGAAATTTCAGTTAAACTGTCATTTTAAGTTTGACAGAACTACGTTTTCCTATGGAAAACACATATTTTTCTCCAAAACAGTTCTAAGGAAAACAGAAAAATACTGACCAGTAATGGGAGAGCATCCCCAAATGGGTTCTTCAATGTGAAGCAAAAACATTACCATGAAATTCATTTCTGAAAAGTTTTAATACTGCTATACCATGAGTTTTAAATATTGTATATGAGTATTGATATCAGCATGTAAATTCTGTAATCTAGTTTGGCCCTATACCTATCACTGAGTGTTCCAGAAATAACTTCCATATTTCTTTCTCTCAATGTATTTTTGAAAACTAAGAAAGCAGTAATCTCTAAATAACTAAGAAGTATTAGATAATAATTTTCAGAAGCATAAATTAGAGGACCAAACAATTTAAAGTAGAAAAACATCTTAGCCGGTTATCTTCTTTAATCTTAATTTTAGTTTCAGTGTGAACACACTGGTGGAAGAACAACTGAATATATAAAAAATCCTTTTGCATAGGGACTCCCACTAGATTTCATATCTAGGAAATAACATTTTATAGTTTTAGAAGAAATAAAAAGTAAGCCCTCTATCTTATAAGTTGCATTAAGAAAAAAATCTTTGGTGAATATTGAATTACAGTTTATCTCACATGTCATGGATTACTCAAATGATTCACTGTTGTTGGAAGCACATAAGAGCTTGTGTGGCTTTCATACAAATGACATGCCACTACAGCATAGCTCTGGGCAGGAAATACTTTCACCTTGGAACATGGGTGACAACTTTTTCTTGGTCAGAGTGTCCAAGTGATGAGTACAGGCTATAATACAATTACTGAGAAACAGCACATTGGAATCAATGCTACAAGCCCGATTTTAAATCCCAGTCAAGAAGTGATAACCTTCATAATGAAGTTGGGAGGTTACAGTTGTGCACATGTCTGAGCTTCCCTGGTTGGTGACTGAGGCTCCTCACCAGCAGATTCCCATCCTGGTGTTCCACCAGAATCACTGCCTGAAAATCTGTCAGTGAATTCAATGATATAAAACAATGTCTCGTTCCTGTAGTTTAGCCAATGGAAAGTTTATACATATTGCCTATATTACTATTCTGGGTATCTCCAAGCAAATTCCTACACAGGGAATAACAAACCAAACCATATTCAATTAATCTTTTGCCTATAAAATAATGCTCATATTTTTATTATCTTTGGGGATGAGCTAAATGCAATAGAAATTAGGCAGGTTTTTGCCTTCAATTATGTATTTACAATGTGAATATACAAATATCTAGACTGGCATCTGACAGAAAGTAATGATACATTCTTTGTGTTGTTCCTTAACTTTACACAGAAGGTAATTAGAAACAAGATTTGCTTTCTGTATTATCAGGAATCTGGGGAAGTGCAGCTGTACCAAATTTTTGTTGCATAAGATAAGAAATATGAACAGCCAGGTGAGGCAGTTCAGAGAAAGTCATGGAGTACTTGAAAACAAATTCCTTGTTTTGCTTTGCTTGCATGTGCAGCTTTTGCTTTACCTATTTAACTATTTTTTATCTTAAGCCATGAATTTTCCCACTTGCGCTCTTCAGACTCTCTCTCCCCAATCCTGTTGGTGGGGGAGTGAACAAGCAGCTTTGTGGGGCTGAGTTGTCACTTGGGGTTAAACCACAACAGACAACTGATTTACAACCTGCAATGTGAAAATACTTTTAACTTTAGTTCTTATCCTTTAAATCTTTCAGTCCAGCAGAAATCAAATTTTCGTGCTAGAATCAGCCTGATAGGCATTTTGCAATCCAGGCATTCAGATTAGAGCAAACAATCTTTTCCAGACAACTTTGCAAAGAAAGCCATAAAGATGTACAAGACATTGTTTTCTGGATTATCTTTTGCTTTCTCTCAGCAATTGTTTTACTCTGGAATATTTTTCACTACACTTATCTGCTGGGTTATGCTCTTTAACATGCTCACAAGCTCATCAATCACTCTCAAGCTGCTATAAATGAGTAATTCACATTGGGACCACAGAATCTGCCAATCCAGTATTCCTCCCTATTGTTAATGTATCACTTTAAAGGTCAGTAGCACAACCTGAACAAAAGACTGGCTGGGCCAAAGTGAAGTGAATATCTTACAGAATACGCATGGAAATATTCAGTGTCCATATTCTACTAGAAGCAGGAATCTTCCCTTGTTGTTTTTTACTTAAAAAACAGTTTTATTTTGAGATGATGAACTTTAACTATGTCTCTGAGAGGAAGATCAAATTTCCTTTAATTTACTATCTTCCATCAGGCCCTACCTCTGCTTTGTGTGTACATCCAAGAAGAATGAAGCCCACTACTTTAAATATAGCATTCCATGCATAAGTTATCATGACAGCCTATTTTACCCAGAAGTGTAATTACAGAATCTCAGAGATGCTAACTAAGAGGAAAAAAGCTGCATAGCTAAACAGATGCTTGTGCATCTTGCTAAAAAATTTCCTCACGTTTGCAGAATCAAACAGGAGGGAAAGAAAGACAAATCAAAGGAAAGCAGGTCATGTGTGTCCATGTATGTGCATCCTTTGTACCTTAGACTTCATTGTGCTGCTAAGGCAGTGCCCTGAGCCAAACAAAAACCTGCTGAGTATCAGAGAGCCTTTTGCCTCCAGTAAGCAATGCCCTAAAATCTTTCCAGTGCTGTGTCTTGAAAGGCTGCAGTGTCTGCCAGTGCAGTAACCTCATCTGTCCATGCTTTAGAATGTCCATGCAGTTAGTGCTACACTGTGTTCCTGTATTGAGAGCAGCATGGTGATACAGCATCTGTCAGGACAGGATAAAGCATCACCCTCACTATCACCTAACCAAACTTGCCTCCTGACCAAGCCAAACCACAAGTGCAAACCTAAAATTAAAACACAAATAGAGACAGAGATAGCACGTCAGACAATTGCTAATTTACACCAATTGTGTATTGCTCTACATATACCCTACAGTTCTGAAGGACCCAAGTAAAAATCATGGTCCAAACTCCCCTCACAGAGTCCATGATGCAGATTCTATGAAAATGTTCATGGAAAGCCTTACTCACCTGGTATTGTTACCATGGCATCCACCCCACCCACAGGTCTGAGCCACTGTGTTAGCGATGTTGACTGGTGAGGAAAGGAACTTGAAAAATGTTTCTGGGGAGGCACTCTTAAATTTGCATAAAGCAGTTTATCTTCTTACTCTCCTCATTCTTAATCTTAAACTGAAGGACTATCCACTTATCCCAAATCATTTTTTTTTTTCCCCAGAGGTGATACATATTATTAGTCTCATTTTGACAGCTAGGTAGTTACTCTTCACACGTTCTTGTGAAGGAAAAGGAAAGGTATTAGCAACTCTACAGTGTTACACAGAGGAAGAACTTAACTTTTGATACTCTGAATCTTCCTGTGCTAGATGCCTAGACTCAAGTAGTCTAAATATCCTGAAAATGGGTGCTCTACATACTGTATTCAAGGTCTAATATCATGTGGTGATGGAGGGCAATGTGAGAAAGCAGGCACCTACAATGCACCCCTCTTAATCCTGTGATGCTCTGGATTCAATGCCAAACAGGATGTGCCACTGTGGTACAGAACTGATCAATGTTGTGCACTGCAAACCTACCAGTGCACTGAATATACTCCTCACCTTTGGAGAAAAATGTGTTTGGGAAATGTTTCATTTTTTCCTCACAGTTTTCATCATATTTATTTTGGACGAGGCTCAACCACAAAATGTGGACAAATTTTCAGTTTCAGAAAGATTTTTTCCTTTCTTCATTACTAAGTTTAAAATAAAGACATATAATAATAGTTAGAGATAAAAGGAGTGAGAGGATCTCTGATAGGAGTAATCAAAATTGTTACGAACCTTTGGTAAGCCTTAAAAATAGAGGGAAAGGGGCTGCAGCATGTAAATCTCTCTATGGGAGTAGATCTGAGTGCATAAACACCACATCATAAAACTCTGCAATACCAAACTGACAGCTCATGTAAACAGTGTAGCCATGTAAAAGTTGGGCTGCATGCACAAATCATTGCAATATCTTTAATATATGAATGCTTCAGAAAAAACTGAGAAATGTTAGAGAAATCTAAAAAGTCTAAGAAGTTTTGCTATATTATACTTAATGATTTCCCTCTCAGTAACAGGTAGAAAAAAAAATGATAGCTGAAGCTGAACAATCACATCTTAAAAATCACTGTTTTCATCAGCACTGCTGGCATTTATTTGTGTCTCTGTGGCTTCATTTTTCTCAGTGAATGTGAACTCATTTAATAATTTTCAGATCTAAGCTTGTGAGACCATTCTGAACCAAGAGATTTGCACTTTATACAGATTCTCTATCAGACAGCAATTTTGCTGACATCAAAATACTTAATGCAGACTAACAGCATCTATGAAGAAACAGAAGAATTCCTATATCACCTGGGTTTCTCTAAGGACTTCGATATAGATACAGGCTGGGGGATGAAGGGATTGAGAGCAGCCCTGCTGGGAAGGAACTTGGAGGTGCTGGTGGATGAAAGGCTGGATAGGAGCCAGTAAGGTGTGATTACATCCAACTGTGTCCTAGGCTGCATCACAGGAAGCTTGGCCAGTCAGTCAAGAGAGGTGATTCTGCCCCTCCACACCTGTAAGACAACTCTGAAACCTTCAGCACAGCAAATACATGGACCCACTGCAGTCAGTCCAGTGTAGGTCTGCAAAAATGATCAGAGGTTTGGAGCAGCTCTTCTGTGAAGAAAGGCTGAGAGAGCTGGTGTTGCTCAGCCTGGAGAAGAAAGGCTCCAGGGAGACCTTACACTAGAACACTAGATGACCTTTAAAAGTCCTTTCCAGCCCACACTATTCTATGATTCTATTATTGTGAACACTTCCACCTGTTGTCAAATGGCACAGCTTTCCAGATGCCTACAACAGCAGTGTTTGTGGTTAAGATTGTATCTATTTCATAAAAAAAAAAAAAATCAGCTGACTCCTTATGAAGCAACCTGCAAACTGATATCTGAGCGAGCATCACATGAACTGTCCTTAGAATTAGGATCAGTCATGCCAGGAATTACCCAGCACTGCTATTTACCATTGCACCTTGTGATAGGTGATTATTCAGAGGTACCCAGTGCATTGCCCTTTACTGTGCTGTAGTCATGCCCTGATGTGTCCACTCATGCTAGACATACTACAGGATTACATTTCTTGCCTCAGTTTTCAAGGTGACAATTTGGCCTGGTAGATCAGCTTCCTCATAGGCTTATGACAATTAGTAAATGTCTTTTTATTCAGAGTTCTGCTTAAAGAGAGGCCTTTTCTGTCTTAAAAGGTTTTGTTTAGCCAGGGCAATTAACTTAAGCTGCTCTGAAAATTTTACTTTTTGAGAGCTAGTGCTATTCTAATCTTGTCATGAGAATTTTGTGAACATTTTACAACTTCTGAAAATACTCAACTTCATGTTGAGTATTTTCCCATATTTCATGGAATTGAATATTTATTGCTTCCTTTTAAAAATATTTTTGGTTTCACTGTTCCACACTATAGATGCTACAACAATAATATGAATAAGAACAATTTCTTGTCTTTAATATCATCACAGTTTTAAGATTTTAGTTATCTCTTTTGATGTGAATCAACAAGCCTCTCACAGTGATCTAGCAGTCACAGCTTCTCTTCATTCCAGAGAGGTATGAAACAGGACTGTGAGCTCCATGATCACAAACCCCAGCAATACAACCAAATGGACCAGTTCAACTGGTTTCACAGCACAATCCCTAACCCACAGCACTGATTGTGGACAGTCCATCCACTAAAACGACAGTGACAGAGCAGTGTGGAAAGCAATTCAACCCACATCCCACCCAGTGGCCATCTCTAGCAGGGCTTAGACTTTCTTCTTATTATAACTGGTTGCCTGGAAGTTCCCTCTGAGTTATTCTTTGTTATGTGGAATTTTCAGAAGCTTTTCTTTGGGTGCAGGAAATGGATTTGTAGAAAATTCTCAAAGCCTGACAGAAGGCTCACACAGTATGCATCTGAATGCAAACTTTGAGATAAAAACGGTGACTTAAAAATTCCATGGAATAGGACAGATATTGTTGAGAGAGAAATGGAACTGGAAACAAGTTTCAAATGATGGCCTTGCAAATAAGACTAGATATTTTAGAGAAATAGAATTATGAAAGGTGCATTGTAGTAGGACCCACGAGGGGTAATTTTAGATGATTGGCTTTAAGGAACTAGCAGCATTGTGTGGCAAAAGCTGATAGGTCAAGAAAGGCTTATATTGTATTGTAATTAGGAAATGGTTTGCTTCTGATTGTGATGGTGTGAATTGTAACATCTGTATGGTCTCACCCTTCACATGAGAATGAAAATGGAATAAAAGTTTTTGAAATGCCTCTCAGTTGCCCCATCTCTGGGTCAGAAAAGGGAATAATCCCACACTTGGGCAGCCAGTCTCCTGTTCACCACCCTGAGCACCGCAGTGCCTGCGGCTGGTGGATAACATTCACCTCCCAGAGGAGGAAGCAGTGGTAGATGCAGTGGTATTTTGCACATCAAAGGGATTAAAGCACTTAGCAGAGGATTAGAAACCCGATTCTAGACTCTCCTGAGCCTGCTGTCTCCAAATCCAGCAGAATGTACCAGCCCCAGCCATAAAAGAGGAGGAAACCCTCTGATTTCTCTAGGCATTGCAGTCTGCATTTGTTAGTGGTTTACCGGGCTTCTCCCAGATGATTTATCTGTGACTATTTACCACTTTACTGTACCCTGCCCTTTGGTCAAAGTCATAAAAATGGAACATGGCATTTTAATCAAAATCTTATTATGGACAAATGGAAAGACACTATATATAAAGACGTAACAATTTATTGTTAGTTCAGTAAAAGAGTCACATCATCCAAATTATCTGATTAACACAACAAAACCCCTTAATCATTGCCATACCAAATTCTTCTAGGATCTACTAATTTCGTTTGACATACTTGTCTATTCAATATTCCTCTTTTTCCTAGGGTCAAGACCTACAATCTTCCTCAAACAGAAAGAGGCGTAAGTAGAACATGTTGTGAACAACCTGGGATCCTTGGGAGTATGATGTTCACAGTTGTGGGAGTTTCTTCCTTTTCTATCCTGTGGTATACTTGGAGCTCTATTTATAAGTCTTCTTATCACACTCTGCCTCCTTCTCCTGGCTCCCTGCTGAAGTCTGATCGTTTCCTTCCCTGGCCTCAGCTGACACCAAGGGCTGCTCCTGGCACGGCAGTGCTGCCCCAGATCAGACAGACTTTACCTTGTTCATGGTGCTCACAGAGCCTCTGCTCACACAAAGGGGAGGCAAAAGCCTCTTGGCCTCACTCAAAGAATCTGAAATGGTGCCAAGATAACCCACATGTGCTGACACCCTGCACTGCCAACCCAGGCCAGCACTTTCAGCCTTTAATCAGTAACAGGAAAGTCATGTTTTCAGAGCTACAGCAGCAAACATTGTGGCCTTCTAACCTTCCTCCTCCTTTTTCTATTTAAATATAACCTCCATTTATTAAGTGCACTTGTCTCCATATGTGCATATCAGTTCTGGAAACGAGATCCATTTATGCTATGCTGCTCCTCTTCACAATTTGTGCACTACAAATTTGGAGAAGACAGTCAGGATTCTATCAGGGAAGCTTTGTCTATGTCAAGGAAATAAATAATTTTTTTTAAAAAATGAATGAGAGCTCTATCAGATCTTTCTTTATTCCTTCAAATGGACAGATGGGTGGAAAAGTGTGCAGACCATGTTGATTACACTTGTACTTAAAATTTATTTCCCTCATAACTATTCTGAGCTTGATCAAAAAAAAAAAAAAAAAAAAAAAAAAAAAATTACCAGAGGAAACTGGTTATCTATACTGTGCTGGAGGCTAATTCTGTGTCTTTATAATAATCCTCTCTGACTTAAATCTTTAAATTTGGAAATACATTCAATGCAGATTTGTCTTCTCTTTCTCCTATTGAGATCATTGATGAAAGACAGTGTAGAAACAATCTCTTTTATAACATATGTTTTTAAAAGTGCATTACCAGATTTCTCTCTTTATGGAGAGTAGATAAGAATGATAACTTCAAGTAGGCAACAAATGTCTTACTAAGACTTTTCTACAATGTGGTAAGCACTTGGTAATGCACATAGAATTGTTCTTATATATAAAATAAATCACAGAATACTTAGAATGATATTCCTTTGCCCTCTCCATTCTTTTCAAAGACTGCAATTTGTGCAGTATTTAGATGCACAATAGTCCCCAACTTGAATTTTAGGCTAATTCTGTAAGCAGAGGAATTCATCTCTCTCTGGAGATATCTAGAACTACCATCTTCTCTCATCAAAAATGATGAGAGCAAAACAATGATAAAGTGGTTCACTGATTTCACAGAATCAGTTTTATTACCCTTAAAGTTACAGGCTGAAGGACACACAAATTTAAAAACAGAATAGAAAAGTAATTCTCTGTAATCTAGTTTAGACTTAAATGACTAGTTTAGAGTTATGTTCAGTTTTTGAGAACTAATGGGAGTTTATAAAATGAGTGTGCTCCAGAGGTCCTGGACATTTTATCATTAGGAATCACAAAAGAGCTCAGGTAAATGTTAATATATTATAAAATTAAAGGGTTTTAGAACAATTAACTAGCTAGCTAGCTTGTTATTACCAGAAAAAACGGAAAAGTTCTGTAGATATTTTCACTGAATATGACAGGAAGCGATATAATTGACCACACTCGTATCTTAAAAATATTAACTGCACTGTGAAGAAAAGGGAAAAAACTGAAAATCAGCACTAAAGAACAACACAACTCCAGTCTTCCTAAAAGAGACATTTGTCAGCTGTTGGCACTTTTCTTTGCTTAATTTAGCACAAATTGTTATATCAGGATGTCATGATTGCTGTAGAGTGGTTTATTATTTAAATCACTATGGTATTTGAATGAAATACTAAAAATCAGAAGACCATATATTCACTGAGTGCATACATAGTGTCAGATGTTTGTGAATCACAAGTAAGCATCAGAGTGACACTGACTTGTGAGCAGATTCTTAATCCCTAAATGAACTGCTTAATATCTTAAAAACCCGAACTGAACTCTTACTCATCAAATTTCTTTAATATTCTGTGTAATCCCCAGTAAAATATTTCATCAAGGGTAAACTAAAATTTTGCTTCCAGGACAAGGGTGAGGAAAAGGACTCTGATACCCCCTTGAAATACATCTGTAGGAGTTGGAACCTGCAGCCAACATCTCCTGCTGCTGTTGATTTATATGTAGAAAATGAAATGGTAAAAAGCTTTGCATTTAAATTAACAATTAATAACACTCAAGGAGAGGTTGGAAATTATCTTGGCTTTGGACAGTGAAAGATTAAACACAGGAACCTGTGCTATTTCAAAATAGTAATATTTGTAATGGGTTTGGGTTTTTTTCCCCCTTCTATTACATTGCTGAGACAAGCTCATATTCCATTTGTCTTCCCTGCAGTTCCATTATAAAAGGGTAATTGGCTCCTCATCCTTCCCCCAAGAAATAAACAACTTTTAATCACTATTCAAAGAATACATCCAATACTCCACATCTTAAGATTTTATATATATAATATCACTATTTACACTCCAGACCAGTTCTAGTTGACTTTTCATGAGCATATGATGGGGTTAGAGCCACTCTGGAAAGGATAAGGCTTCCCTGGACCCCAGGAGCAAGGATAACTCCCCAGTGCATTATCACAGCAGAGCTGGCTCCATGTCTGTCATCTTCCCCTGTAAGTTTTTGGGTGTCAAGACTGAGCAACCCTCTCTGGACCCCACACACCCCACTCTGTATTTTGTTCATAGATTTCTCTTGTGACCAGTGGGGGTAACACAGGGCTGGAGACCCCAGCAGTGAGATCCTTCTACCTGTGGCTGAGCCATGGGACTTGCTCAGTCCAGCTGCAGAATGAATTTGTGAGTGATGTGATGTGCATGCCTCTGGGCCAGGCTCAGCACTTCAGACACTTCTCTTGGAGCACAAATCTTCTCTCTTGCATAACACCAACTTTTATTTTTATAATTTCAGCTACTGTCTACTTTTGTCATGCCTAAAACTATCCCTCACTTTCATACTATCTTCAAGAGCATAACAAGGTCTCATTAATTCCTAGGACTATTTCTGTCTTGTATTTATTCTAAATTCTGAACTGGGAGCACCAAAAGCCTGTGTTTTGTGATTGGACTTGAACATTCACAAGTTCATGGAACAACATCTTATGCTTTTCAAAATTACATATTTATCCAGATTTTGAAGAATACTTGAATAATAACATCACAAGATGTGAGAAATTGCTAATATACTCAGACAATGGCTACCACTAGACATAATTAATATGCTAATGATTTTATACGAGAAGAAAAAAAAAGCAACCTGATGTAACTTGTCACACAGATATATGAACATATTTTTCAAAGACAGTTTACATGAGATGGGTTATTTATGCTGAATCTACAGTTATGACAACTGAAATCAGCCTCATCCTCTAAACATTAGATTATTAACTTCCAGTTTGCTAAAAAAAGTACTTTATCATAAACACTTCCGTCAATTTCTCACCAGTAGGGATGACTTCAGCGTGGGATCTTTAAGTAATCATGACATCTCTTAGACTTCACCTCCAAGGCATTTCTTTCAGACATGAAAGATATTTAATGATTTCATATTTAAGAAAAAAATCAATTAAATACCTAAATACATTTAAAATTAAATGAGAGATTTAAATATCAAAAATATTTTTTTTAGAACCTTTGAGAGCCTTTGTTACATAATTAATGATTAATTATTACAAAATATTTTGCAGGTTTGAAAATATATATATTCATTCATAAAATATGTTACTTTGTTAGTACTCGGGCTAGGATTTATTATGATTTATCATTACATTTTGAAATGCCTAGAATGGTTGACTTAACTCTGGTTTTCTAACTTCTAAAATAGAATGAGGTACAAAAAAAAAAAAGAGCTAACTTCAATCTAAAAATATATTGCATCCATAAATAATAAATATAAATACATAATTGATATTTATTTACAATAAGTAAATGTACTGATTTGTCTGTCAAATAATTCCATTTAGAAAAAGGAATTTACCAAACATATCAACATTAACACAGAATTAGTAACAGAATACTGAATTCAGAGTACTAGGATTATCACTAAAATGGAAATATCACTCTGCAGATGCAAAACTCTGCTCATTATGCGTGTGAACTAAAACTGTTGCATTTCTAGTCCAGAAATCCCTCCCTTATCCTCAAAGGCATCTGCACAGCAGGGCCAGCATGGTGGGCCATAGTGGAGCCCAGGATCTGCAATCTGCCCACCTGTGGTTGTGGTTCTGAGTCAACGACAGAGGAGTTGTCTCTGTAACTCCATGTGTTCAGTGAGATGTGTTCTTCTCAAACCATGGATTTTGCAAATTTGGCTTTGTAATCTATGTAGGAAGAGTTTTCTGCCTTCAGCATTCTACACACAAATGCTGGGGTATGACTGATACTGTGCACATTTACTGTAATGTGGATGGCAATTCCTACATCACACATGAAATAAATGTTAAAGCAAGGCTATTTGCATTCTCATTTGTAAATAAAAAAAAAGTATGTATTCTAATAGTTCAAGTGCTACTAGTTTTATCCAAACTTACATAAAATATAGTTTATCTCTTGTACTTTAGTTCCTCCTTTGCAGGACCTGAGCTAACAAATAAACAAAACCACTATTTTGTTTGCATACTGCTTTGCTTCTCAACAAAACCAGCTTGATACATGCAAAGAATTACAAAAACTGCATTTATCTCACCTAACTGCAGCTGGAACAAAGCAGGTGTCTGTATCTCAGACTGCTATTTAGATTTCTACTACAGAGCATGAAGACCTAGATCTAAGGGGCCTAAAACAGATATCAGCAGAGGACCATCAGTGCCAGCAGCCATGCCCCAAGGCATCTGCATGGAGAGTCAGCCAGAAGGCAGGGAAAACACCCAGAGACATCCTGCATGGATGTCACTGTTCAGGCAACTGAACCAGCTCTGGTCAATACAGCCAACAAAATGTAAAGCACTTTCCATCTCACCAAGTACAGGTGTCTACCTGAGGAGCACTGCTTGTTAAACTCCACACAGAGTGCACTGAAGAGCTCCCACCGACTGCAAAAGTCCCTTGCAGACACAGTCACTAAACAGCTCAGTTTACCAGAATTCCACTTCATTTGAAAAACATGCATACATTTATGAAAGACTCTACCTATGGCAATATTAGAATGAAAAATCATTTTTTTATTGCAAATGATGCACAGGAAAGAACCATTTTTAGGACATGAGCTCTTTCTACCAGCCTTATAAAATCCAGAAATAGTGTAATTCAAGTTAAATATCTCAGCACTAATGACAGAAGAACAAAGCTTGAGAAGGAGAAACAAAGGAAATAATGCAGAAAGGACAATATGGTAAAAAAGTGTTGTTTCGTTTTTTGTTGGGTTTTCTTCATTAGTATGTTTGTTTTTTTTATTATTTTGTGGCAGCTTAAAGTATTATGAGCTGTTTTAAATGTAACTGTGAGACTTCTCTTCATCTTTTACACAGTGTATTCTCAGATCTGAAGGGTACCACATCATTTCAAGTGAACAACAGAAATTCCCATATATGTGTGTTTTATATCAACACTGGGAAAAGTTTTTATTTCCCTTATAAAAAACCTCAAATTCTGAAACCATAAGACTGCAAACAAAATAATACAAACTTACGATTCTCAAGGTATGTTGCCTACTTACACACTCCCTAATATAAATCCTTATAAACCAATTCTTTTTTGACATTAAATACTTTGTTCCAGAATTAGACACAGCTATTCTGTCTGCTTTTATATATTTTTTCATTTTATATTGTTTCATTTGGCTTTTGCAGCAGGATGGATTTTTTCTTACAACATGCTCATATCTCCTCACGGTTAGGGAAATTCTGTGTTGTTAAATTATGAACAAAATCAAGTGCATTTTTATGTTTAGGATTTAAAAAAATGGGGACTATCACTTCCATAATTTATACCACTTCTATAATTTAACACATAAACTGTCATACATTAATACCTTGAGCATTAGACTCCTTGTTTGGAGCTATTACACTAAATATTTTTTGAAGTTACTTTTCTAAATACAAAAGCATAAGGTTATCCATGGATCACAGTGAGGAATCAAAATTTTGCCTCTTCCCATCATTATTTGTTCTAAATACTGATCTGTGAGTAAATTTTAAAGTGGTTTTCAGCAGCAACTATTTTACCATTGTTGTTCATGTTAAGAACTGACACAGAAATACACTGCCTTGAACTATTTACAGCATGGAGCGAGTCCAACATCTGAGTCTTTTCTCCATTCCCCATAATTGAAATTTCATTTCTGCTACTTTCAGTTTTAGGTAATCCCCAAAATGAAGGAGTTGTATTGAAGAAACAAATGTAATAGCTGTGGCTGACTGTACTCTGCCTCAAAAAAGATTATCTTTATTTCTGAGAAAAGAAAAAAACCAAAAGACAACCCTATCTGGCTGTTACCTAATACCTACTTATCCAATTTCTTATGGGAAAGTAAAGTCCATGTTCAAAGAAATAAAGAAAATGAGGACCTGACAAGATGCATTAGAACAGTCCTCTATTGCACCAGAACAAAGCAGGAGTGCCATGAATGATGAGTGCTTTAGTTTGCAAAGGATAAATCCATTGATCACTTGGAACATGATTTAGTAAGTTTTCAGAGCTTGATAATAACACAATGCAGAAATGTCACATCATGTCACTGTTATGCAGTAAAAAGAAATGGAGCATTTTGCTTAGACTATTATCTTTCAGTAAAACACTACTTTTGGGCAGTAGAAACCAGGAGATTTTAAAGACAAATATAATTAGTTCTGAAGAGAATCTTCTGGGGGATCTCTGAGCAGAGGATTTGCTATTTAAATAAAAACAACAACAACAACAACAACAACAACAACAACAACAACAACAAAAAGGAATCTAAGGCAAAAAAAAAAAAAAAAAACC